>JARQTI010000869.1:0-117485 GCA_030142655.1 Trachelus tabidus
AGAGAGGTAATTCCAAGAGACCAGTATAGGAGACCGGCTCGAGGAAGAATGAGCGCTCCGAGTCCGGGCACTGCCTTCGCGCTCCCCACTCCCCGGCTCCTCCCACTCACCGAGACCTGCGCGGTGAATATGCGCGCACACAATTTTCGGCAACTTTCGGTACCTCGGAATATTCTTGGATAGGATTTGTGATTTCTAAGTGTTATTATCTAATTTTTTTCATTTGATTAATTATTTTAATATTTTAAACGCATAACTTTTTAATGTTTCACTTTGAGCGTAATTTACTTTCGAAATTTTACAATTTCAATTCAATTTTTATCAAAAGTACAAAACTGCAATAAATCCCTTAGAGAGGAAGATGCTCCTTTTATGCGAATTTTAGCTAATGATATTTAGCTCTACAACATCCATAGAGACTGTGCATCTAGCTTCATATAAAATATTTACAGCGCGTGAACAGTTCTGACGATTACCTTCTGAATCTATTGCACGACTTTGTAAGAAGACTTTTATAATATTATTGATGATCCGAAGATCGAGTTAAGATTTTTGTACTGGATTTAGAGTTTTTTCCTGTATATTTTGAAAGATCTCTGTAGGCATAAAGTCAGAATGTCCACGGAGGAAACTGGTACATAGTAAATTGCGACAGAGCCACTTTCAAAATAACCCTTCACTTTTTGGAACTTGCAGTCTGTTCTTGAATTTTGAGGCTACTCAAAATTACACCTTTGGAAGGCTGTACTCGAAAAATTCTGCTTGAAGGCGTGAAACGAGAAATCGTGCCTCAATTTTCCATAGAACTGCTTGAAGGAAAATTCTCAAAACGACTAAAGAAACAGATTAAGTAAGACAAACACAAGGGTTCTTCTTGTTCCCCTCGAATATTTCAAGATGACTTCGAGCGTTTCATTCATTTGAAAAATCTCGAATAATTCAACCTATATTAATGAAGCGGACCTTTCACAGTTCAGATTGTCTTTTTGATGTTCAATACCATGTGATGTTTCGTGAGTGAGGTGGAATTGATTACAAATTTGAAATGATAACGTAGCAGTTCACGTGGTCCATTCCCATTTCATCTATAATTTATATTTTTTCGCTACTACTGTACATACCATAGTTAAGAACGAGGGCTCAAGGATTGGAAGCAGCATTTGCAATAATTCTCTGCTACAGAAGTTTTAATAAAAATGCAGCCTGTCTTTATGAATTTCGAAATACGTTAGCATCGTCTCGATATTATAAAACGTGACTATTTTACAAAAGATATATTTATTCATGGGCTTTTTACAACTTATTACAATACTTATGCGTGCGTTTTATTTACAATTAGTTATTCCATTGTTAATGAATATTTCTATTCAATATTGTATATCCTGTGGGTCAAATCGTGAGCCTTTCTTGTATTGGCGATAGTCGTCGTAGATAGAAACGTCACTGGCGAATCTTCATTCATGCTCCCGCCTTCGTTTTATAATTTTCGAAAAATACATATATTAATATTATGTTAATGCCAAAATCTCCTGCATCTCCCTCCTCCTAATCATCCGAAATCAGTCAAAGAAGAAACAAAAAGTGTTTTAAATAAATGCAAAAATTTCAAATGTGCAATGGACCTCGCACGAACGAAGATTCACGCTCGATGTACATTCTCTTAATCTAAAATAATAATTAATAATCACTGTTACATTAATTTCAACACGAATTAGAAATTGCAGATTTTACATGTGGATGTGCCATAATTAATATATTTATATCGGAAGTGTACGCAGTTGCGCGTTGGTTGCGCAATGTGACGATAGAGAAACAGTTGAAATATTTATTTTGAAAAGGAAAAATGTGACTCGTGATTTTTTTCTTAATTCAATCTGATAATCAAATTTTGACGTAAACATCATTTTATACGTAACGCCCACTGCGCTCTTAAATTAATACAAAAATATATATTTCATATTTTCGTGCAATCATCGAAGGAACGCTTAAACGATTGTTATATATTATTTAGTGAATTGCGCATGCGCACTGCTCGTTTTGGGCATTCCTCGTTTATCTGTTTTGTGAGTTACTCGGACATTGCATCATAGTCCCGATAGCCTCGATTCACTAGATACTACAATTTATCAATTAATCTACTACTCTTAGTCCATTATTAATTAACCGTTCACTGACCGAGCTAATAATTAGCATTACTGTTATTATGCTCTATAAAATAATGTGTACCAGTGAAAACCTTTTTTTTAAGGTACAATAAATTATTTATTTTTGACTTACAAAGACAGTGGTACCGATTCAATTAAATATGGAGACAACGTGTGTAATTTTTGAATAGACAAAACGGGGGGCAGTGTCAATTTTTTTATGACAAATTGTTATGCTCGGTCAGGTCAAGCCTAATGCGACGTTAGAAGAGCGAAAATGACGTTCGCAAATAAATTCTAACAAAATCGCAACAACAGATATACAGTCTTAAATTCCTTCCGTTACCTACATCTTACGCTTCCTTCATCTAAACGTTATAGAAGTAATCGAATTTTTTTATAATTTATTTAAGAAGTTTTAAATAGATTTCGGACATTTATATCGTATACCGCACATTGATTCGGTTCAGGCAGATTCAAAATTTGTTTTTTTTTCTTTTTGGAAGAATTTAATTTTCCCAATACATCAGTGCCAATTTTCTGATTGCACTTCGATATCCAACTGACAATGCAACGCGATGCACTCGATTAAATCGGAAAGGGAGAAAGCTCTCGTCGAATAAGGTGGATAAATATAAATACATACGTAATAGAATGCTGCGGCACTTTATCACGATAAAATAATAAATTTCAATTATTGATCCTGTCATAAATTGAAACTGTCAAATCACATTGGAAAATAATTTTTTTTGTGATTTTCTCTTTTTTCTATCATCATATCATTACATTACCGATTATTCTTTTGACACTTAATCGACGTACACTGGCATTTATGCGTGTGAGCTACGATTACCTAATAATTATTACGGATTTTTTATTTTTTTTTTTTGGTTCCTAAGGCTGCTTTCAAAATGGCCTATTTGGTTCAGGCCCATTATTTACGGCGTGTGTAAGTGTTACCATATTCATATGTGTACTTGATTTCGGTAATTTTCTTATGTATTGGTACTGCGATCGACTGAACGTGTCGGAAGCAACAGCCTCGAGATTAACGCTTTAACCGAAACAAAAAACTTATCCTTAATAAGGGCATAAAGTCGCTCGAGGAATTTAATCACGGGGTTGTTTATGCAATCGGCATGGGTCCTTTTGGCTTTATCATCATGATCGCCTTCTTCAGGGTGTAATCCCAACCACGCCAGCGGAACCAAACGATGCCTGAAAATAATTTACGAGAAAAAAGGAAAAATAGATAAATCGATAAGTAAATAACGTATAAACTGCACATAACAATTTTTCCAAAATAAATTTTTTAAAATATTTCTATACCTTGTCTGGCAGTAAGATCCTGAGGATCATTCAGATAGAGTCCATTAAGGCCGCGTCCACATGACTTCCACCACCAACCACCCTTGAGCATCGATGCGCAGTTAAGGGATGATCTGTCGTTGTCACTAAAGAAATATATTCTCTAAATATTCCCAAAAAAAATTTCCCAAAATTTTTGCCATTAAAAATTTATATCTTACCGGTTATAAGTCGAGAACGGACTGTTGTTAGATCCGTACCAAGGATCGTTAAGCGAATCTCCAGCATTTCCCTCGTATCCATCAATTTCCAACTTGTAATATTCAGTCTCGGAGTAAATTTTGAAATGCGAGTATTGCGCGTACCTAAAAAAACGAATTTGGGTTAAGTATATTTCGAGAACAAAAATTCAATTCCTCATATCAGTAAATAGCGACTCTCTCGTGATAGTTAAATAGAAATCAATAGGAAGCACTTAGACCACTAATGCACTTTGCACCAAGTGCATCGAGTCCACTTGCATAACACGAAAGTGAGGCTAAAGGTCTTTGGTAAAAAAAAAAAGTTAAAAAATTCTTTAAAAAAATTCGTACTAAATTTTTCTTTCCTTCCTTTCTGTCATTACAATTATTTGTAATAATCAAATCCAATTTAATCGAAAGCGATACCTAGCTAAATTAATTTGAGGAAAGCGTTTTAAATCGCTGCTTTGCGTATCGATCACTCTTCACTGTGAATCAACCCTAAGCAACGCAATAGGGAAAGTTATTTAGCGGTGCATTCTCGTTCGAATCTTCACGTACGAATTTCAAACGCCTGTCAGTCAACACCGCCATACAGCATATGCAAACACATTAAAACTGCGCGTACAAAGTGTACGCACTTTCATTTTCAAGCAAAATGCGTGCGAAGTCCGTGAGAACATTTGCCGTTAGTCAACGCGCGATTGTTAAAAATTCAACAAGGATATTCTTGCGATATAAAAAAAACGACAATGTCGAATGACTAATGGCGGTCTATTCAAAACGTCATTGGTAATACTAGTGAAAAAAGTACGTGATCCGTCAGACATCATCACCGCTTCATTTCGGATTGAGCGATGAATATAAAAAAGGTACTGATTAATTTCGAAATGATATTTTGGCAATAAAAAAGTCTTTCAATTCCCATCAAGTGACACAATCGGTAATCGAATCGATAATTGATTCCAAACGATAACCGAACAATACCCGGGAAGTGGTAAAAGGAACAAGAGTTCCATTATTTTGGAGAAAGTGACTTCTTTTTCTTTTCATGACTTTATTATCATCAAGATTTTACGTTACTTTGTATCACCAATTTCGTAGCATCGATTATTGACAATTTCTAACCACATGGTACAATGCTATTCGTAGCGAATAGAGAAACGTCATCGTACCTGTTGCCGTTTCTAATGCCGAGTTAACAATTACCGATCGTTTCGAACGGCGAGTGGCCGCTAATTTGAACGACCTTTCGCCATATTGACTAGCACCTATAGCCAAACGTCATGTGTACCAGTTTCGTAATCAAATGAATCGGCCGATTTCTGATGTATCGTTAGACTCCAGCACGTTTCGAGGTTGGTGAACGCGCATGTGTTCGGTACAGTTATGCTGTAATAAATCCCATAGAAAGGAAGATGCTCCTTTCATGCGAATATGTGCTAACGATATTTAACTCTACAGCATGCACAGAGACTGTGTATCAACCTTTACGTAATATTCAGCGCCATGAGCGAGTCTGACCGATTACCTTCTGTATCTACTGTACGACTTTATAAGAAGATATTATTGTTGATGATTGGAAGATCGCGTTAAGATTTTTTTACTTTTTACATTACATTTATATATCGATATATCTGATATATTTTTCACTTGGATTTTCTGTATACTTAAATTATATTTTTTTGAAAAATAAAATATGCAAATATATATTTTTGTATATCTTTATCTAGTATATTCACCCGATATAACTGAAATATTTAATTTCAATGATTTATTGTATGCTCGTTTCACGAAGGATCTATACGAATGAAGATCTATAAAGTGTACAGTCCTAGTCAAGACTTCTGGACAATTTACATTGTCGATCTGAAATACCGTAAATAGTCAGTCAACCGTTATTACGTGTTTTGCACGCTCGATCATCTAGATCGATTGCTATTCTAGGTTACAGGAAAGTAAACCGAGAAATCCATCCGATGAAGATCGGTAAAAGAAGTTGGTAGATCTTGCCAAGTCCAAGAAGAATGCCGTAATGAATTCACTATCGAAAGCGATAGTTAATCGACCATGATAATTTTAGTTGTTAACCATAAATCGGTATGACTATAATTTCAAAAGATCAAAAATTTCTCAAGATCCTTACGGATGCTGAGGCCAAATAATATCTTGAAAAAAATTCAATCTGTCTTATCATTCCTTTATCAACATTTTTCTTTACCTCTTGTTCCCCTCGAAATCTTCCAATTCGACTCTCAGCATGTAATCCTCGTTGTTGGTAAGCATGTAAATATTTTCATTACCAAGCCAAAATTCCCTAGCGGGATCGCCAAATCCATTTTTGTAATCGGCCCAATCCCTATTGAAATTCTCACGTGGTTCCCCAAAATCGTCTCTCCTTTGAATTACCTGAAATCGAAACAAAATTTTCATAATCAATATTCGAACGATCTTATCATTTTTTTTTCTTATCTTTCATTTTCTTACAACCTTCCACAAACGATCGACCAAACGCGGATAAGATTATCTTGACACTCGAGCTCCATGATTTGTCTTAAGAAAATATCAAAATCCTTTCACTGATAGTTGACCATGAACCCAAAGTGTTTTAGAGTGACTTTCGATCGACGGATAATTAATAACAATACTTAGAAATCTATCTGATCTTATAGATCTGTTATTCTTATCGGATGATTATTATTTTCACTTTGGATACAGATCATTGAGCATTACGTTATTGAAATAGAAAGCATAAAATATGAATATATGAAAATATATATATAAATTAATATGTTTCATTGTTACATTAAGATCTCATATAAAAAAAATATTGCGCAAGACTTTAATTATGCACGAGCCACGATCGATGATTTACTATCGTTCGAAATTCCGCGATAATAATTACATTGGATCAGATCAAAATATTATTTGCAATGGACCAATGCATTTTGGTAACCAAACGCGTCTAGGTCGTTTTAATTAAAATGCATAATTCGTACGATAGAAAATAAAAATTAAAATTTTCGTTATAATTTATTCGTAAACTGTCCTGTGTTACTGTATATTCGTATATCTTTATATATTATCTTTAAGTAATTAAAATGTCCAATTAAATAATTGATTAATCATCATCGGTAGTCTGTCACGTGTAAATCATTGAAACAGGTGTACCAATCGCTGAGCAGAAACTGGTGAGGACAAGTGGGCCGTTTCTTGGGCGGTTTACAAGTCATCGTTTTAATGTCTGTCAAGTCATTGGCGACCTCCAGTGTGCACAATCGCGATATCACTGACAGTTCCATGAAAAGAGGCCCCAAGGTTTTTCAAGGTGTACGTATTGGTCTCAGAGTTCTTTGAAGTTGGACAGTCGGTACCTATTTGTAAATTAATTTTGTATTACTCTCTATATGGGTTCTGGTAATTTTGTATCCAAGTACTTAGAGTAAAAAATTTCAAAAAAAAATACGTAACCTACGTTACGAGCAGTAATAAGGATGTATGGCAATTTCGCAATAATCAGATCTCGTGAGTCGATAAGTACGTCAGATAACGCGAGTTGTCACGATTTTATACACCTGTCACGTGCGACGCATTAGAAGAATGGACCTGCCTGAACTTTGCGTTAAAACTTTCTGTAAGAAACTGAAGAAAGTTTCACGAGGGTTATTAAAAAAAAAGAAAAAAAAAACGAAAAAAGAAAACAGAAACTGACCAAAATTCCTTGACCGAAAAATATTACCCAGATTTCCGGGTAAAATGATTATTATTAGCATTAAAATTTCGCAATTTTTCGTAATCGCGTATAGTTTTGTCATTGGATATTAAATTTTGTTGAAAACTTTTCAAAAGAAGGACGTCTTTTCGGATTCATTGCTTTTTGCATATTTTCGATGTCTCGCGTTAAACATCGAATTGCCCACGTGTGTTCCCTGGTGGAATTCGTCATGGTTTCAATTGCGAAATTATCGCGAGCGATTTGCCCGCACGTTTCAGAAAAAATTAGTCTGTGACCAATTAAGGTAATGAGGTAATTGCAGTGTCAAAAAAAGTAGCCATATCGAGAGTTTTATTTATTTTTTACACCTTTCTCTCTCTCTCTCTTTCATTACCTCTTTTCTTCTTTTTGATCTTATCCCTGTTCCTTATAGTGAGATTTTGGTACAGCGTGTCTAAATGCATAACCTCTTTTCTTATTCGCCAGCCTCGGGGGATCCGTGACATAATGGTGTATTATATTATTTTTGCTTCTGTCTGTACACATTCGAGTAATGTCTACTGAAATTGTCAAAAGGGAACTGTCAAAATTATTAACTTTTTTTTATAATGTCAATTTTCAAAAACGGCCGTCGAACCTCTCTCTACTTGTCAAAGACAAAAATCTTTAAATTTCCTAATACAAAATAGCGAATTATAAGCTCGTCGCAAAAGTTGCAGTGAAAGTTTCACGTCCGTGTGAAAGAATTAACATTATTTTATTAAAAAATTAAAATCTTTTTATCATCTATTTATCACAGACGCAACAAAATAAACCTAGCATATAAAAAAAAGTTTGTTTCCACCCTCTATGCAAAATAATTAAATCCCGCTAATGAACTATAAACCATAAGACATAATTTCACATAAATAACTTTTTCTCGCTAGACTATCAAAAACCAGAGATACCGTAAATTTTACTTTCTCACTATTTTCTCCATCGTTCCTGCCAAAGTATTATTTAAAAACAATACCGCCGGAATTTCCTCGCTTCATTAATCCACGTCGACCAGATGGAAAGTCGTAAAATGAAAAAAAAAGTTTCCATCAATCACTTAATTGTTGATTACAATTTGGAATTTAAAAAAAACTATACATTACGCATTACCGATAAAAAATACTCGATACCTAACGAACGACCAAAAAATTGTTATCACGTAATCAAATAATGTATAATAATTTTTATATTTTGTATCCATATATATATTATGAGAACGGACATTCGTAACAGTGCGGACGTAACGTTACGCAATTCCAGCAGCTCCGATTACTCCGTACATAATACACACACGGCATATCGAGAAATAATCGCTCATCGAAATGCAACAATTAGGGCGGCTACGAAAGTGAGACCTTGGCCTCGGGCGACAAAACGAGATAAATAATGGACCGTTACCGGTGCACACTCACAGACGAATAGTAACGCTTACTTAACCTCCTAGACTCGATATGTAAGATCAGAGGCGCGAAATTGTGCCGGATTTCATCTTAATCCAGACCAAGTTAACTGACCTGTGATTAATATTAAGTAAAGAGTGACACTTCCGCCCGGTGAGGTCAGATAGTCTGTTTACGTAATATTTTTAAAATGGACAGTAGTGCAACAACAAGAACAAAGAAAAGACGTACGCAAGAAAGTGGGTAAGGAACTGTGATAATAATTATCGAGTTACGTTTACGGATAAGTGACAGCAGATTTTTCTTTCACTTTGACCACAGAAGCATATAATTGAGTTTGTGGGTTTTTTTAAAAAAAGTTACCCAAAATGATTAAATAGGTGGATACACACGTACCCTACCGGACTAGACGCACGAATTGCTTAAATTGTGGTGACTTAGGTTTTTTGAGAAAAAAGTAAAATGAAAAAAGTTTCAACGTACAAAAGTGTTCGTTACGAATGATTTTTTTTCAATTTAATTAAGACTGTCGTTTTATTCATTTTGCGCGTAAATAGGGAATATTTATGTGGGGTATCTTATATAATCGTGAGTGATAACGCTTATCAGTATCTTCTTTATTGATTGCTGATAAGTCTTTTCTGGGCAATCGCGGTAACCACGGTCATTGAGACTGTGACAGGTCAAAATGACTCAGCCGGTAACCGGTGGTTGGTAACAAGTGAAAAGATGCCGGATATATAAAAGTAGGAATTTCGGCGAGCCATTTGGTTTTATTTTTACACGCGAGCAGACAAAAAGAAGAAAAGTTCTTTCGTTCATTCTGCTTGTAATCCTGAACGAAGCATAAGAATTATGTAATGGCAATTATTGCAGTCAATGGTCGTAGATAAAAATTATTTGAATTCTATTGCTCTCTATGCGTTTCTCAATAACCAGAAGTTACAATGGCGAGAATGATTACGCATTCGATGTGATAATCGTTAATGTTTAACGAACTGTAATAGTCAACATATGCAGACACGTGTATGCGACAAACTGTTGTAAAAATCTCCCTATCATGCAAATGGACCATTTGTAACCAGTAGAAGTTACATCACATAAGGACATGATAATTGATATGACCGAACGTAAAGATAAAAGAAATGCAGTTGAATTAAATAAAAATCCAAATACTATTAGGAGAAAAAAGATTTTTTTACGACAAGGAGAGTTTGAGATGAGAAAAAATCAGAAATCCAACTACTAGTCTTGACACTCGAGAAAAATGTCTTGATGACACGGATGAGAAGATAAGATTGAAAACACATGACTGTGTTTTTATAATATTGATTAGTTACGGGTGAGAGTTAATAAAGAAATGGATTGCGTAAATGTAACGTTCGTGCATCTTCGACTGTAGTCGGTGAACTTCGTTTATTTTTTTCAATATCGTTTCACTCGTTTCTTATACGCGTCTGCGTCGATTCTAAAATCGGTTCTCAGAAAAATAATTGCAGGAAAAAAATTTGCAGTTACAGGATTTACAAAAAAATATATAAATCCCAACTACAATGGCGTCTTTTAAAAAATTCGAATCTCAAGCGTCGATCGACGAACCGCGATGGAAGTAAAGATTCTATTCGGTAAGAATGATATCTCGATCCTCGTAACAGGTCATTCGTAACCGGAAGTTATTATTGCTTAACCGGAAACTTACCGTCCAGCCTCCGTCGGCAATTTCCTGCTCGCAGTAAACCTTGAGAAACCAGTAGGTCGTGCCACGAATTTGAAGATAGTAAACGCCACTGTCACGCATGCCAGCATTCAGAAGATCCACGCACGAGTAGCCCTGAAACGATAAATAAGAAGATTTTTATACGCATGGTAAAGTGTGTGACGAATAGGGAAAAAAAAAGTAAAAAAGAATACAAATATAATTTAAAAATACTTTTTATGTCTTCTCATCTAAATGATCTTGGCTCGATCCGTCCTGTCATAATCTGACATGATGATCTATGCAATCAGTGCAATCCATGATTATAATTCATCAGGCATTATTATCCTTATAAAAAATCCGGATAATCCAGATTAACTATCTATTCGTATTATCTATTTATTTATCTCGTCTATGTCATAGGATAATGAGGATAATGCGATTGAGTCTTATCGGTGTACAAAATAAAGTGAAATTGTCGGATATTAAATATAAACGGGAGCGTAATCTTTCACTTTTATGGACGTTAATTATAATGATTACCATATAAAGTGGTTGGCTCGTAATTAAGCCAAAGAACCACAGCGCTGACAGTGAGGAGAAAATTAATTCGTAAAGGATGTAGATCTCAGAGCCACTGCATATGTGTCTTATGCTGCTATATATGTATGCGGCATCAAGAAACAAAATCAGAGTTTATAAGTGCCTAAAATGTATGTTGGTACCACGTTCTGATTTGTCAACTTTGACCTCCTCCAATTAAAAAGAAAAAGCTTCCGGACAAAAACATAGTCCTTTCCTGATCTTTGATGGCTCCCCAAGACGGCCATACCCTCCGGAGGCACATGAGATTTGGGACACCCTGTATACATACAGCTAGACTAAAATAATATATCAACGTATTTCCCGTTATTCGAGAATCACCTATATGAAAAACATATGTGCACATTACCACTATTTACCACAAGTCTACGCGCTACGCCAGCCGGGAAGTGATTTAAAATCATGAAACGAATAAATTCTATTTACGAGTAACCGCGGGCGAAATTTCTACAGGTTCGTTACCACGAATCCAGTCAATTGGTCAGTAACCAATTCCAATTCTTTCGCTATTAACATAGTCGTACAGTGTTTGTATAGATATAGGATAGGTTAAAGTCACGTGGAACTTTATTTTTTCGTCGTTGGGTTTACCTCGATTGATATAATTTTAATATGGCCGCTTGTGCATTACAATTCACCGTAATAAATTTCAGTTAGATAATGATTAAAGTGTCCGAATAAAATTGAATAGTTAAATAAGCAGCATACCCTAACCTGACTCTGTTTCGACAGTGTCTGATTACTGATAGATTTTTCTCCTGATAACTCTAAACGAAAAATGTTGGAATTTGAAGAATTTTTTGGGAATTTACGTATAACGGGGATTTTGATTATTTCCCTGATCCCTGTACTGTTATTGTGTAGGCACCTTTATTTCAACGAGATAACCATCTTCTTTCGCAATTTACAATTCTCTCTCTCTTTCTCTCTAACATATCCCGAGGCAGTGTCTCAATGTACGATCGGAAACTGGCAAACCGGAAACGAGCCAAGACCCTCAAGAGCTTATCTAACGACGTTCATCTCTTAGCAACGTCTCTAAATCCTTCACACCGGATATAATAAATTTTAAGCTTAAATATTCATCAGCATCCGGAACTATTAAGCGTTCTTGTTTTTATTTTAAAAAGTTTTTCTACATTTTCCGTGGGGATGCCAAGATAATTTTGCAATGAATACCCGTCACTGTTATTATCTTGCTATTATCTGCAGTAATATAATTATCTATATGGCAGGCGCACAACGTTAGTAGATATACTACTTTGGTAATCAGACGTAATCAGATACTATGTATGCTGTTCATCTAGGAAAATTTTCCCATCATTGAGGACATCAGACATTATGATATATATATGGTGCACTTTATGATTGCGAAAAATAACGCTACATGGCGCGCACGGCGCTTAGATCGCGCAATATGTAAAGTTGATTAATGCATCTCGAGCAGCACTTTTACTCATCTGTGCTGGCTGTGATTTGCGTTAGTGTAAGTGCTCTGTGATTAAGGTGTGGGAGGAATGCCCTAATTCTCTTGTTCTATATCTACATATACGTGCATAAGTATATGCGACGACCATTATGATATATCGTGTTTGAGCTGATAGTAAGATTGACATACACTTTACCAGGAATATCTCATTAATTAGTTTTTTTATTCCAGTGATGTAGCCTGTAATAATTGAGATTTAATTGGAGTAAAATTTATAGGGAATCCTCCGTAGATTTGCTGTTTAAATGATAAGATGGAGAAAAAATTATTTTAGATTTTCGCATTGTCCATTTTTCTTCTGTCTGACTATAATTTGGTTTTTTCTACTCGTTTACTGAATATTGAGAATTTGATTGCTGAAGCTGTATAGATATTAAATAAATGGGATAAGAAAGAAAAATCTGTATTTTCGTTCAGACTGGGATTTGATGTGATCCACGAGGATCAATGAATATTGAAAATTTCAAAATAAAAAAATGTGTGAGATATATTTCAATATTTTGTATTCTCTTTTGGGTCTGACTATTTTCCGGTTTAATCTACTCGGCTCACCGAGCATTGAAAATCCAAATGTTCGTCGAGAATTTGTATGTATTTATTTTTGGATCCTAATAAAATTAATACATTAGGATACTTTCGTTTTATAACTGGCTCCATAATTTATTACGACGTGGCCAGTTTGGTTGCGCGCGGACGCCCTCGGCGCGATTCGCGTTATTAATGAGTCGCACGATCATAAGGCCCCGCGTTTCTTGTTGCGCGCAAGCGCAAAAGTTCATCGGGCCCAGATCGAATTTAACCCAGCTGACCCAGTTGCTGAGGTAACGCGTTTATCCGGCACTTAATTTGATTCGATACGAACGAATAAAAATAAGCGTGAACCGGAACCCAAAAAAAATTGCAGACAATTTTGATGTATTTTGAGAAATTCATATTAAAAAAATTGTATTTTATACTTCATAAATTTAACATGCAACATGTATTTAACGTTAGAATCGCCGGACGTAATTGAGAAATTTTTCGTTGAAATTACGTAAAGTATAACAAGGAACATTTAAAAGTAACGAAAGAAAAAAATACATATCGTTTTGTGCGACACGCCATGAAGTTTGCTTGAGATAGGTATGAATATATAGGTATAGCTGAGCTAAGAAAGAAATTGCTCGTTCTCATTAAAGCGACTGTCGAAGTCAGTCGTCGCAGTGAATTGCAAACCCAGGTACAGCCGGGTCGGCGTTTCTTGCGTACGTTTGAAATCGCCACGACAATAAAATCGCTTGGAGCGATTGAAAGAATCATTGATAAATAAATTCTCAGCGATACTCGCGTGACCAAAAAAATACATGGAAACTGGACTTAACGATTACGATCAACGTAACAGTTCCTACGTAGCCACCCCTTAGAGAATTGCCACATGACTTTCTCCTTGAGATTCAGTAAAAATTAAATTTCGCAAAATGAAGCTGCGAAAAAAAATTTTAAAAAACACGCAAGAATATCCCAAAGAAAAAAAATCCATCATCGACAAACAATTCCACGATATTCTCCAATCTCTCTATTGGAAAGTCATTCTTCTCGATGGAGCGAAATTTTGCGAACGCGAATTAATTGCCCATAAGACGTTCCAGTACGGCCAACACAAAGTGGCTGCCAGCGCGAGTGAAATTCCATGATAAAATTACGTAGTGCGCACAATAAATAATTAGACAAAAGAATTTGCAAAAGTCTCAAAGAAACTAGACCGTAATTTTATTTTCTATGTATACCATAAACAAGAAACCGCGTTCTATGTATAATCGACATAAAATTCAAAAAGCAAAAAAAGGTGCCATCGACTTCCCGTTACCGATAATTCCATAATTTTCTTTAACGCACGCACTAATTTCTATATTAAAACAGCATTAACGTCATTATCGTAAAATTTTTTATCCCACTTTAATAATAACTCGCCAACCCCTTACGGTTACGATTGGCATACTTTATTACGTAATGATAACATAGCGTCTATAAAATTTCAAATTACCCACAATGCCAACTTCTAGCCTGTGCCTTATACGGATATAAAAAGTAATACTAACTGTAAGTGCAGCGATAATAATAATCTCTTTTAAATAATTACTTAAAGCACCTT
Source organism: Trachelus tabidus (assembly GCA_030142655.1). Taxonomy (NCBI): domain Eukaryota; kingdom Metazoa; phylum Arthropoda; class Insecta; order Hymenoptera; family Cephidae; genus Trachelus; species Trachelus tabidus. Next base: position 14,765 of record JARQTI010000869.1, read on the forward strand.
ATATAGGGGTGAAACGACGTATACGCAGTTCGGATAATTTAGATTAATTCGATTCTCAAAATTTTCAACTTGATATTAATGACAATTTTAATTGTAATGAAAAGGATTAACGCGTCCAGGCGCAGGACCACCCGGCGTACGATATTAATATCAAATGTGATTTCACTCCGAATGATTTATAAGTACGGGACGACTTGGGTCATGTGTATTATTTCTTTTTTCTTAGTTCTCTTTTTTCATTCTTTTTTTTTCATTCTCTCCAAGAGCAAAGATTTCGGCGGGAGATGAAACAAACGATTCTTATTAAGAAGAAGCGAGATAATGATGAGTGACCGGACGTTCAAGATGGCGACTTGTCTTCGGGATAAGTTATGACGAGCTGTAATTGCTCGGGCAAATTAATATATCCGCAACACACGTGGATCTGCCCGTACAGTGTATGCATATGTGGAAAGCGACGGTGATTGGAAGCGGAACCTTTCATGTTTCCTTTAAGTCGATGCTCGATCAAGAAATCAATTATATATCTTGTCATATGTATAAAAAAAATTGGTTTGTGAAAATTTTTTAGTACAGTCTACGATAAATATATGAGCCGAGCTAAATAGTATACAATTTTTTGGAAAAATTTGTGAACGTTGTACAATGTCCTTCTTTTCGTACAGGGACAAAGATAGCTGATTGTATATAAAAATATTAGTTTTATGGTTAATGGGAATTCCAATCGATTTCAGCACGTAATATCGTTTCGGATAAGAAACCGTATTCCAGATAACCACAGATCAAATGAATACGCGGATCTGCAAAGTACTTTCGATACCTTTCGAAGAAAACCTCAAGACTTTTTATTAGTGTCTGGATTATGCACGCTCGTTTCCACTGATCCGATCAAAAATTGATGATCTTGCTAGAAGCATGTGGTTGTGTGGTGGTCAGCTGAATTTAGTTTTTTCTTCTTAAACTGGCTTCAGTTTAGGACCAGGCCGGGACTATACCGAGAATCGGATGAGAAAGTTTAACTAGGGAAACTGAATTATGGTTTTTCATTAGCTTCGTATCACGCTTCCATAGGCATACACTGACTCTGGTACAAAAAGAAATTGACTGTCAGCTGATTAGTTTTCATCTAGAAACTAACCGTCGATTCGTTCCCAATCGATGACTATGGGTACTGATGATCATAGAAAATTGATGGTTCCCTACCTTGATATCCTTGAAGTTGACCAACAGATCAGTCGTGAAGGTGGAATTGGCAGGGCTCGGCTTATTCTTAACACTTGGAAAGATGACACCGCGATTCCTTGTGGCTGATCGCTGACTGGAAGTTGCTGGAGTCATTGGCGACGTCACTGGTAGATTGTTCGAAGGCGGCGGCATTGTTGAGGTTGACTGAACTGTTGTGGCAGGCGGTATGGTGGTAGTGATAACAGTGGGAATTGATGTGTCGGTCACAAAATCGTCAGTGACTGCGACGTATCTGTAAAGAATTTGTTTGTTGAAAAAAATTATAGACTCGTTGAATTTTCATTTTTTTCATATTTTTCATAAATTTACCTATTCGGATCGTATTCTACGAGTCGATCGATCGTCGGATCTAAAAGAAGCTCAGCAGGTACCGGACGTTGAGCGAGAGTGGCGACATCGTCTTCCTGTTTCCTCAACCTGCTTTCGACTCCTTCTAGATTTTCGATTATCTTATTCGTCTTTGTTCTCAGGTCAGCGTGAATTTCGCTTATCGCTCGTTCCTGACGCTGAGTCTGCGTCAGTAGTTCGTCAGATTTTGGTAAAAGATCGTCGACGGAACTCTTGGTGCCAACCTTCGTAAATAAAAATTAATTAAAATTATTCGACGCACTTTTATTTTTATACGATACACTATCGATATCAGAATAATAATCTTATCATTTTACAACGCCTGGTTTTTATCCACGTCTACATTCCGTATCTCTACTGAATGGCTGACCTACGATCATTGCGTTCTACCACTTCCCGATATATCAAAGGGCCCATTCGACGCAGAATGGCTACGGCCCTGATGGATAAATATGAAAATTTCAGTTTAGAGGGTGCAGGGAGCGGAGCTTCCGTGCCAAGCACGCAACTCAAATGTACCGTAATCTTTCTGATCGCTCTAGTGAGGACTTGCCCTTAGTTTCATAATGCAACATTCACACCGATAAATATGGCGGATCACGTTGCGCTCAGTTGCGGATTTATTTCAGGGCCAAGTGACCGTAACGTGTCTCACGATCGGCAGAGCGATAGTCAGTGAAGGTATCGTTGCGTAGTTATAGTTAAAAGTCATTAAATGATAAAAAAAAACTTTGACAAATTATACAGACTCACCACTACGTCCCAGACTTCATCCATTTTTTCCGATACAGTTAACATGGGATGCATCTGTTCCACAAGACGATCAATTTTGCTCTGTCTAGGTGGCGCCTGAGTGGTGGTGACGTTGACCGACGCTTCCTTATCTACGACTGCGTCATGGACGTCCCTTATCATGGTATAAACGGCGCCCAAATTATCTGAGACAAGATTCATGTGGAATTGCAGCTTCCGGTCCATATTTCCAGTTGCCTGACGTAGATTCTCAATTTCCACTGACACGTGATTCATGACTTCGTTGTTCAAAGCTTTGGTGATCTCGATGACGTTCATACTGATTGGTTTCTTTTCACTGGCTTCGACATTGATGTCGTCGCTGGGTAAGAAATTGTTATCCAATTGATTTTTCAGAACGACCAGCTTGTTATCAATGTCCGAGACTTTTTGGTCCAGGGATATCAGTTTCTCTCCGAGAGATTCGGGCGAAGGGTCGTCGTGATGAATCAGTCGGATTATCGGAACTGAAGAAAAAATCGTATTAACGCGTGAGACGGGATATTTTGGAAATTTTTTTTCAAAAAGTTATCATTACCATCCTCGTTGCTGCTGCGACTCTCGGCGGCTCTAGACTCCAGCACAGCTTCCGGTGGCAACGTCGGCTGCACGTGGAACAATTTTAGATCGAGCGTTCTCAACTTCGTTATCACGGCGTCTGTCTTATCAATGTTGTCATTGACACGTGAATCCAAAGCCTCCACACGTCTCATCAGATGTTCCACTGCTTTGTCCAAATTTTCAATTCGCTGCAGTTTCGATTCCAAGGTCGACACTATCACCTCAAAGACATTGAAGAGGTATTGCTCCCTGTTACCAAAATATGAAAAGAAAAAAAAAGGAATCTTTAGATGAAATCAAAAAAGAATAAAAAAATTTTTTAATGTACAATCTTTATCAAAAATTTCAAAATGTCCTATCCGTTATCAGGCTGCCATTCTCATCTATGGAATTGCACCGGATATACCAGGCAGCAGCCTACGATACCAATCGCAATCGAGGTAAGAGGGAACCATAATGGCCGCTAAACGTTCCCAGTATTACTGCTGCATTTCTTAGGCGAATACTTAACTACATAGGTTCGTAAAACCGCAATTTCAACCATTACGCGGATTTCACTTTCAGAAACGTTTACAGCCGTATTTTTCCGTAGCCCGATGCTTCAGGCACTACAGGCATCCTAATACCCGATTCCCCATAGGAAACTGACCGGAGGCGGTTTTACATAGTTTTTCTTTATACATCGCACCGGGAGCTACGGCTTAAATCTGAAAATAGTCTTAACAATTCCATAACCAGGTTACGCTAAGCTGGTAATTGCGAATTATTATCCTTTCTTGATGATTAAGGACAACTTTATTACCACAGTTGGATTTACAGATTTTTAGTTTCCCTTCGAACCATCCACTTATATAATTACCAGCAGAGCTACCGGTATCGCTTATACAAATCATTATTTACAATTACTTCCTGAATCGAGGAACAAGCGCACAATTATTTTCTTGAAATAATATTTTGTACATTCTCATACTTTGCTACGAGCTTGCGCTTATTATTTAATAAAACTTTGGATTTCATCTCTGAAAAAAATATTTATACGAAGGGCTCAGAAAAAATTAATTCGTACGTCATCCAAAAAAAAATGTACATCCATACCTTTAAAAGCCCGGAGTGAAACTCGTGAGAAAAATATTGCCAAGGAGCCGGTTTGGGTTTTGGGCCGATTGTGAGAGCCGAGGAGGAGCGATATGAAATTATAATTAAGATTTCGTGCGCGCGCCTCAATATGATCGATCGATTGATCCCGCGGTGCGACAACTGGCAGAAAAGTTCATCGCGATCGATTATCAATCGAACGGTAACTGTTCGGTGTCACTTAGAGGTATATATATAACTTTTCGTTGCTCTTTGACGGCGCTGACTTGAAGATTCGATCTCAGTGGTCCATGCTAATTCATTTTTTTCAGTCAAATCGAACAGTGATACGAGACTCGCATAAATTTTGCAAAGTCATAATGTAACATTTTACATTAGCGTTGTGTACGGTGCTTAAAGTACCCCTTGCGAATATAAACTGATTGAAAGTGAAATTTTCTTATATTACCCAACCTATGCTGCACCAGAATAATCAAGAAGGACCACCTGACCAGTTATTTTTCATCTTTCTCTTTCTCTCTCTTGGGGTTGCACGAAAGAGAGTAAAAAAGATAAATAAAATTAATCGGATAAATACAAGAGTATCGAAAGTACTATACACATTAAAATTTAGTTCTTTCGTAATTTTGTACTAACGAAGATATCGGAATGCAGGTTCAAGATAAGATCTTTACAAAGATAAATTCCATAAAAGAAATATATTTTTAGGAATTTATAAAAATCCTAATTCTCCCTAAAACGAAAACGTAAATTTTTGGTTAACGACCTTATCGAAAAAAATACGTTCGATACCAACAAGGTCGTTTGACCGAAAGCAGTCTAGACCGTGTCGAAAGTAAATTTAAGAATGTATCGGAAACGCGTGTAAAATCCTCATTAATTCAAAGAACTAGGAACCAGATCAGCACGAGCGTCTACGAGCCAACACGTACCAAAAACGACTGAGGACAGCAAGCGCCATAGACAGACTTTCACGTAAAAATGTCCGATAGAAATTCTCCCCATAAGGTCATTTCGTATTCGTCGCAGTGGAATTTCGATTTCGTACACACGACATAAATAAATAAAAATTGCCCAACCGAGTATAATCCCAGAATATGAACCAATTCCCAATACCATTATCATCACCGATAAAATGATCTCGTACCAAAAATAAAATGACATCATCGGCAACATCGAGCAGCATGCAATTTTTAAATTCTTTGAACGTTCCGCGAACCGATCGTGAAAGTACACAGTGACGGTACCAGAACGGCGTCGTCAAGAGCGTCGCTTCACGGCGTCGATTAAATCCTTATCCGATTAATCCGAAGTCCGATCGGTACGCGTTCGATCTGCGCGCACGATTTCCTTACCATTGTTCTTAAGGAGAGTATCTAGAGCACACGTTGCGCAATCACGTTGCGATTGTCAATAAAAAGAAGAAAAAAAGAACCGTAGTGTTTTACCATCATGGAAAACACATGGCAAATTCAATTATCGTGTAATTATTGATATTATTATTATTAATGGTACCTAACCTCTCTGACGACGTAACCAACGCTACGAGCTGGTTCGGTGCTTTGCGGATCCGCCCAAATAGGACACGCGAAGAAAGTCTTTTCGTATATCTTTCTCTCTCTTTCTCCCTCACTCTTTGTGAACAGACCTTTATCATCGCCAAATTTCACTGAGGTCGCCCTTCGGTACGTTCGCTCCTCCAATTAACCGATCCCTGAATCGGTAAGGACCTCCCGACAGCTATAACGAAATTATGCCGAATCCACAGTAACTTTGAGGTCTGACGAGGTTGCTTTTATAAGAGGCCAAGATCGGTAACACGTTGGACGATGTTGTGTTACATGTCTGTATGCCGAAACGCTTTCACTTTTATCACAGAAAATCAGCCGGTTATCGGCTATCGTAATCTCTTGTCGAGTACACTGCTCCCAGGATGCACTGTTCGTTGTGGTGCGTAGCATCGATAACAGGTAAGATGCATTTCGAATGAGTGCTAGGATTCGGCATCTGAGTGATAAGGAATCATTGTATTTTTTTTCATAGGACCCACAGTTCTTGTTCTACGTCTTCATAAAATGTATCTACTGACTTGTTCTATGCATTTTACTTGAGCGTGACCTAGTACGTATTTAGTCTTATACATCTACGTAATGTCCACTGATTTCGTCAGAGCCCCCACGGTTTAGAGAAAACTGCAAAAACTTCAAAGCTTGCCAAACGTTTCCAAATGGTTACATGAACGACGGTGGACACACGTTGGCAAGGACGTTGCGTCAAACCGACTGTACCAATTGCGTGTAGGTTCAGGGCATCGAGCTATTGAATTAAAAAATTTTTCAATAATTTTCCACAAATTTTGGATCAATCTATCCAAAACTTGCTTTCAATTTTCGGTATGGTGGATTTGATTGTAAACTGAATGAGTAAATATATATATATATATAATATATAAAATGTCCGGCACTCTTTCGATGAAGATTGCGCAAAAGTTTTGCCTCGCCCTCTATACCAGTGAGCGTTACATTATTACTGTCCTTTTGTAATAAACCAATTGGTGACTGCCTGGGGCTACCAGTTGCAGTAACGTTCAGCCGCCCCTGAGTGCCGAACGTTAAGTGATTAATTAATTTGTTCATGATATATATATAGATGGATTTCCTAGTTGTGTAATACAAGTGTATATGAGTGATCAGAGTATCATATATTAAATCTAGTCCACACCCATGCGTTTCGTGGGTCAACTGTGATTTTTGTAAAAAAAAATCAAAGAAACATATGTCGTAGTTCGATATTAGGAACGGAGAGAGAAAAAAGTTCCTAGACTCGAGAAGAATAATATATAGTGACTTCGAGAGAAAACAGGTGTTGTACCGTGGGAACCTATGACAAATCTATAGTTAGTTAATGGTTGTTGCCTGGCTGTAGAGTTCTGGAAAGTAGCGATGATTTTTCTCAGATTGAAAGCTGAATGATTTTTTTCAGATTTGTATTTAATGATTTTAGTAAAAAAAATAGTTTTCAAGATTATAAGGAATATTAAAAAACGATTTGTCGTTAAAGATATGAAAACAAGGAAATTGATGAAAGTGCGAAATGAAGTATGGAAGTCGTAAACGCACGTTGTGGTCTCTTGGCCTCGGGCTTTGACATTTAGCCTCTGTATTATAGTGAATCGTTTAAGAATTTATACGATATATTATTTCGTAATGGATGCTGGGAGAGAGAGAGAGAAAGAAAACAGGATTCGATTGATACTCGTTTGATCCGCTAATTAAAAGGCCGTTAAGAGTACCGAAACGTGATTATCGACTGGCAGGTGTAACGATAGGATTATTATTAAAAGAAATAATAATTTCCTGAATGTCAATTACAGTGGAACTTGCTATTTTCTTTTTCCTCGATTCATTAATAAAATTAATAAAAATTACTTTTCCATTAAATGTACCGTTATGGTTTGTATGAACGAACGGCAATTTGTTGACTTCGATTTTTAAGAGGCCATTCACACGCAACTGGACCTCATAAAGATTCATGGTAAATTTCCATAAAGTAAACCGTAATCATATGTCTCGTAAAAGATTGTCGTTATGGGAACAGTCTGCAGTCAGTGTGTTGAATAAATAAAAAAAATTAAATAAAACTTCACCATAGGAATCCTATGGAATTTGACAGTCTAACAGAAGCAAATACATCCCCATGGCAATTACCCTTCTAACCATGGAGTATAAACACAACAAGAAAAAAAAAGGACAATCTCGTTCCTTGTAATTCGTGAAAGTCATTTTGTCCCATAAAAATCACGGATCGTCAAAGATGAACCATAATTATCCATAAATCTTAATAATTATCTAAGATACAGTAGTGATGCTTTATCCGCCATTTGAATGGAATTATAAAATTTTATCTCATCTCATCTTGTTCCCGGTGAAAGTGCCTCATCCTCGGCATGATTTTATCTACTGGAATTAACGTAATTATTAATTCATCCCAAAACACCATGAAAAACAATCAAAATCAATTATTTTTCATCGGTAACTACAACTATCCACGATATAACAATGATTCAAAGCTTAATCGATAATTCGTTAAGATCCTTGAATCGGGGCCTTAGAATTCGATCTGGTTATATTAATAATACACGCTTCCGTATTGGTAATAGGACCCATCTCGGTGGGCCCAATCCGAGAATGCGTTAACACACTCGACATAAGACCCCCCGTCGACTCCGACGTCACCTGGGTCTTACGCATGGGCCTTATCGTGGTGTTTATCGACGTCCTGTCAGAAATCAATATTAATTATGATCGGGCCCAACATAAAGGCCCCAAGTCTGACACTCGGCTAAGCTTGCCTAATGAAATTTATAGTTAAATAAATAGTTGACTTAAGTGAAATAACATCCGATGATCATCTTCCTCATTTTTAATTAAGGCCCACGCGATTGCGTGGAATGATTAATGAATTAACTGAAGTGGGACCCGACAAAAATTCAGGATCTAAAAAGAAATAATCACTGTGCACGCGTGTATTTCATCTTGAAAATAATCAACGAGGAAATACCATAACAATTTCATTCACGTGCGTTCGCCTATGTGAAAATAAAAAGATAAATTTCGCAAATCCAAAACGACTTTACGGCACGAACAAATCTTACCCGCGCTGATATCTCTAAGAGGAATTGCAACTTTCCTACCGACTTTGGCACAGTAGAATAATAATGTCCCTGCACAGTGCGACCGCCATTTATGGTATAAACGGCGGTCGACATCCTTTCGAAAGACACATAATCGCACTTGTGAACTCGCCTTCAAGAATTCTCATCACGTTTCGTGTCCTGCCTTTTATTTCATAAACCATATTAATAATCCATAGCCATAACGTGTTAAATAGACAAATGAAATATCACTGTAATACACGTCGTATCGTGAGTACCAACAAAACAAATATGGCCGCCGACAGACACATGGTCGTGTATTCACGGCAGCTGTCAAAACACGTAAATACCAATCAGGCGATTAAAATTTACGAGAGAAATTTTTTTGTACAAGTAAAACGTGAAATCGTAAAATTTTTCTTTTCTTTACATATGTATTTACATTTAATTTATATATAGTATTGACTGCGCAGCATAATGGTAATATATTCCATTCATGGGCGCGTCCTCAATGGAGGGCTAGGCCGTTCATTCATCTTGACATTTCTTCCTTCATAATGTCAGCCAATAGCGTCGCGACGCCTCTCGACCTCTCGTTCACGTTTTCTCGTGGCGCTACGGAAGGATCAACGTCAAAGGGCAAGGACATGAAAACAATACTACGCGATACAATGTATAAGGATCTGAATGGGATGAAGAAATTTTTTAAGCAGTAATAATTAATAAAAAAAATAGAGTTATATGGCGGGTGAGGGAACATGTTACCAGATGCAAAGATACAATAAAAAATTAGATCATGTAAACAGCCGGTAATCCCACGTCATGCTAATCGATTGGTAATTCCATCTGGATTGGTCCATCGTCGTGAGAATTATACCGATAAGTCATTTGTCATTGTCAATAAAATAAATTTTAGTCTTTCAATACAGAGCAACTGTTTTTCATTGGCTTTTCCCCCTTTTACCCGTTTCCCTTTTTCCCTATAATTTCTTAACGCCAGCTCAAGCAAAAAATATGCATTCGCTCTAGCGCGACATTTACACTTCTTATTACACGATGGCTAACGGTTCATCGTATACACGGTTATTCAGAACCATCGAATCACCTGAAGATGGTTCAGTCCATTTGATTTCCATTAATTCCCACATTAGGACTATATTCAGGTGATACCTCAATAGCTGTGTACACTCTGGTATAAGATTGTACATTACAAAGCATCGACTGTACCATCACCAGTTGGCATGTAGAAACGAAAGGTAATACCTATATCGTTTCTCTTTTCATACGAATAGACAAACACACCCGTTATATTAAATGAAATGACAGGAATGACATCTTTGAAACGCCGTAGGGAAACGATAAATAATTGATATTTAAATAACGATTAATTATCCTATAGATATAACACGAGAACCTGTCGTTATCTTCATGGAACCTGACTGTACTTTCTTTTGGCATGATTAACGAGAGCTCATCCTAGTTCCAATGGATACAGCCTTAAGTCTCGGTAGCAATTTGTAAAACGGAAGTAACATTTCTTTTTTTCCACGTCCCATTAGTCTACAACCCTTTTGTGAGTCTACCTTTAAATCATTCGTCTGCACTGCGTTACTTCCTGGACACCCTAATTTACGATCTTTTACAATGGAGTCGAGCATTTTTCATTTTCGCCCTGTTCAATTTTAACGCGACGTTAACTTGAGTGACAGGCGCAAAGTTGAGGCAAGGTTAAAGTAGGTAATGAATTCGTTAGCGTCAGCCTTGACATTGAGAAAGCGTAGCGACAACGCGCATTGCCATATCCCTGACCTTTATATACTATAGTGTGTATTATATGTCACAAATGAAGATCCTTTGAAAATTACAAGCCATGCATATGGTCCGTCACATTGGATACACTGTAATTATGTTAACGACAGTGAGAGGAATCTTTTCTAAGTAAAGAAAAAAAAAAGAAAAATGTATTTTTCTCTATTTCCTCTCAAAAAATATTTCACAAGGACTCGAAGAGACTCGGAATGTCCTTGACATTGGTACAAATTTTATTCCAGGATATAAAGGTGTCAATTTGATTAATGCGTATATATATATATATATTTATTAAAAAGCATGCCCGGATGAGACTGTCTGTATCCACTAGCTACTCCACCGGCCACACCTATCCCTGTGGTTCTCATCCATATTGCAGTATGAAACGAGGACTGATTTAACATTGCTAAAAAAAAAGAGATACGTGAAAATTTTGCGAACTTTTCACAATGGAAGATTTCTGTTTTACGAAAGGTCAATGGGTCGAGGAGAACGTGGAAGAAAAATTTGAAATTTGCAAAAGACCGAAATTCCATGCACGAGTTCCCAATTTTACGGGTGACCCAGTGATCTTTCGACATTTTGCAAAAAAATGTCACTCCACTCACAGAAAGCACCCGATAGTCTCTCTGGCGTTTATTTCCCGATTTGACATTTTTCATTCGACAGTCGTCACGCCAATACAGACGCCTGCAGGTTTGCAAATGCCTACCAAGAATCCTGCGTCCGCGTCCCGATCGTTTTACGGAGATCGCACGTTACCAAGATTCCGAATCACATCACGTACCGTGCTAATCCAATTGCCTTACAGTTGGTAGCATTGAACGCCTCACACCATTTACCCACAGTTAATAGTATCGGTGGCAGTAATGCCAATGATTTCCTACTTTTGTAATTCTCGGGGACGAGCGATCCCATTTAGAATCCATTGCCAAGGCTAAGGCCAGCTGCGCGTCCGGCGCATGCGCAGTTCCGTCTGATCTTATTTACGAACGCGGTAGGTAAAACCAGCTGACTTCAAACAGCAACTGCGCATGCGCATTGCGCAACAACCAATTGCGTCTTCACACCAACCCATCGATAATTACGAAATGACAACTCGTATCGTCGATAACGTTACTACAATATTCATACGCGATAGGTGAATTTTTGTTTTCGTTATACACACACGTATAACCTGTGTTTGCTAACTATCCTAATGGCGATATACTGAAGGAACTTTTGTTCGACTCGAAAGAAAGTATCGATCGTATCGTTATTGACTATTGGTAAAGCCTCGTGTCAATACAAAACTCGTATTGGCCAATAGTGACGTAGAGGCAATGGCGACCATACGGTTACATATATAGGTATATATCGTTGGTTAATATTCCAAGTCGATATTCCTAATGTCGTACCCTGGTCTTTAATATTTATCTATAGATCTATATAACGCGTAGTATCAGTGCTCGTAAAGGCTAATCCCAATCAGTTAAAGGGATACCCGGGCTATTTAGAATATCACGGTAAAGCCAATATTGAATAGATCGATGTCAATGATGGATCCAACAAAGATGGATCCGTGATTGATCTACGAGTTGGCGAACAGAGCGACGATCCTGTAACGGTAAAGTCTAACATGGGTTAGACATATATTCGAACAGTGATCCATTGATCGGTGTCTCTGTGATCTATCAGTCCTATTCATTGTCCACGTAGTCAATTCAACTGGGACTCCCTATATATAAATAAATATATACTTAATATTCTATATACATTGGAGTTGTCGTGACTTGTCTTTGTATCTAACCATCTGGTATATAAATAAATAGAATCATATTCATTCTATACTACGAACACTGTTGTGCACCTTGAACATTGCTTGGACGCCGACACGGAGAAATGTTACTTGGCCGTTTTCACTTTTCCAACCGTGAAAAATTTAATCGCCCACACGAACCGAACGTTCCGTCGTATCGTTGCGATTGCAGTTGCGGCTTGTTGTGTGTATAGAGAAACAGGTCTTGAAAGGTTACAAGGAATTGGAGCGAGTATATATATTTATTTTTATGATATTTGGAAATTCCTTGTTACGGAATAAAAATAATAATTATGTAATATATAATATATGTTTCTACTTAAAATATGCAATTGCAGTGTGATTTTATAAATAGAATACACTGTGTTTATATGCAATATGTTGTGTTATTTGGTAGGCAAATGAATGAGCTGCAATAATAATTTATTAAATATATATACGTAGTTGCCCGAGTGTTACGCAATGATCCAATGTATTACACATGGTTCGCATAAGGATACATATGAATAGCTGAGCAGTAGCACCGATCTGTGAACTCGATGGTCAAAGAGAAGGTATGCAGATAGATTAAGATTGCGTGAACAAAAATTATTATCAAACTGTTAAACGATAACGAGATGACCTTGAAGTGATCGATGAAATTCCATACGCGAGGTACAATAAAGAAATTTGAAAAAGAGTCAACGATCTCTCACGATTTCTTATAATGCACCAGGAGGAGAGGAGTTGTAAAAGTGAAAAGAAAAATTGAAAAATAAAATGCAATAATTTTGGAAATACATTTTACTTCGTCTTTATCTCTCGAAAGCTTCTAGCGCCCAAGTGGCCACTGGCACGCCTCTCCTCTCGGTGAAATTTTTTTTACCTGTTTCTCTTATCTTTTTTATGTTTTCACACGGGCGACCATCCTGTCGCCGGACGATCGGCTCAACGCGAAACGCCTCGCTGTGGCGCTAGGACTGTTGAAAGTTTTTTTGGCCCATCTTTGTATAGCTTTGTGTGAACCCTATTGGCCCACGCTTTGGCACAGCACTGTTCGATTGGTCAGCGTTAAATTTGAATGCCAAACAAGGCAGCTGTCTGTCAATCATGTTCAGCTGTAACGCCATATATGCTTATCTGCTTTTCCTTTACACGGCATTCTTAAGCTCGTCGGTTTTTAATTCAATTTCTTTAAGTTTCTATAAGGGGTCAGGGGGGAGAGTGGTTTCTATAGATAATTTGTATGGGTGGGACGATTGTTCATTTGTTTACACTGTTACTTAGCATACCCTTTTTTACATTTCTTGTCCTTGTCCTTCTTTTTTTGTTAGCCGACAAACATCTCCGTAGACCAGGCGAAAGATGCTGGTATGAAATACTGCTTGTTCCATTGGTATTATATTGACAGTGATACGTGTAATACTAATTATTTTTGCTGGGAATGTATTAGGTTTTTGTTATGGGATTGAAATGTGTAATTGGGGTGGGGATATGATTTTTAAAATTCGAGATGATATGTAGGATCTATATAGAGATCTCTGAATATATTGAACAAAGATTTTTTTACTTGTTAGCACTGTTGTATAGTGTAAGCAATGGAGCATGTGTCACGAGCGCGAAACTCTGCCTTTTGAAAAAATTTGTTAAACCGTTTGCACAGTGAACTTTCTATCTTGGATCGATAGTAGAGATGGAAGGAGTATTCCGATATACATAGGGTGATCGTGAAGAAAAGACAATTTCAGAAATGGTAGAAGTATCTAGAAAAAAAAAATATATGGAGACTCGTATAATTTTTCAAAATCGAAATTCTATGGTTCAAAATCCTTTTATATCGATTATATCGATAGTCTTCGATCGATTGGGAAAAAAGACTAGCCGTTAGATAAACAAAGCAGTGAAAAAAGAAAAAATTCTGAAGCTGGTTAAAGCATAAAAATCTGCTTGACAAAAATTCAAATCAAAACTGGAAACTTGATAAACCAAAATATCGAACTTCTACAAAAGTAATTAAATCAGCGGAATTACTGAATTTCATTTTCATTTCCCTCGTCCCCCTTATATCGGTTGATAATTCGCACACAAATTTTGCAACCTGAACACTAGCGAGAATACCTGTCATTTTTAAGTATTGATCTGGCAAATAGAAAACTACCAATCGATCGCTTCAGGGCGATCTGACGCGAAATCGATGACCGTTTTTGGTTATTGATTCGGTAACTCGATCTATATATATAATTCAATGGCACACTAATCGCCGAATATCTGTTCTGTAAAATTGTATTCTACTTGCCCAGGAGCCTAACGAAAAATCAATAATATCATTGAACAACCATATCCATTATTGACATCGATTTTATCATCATCCGTAAGATAGATGTTAAATAAAAAAAAACACTCGACCTACTACTAAGAATATTTTTTTAATTTTATCTCAAACTATAACTTTTTCTACGATTGTATAACACGTCACCATAACGTCTTTTTTTACCATAGACCACACGGCCTGTCATGGCAGTCAGATGCCATAGATGGAAGAGAGCTGCGAGAATTTCCTCGTATCAGCGAAAGTGGTGCCATTCGATCAAATCGATCTCGGAAATCGATACGATGTTTTCCGATATCGAGTCTCGGAATTGACTTCCTTTTCTTTGCCATTTTAGTTTCTCTTTTTTATTTCACTTTTTTTTCCTTCGACGCTCCTCTTCGATCCCGTCATACCATACTAAGAGATAATGGGAATCGCTTTGAAGCCATAAACGATTTCTAATACTTTTATCGCTATATATATATAGCCGTGCACTTAATTTTTTTCTTTCTTTTTTTTTTCATTACATAGCTGTCTATCTGTTATTGTCAATTTCCTAGCTGTCATTCCAATCGTGACAGTACGCCAGGCGGTGGGCTGACACTATGATTACGAGACGCCATTAGACAAGGATGTTAAACGCATTTCCGTGTATCCCACGACACTGCGATTTCGCTACGGTGTCTTTATTATGTGAGAAACGGAAGTGCGACCGGTTTTGAAAAAGCTGCAATTGCAGGGAATTTCATTGGAGCTATAAGTGGCGTGCCTTTGTACGCGCGACGTGCAGGAATGTACGTACGTCAAATACGAATGTAATGTAATACTTTTACGTTCTATCGATACACATGATAAATTTCCATTCGATCGATTTCTGTGCTAAATTTTAATACGATACATTTTTTATTTCGCCAATTTTCAAACGAACGTTATGCGACCTACTCACACGTGAGATATTTCCATTGAATAAATATTTTAGTTCGACTTCATCATACTTTTAATGGTCCAAATGGGCAGACAACCTGACTGACCCGATGGCGTCATTCGTCTATCCTCATTTTTTAAATTTCTATCATTAGCACCGATTCTGTAGAAATAAATTTTGCAAAATATCGATCTCGACGAGTGAGTGTCGTGCCAAATTTAAATTAGTGAATAGTCCATGCAAAATATACGTAAGATACGCATTGCGAATGCCAGTGGATGATGCAATTAAAGTCAGACACGTAGGGGGGATCGGTCAATTTTTCGAAATACGAAGAAAAAAAGCAGAATCGATATTCTCTTCGAACTTTTGTAATTTTTATATCCTATATTATTTTCTCTTCCTTTCTCTTTATATTTCTGATCCGCAACCTTGTATCGCAATATATATATATATACATCCGGATTATAAAGCACTGTGCAATGCATACGGTGCTGCAATGCAACGTGCTCTTATGCATCTATTTATATGGGAGTGCAATTGAACGCTAGGTCAGAAGGAAATAAAAGTATTACGTAGATTTACATGCCATATTTTTTTAATGCAAAATCCGGTCTTGCCGGTAGGATAATGAACGGAATAAATTATGCAGGCACGAGGACTCATAGGAAATAACCGAGGCAGCTCAGGTTACCAAGCAGAGCAACTATTTAATGTATCAGCCAGTAGAGTCTCGAGTCAAGACTCACTTTGAGCACTTGAATCAAGACTCCAGACTCGAGGACGATATTTGAGCCTGACGACCGCTGAACTCCGAGTGGATACGTTCACGTTTCTTTTAACATTCTCCATTCCCATTCGCACTGTATCTAAGACATTGCTGTAAGTAATGCAGAGCCTTTAAGTGGATACGTACCCTATATAACCAGACACTATAAAATATATACGTTCTATGCCTGTGTCTACTGTATCTGATACCTGGCTATAAGTACTGTACATCCCAGTAGATACATATCCTGTATGGCCAGACTGTATAAGACGTACAAATACATTTATACAAGGGCTGTGCAATATTTAAGTGGATGTAAACCCTATATAATCAGACAATATAAAATGGATACGTCCAATGTCTGTATCTGCTGTATCTGATACCTGGCTATAACCACTGTACACTCTAGTAGATAAATGTCGTGTATACCCAGACTGTATGAAACTTACAAATACATTGTGTATCCAGAAAGTGTAGAAAGAACGTATACAATTCCGTGGTAATTACGTAATCCGCATATCTCACCGTAGCCGACACGATTAACCCACACGTACAAATGTATTGATATATGTATAAAATTAATTAAGTCATAGCCAATTAAATTTCTAAATTAACAGACGCTTAATTGTATACCAATACATTTATCGATATATTGGTTATAATTATATCAATTATATAAACTTTGAAATTGATCATTTCAGTAGATGTGCCAGATTCATAGTCAGACTTGTGTATTAAATCAGCGCAATTCCAAGCACATGTAGTCCCAGGTGTACAAAACTTAAGCAATTCCATATCTACATTGCTCCTTCTCCTTATCAGCTGGTATCTACGCATGGCAAAAAAAAATTCCATTTCTTATCGCGACTATCCAAAATATGAGCCAACCAAGAGAAAGATCTTGTAACTTTTTTTTTTCATGCTCAATTTCTGAACTGGAAAGTTGCTTCGATAAGCAAGTACATTCTGATTCCGAGACGGCTGACCTTTTCTCCGGATTGAAAAGAAATTGTCGGTGCCCTCCCACCCCCTACCTCGTCCACGTTATATCGATTTCTAAGGGGGTTCACGATGCACGCGTGTGCTTTCTCATTATGTAAAATCTCATTGTTACGTGCTACGAGAAATTTCATACTAGAAACGCCTCAAACATCAGGATAAGAATGGCCGCGGTATATTAAATACCTGTATCCAGTGCAGGAAGACTGATTAAGAAAATTGTTTGAAACAAGGGAAAGAGTGAGGGAAAGAGGAAAAAAAATTGTGAAATTACGAAGGCAAAAACAAAACCAAAGAAAACAAACAAAAATATATTCCGACGATACCCAGTAGCGTCACGCTTTCGAAATTCCCGAAAAAAAAAATTGCTATGTCTGATTATGAACGAGCGTATCCACTAGTCGTAACTACTTACGATCGTCGTTCGCCCAAATATAAACGAACATAGAGGAATCGTCAGTGGCTATTATTATATTTATCCATACCAAATAGCATCTAACCCTGTCATTTTGGACCCCGATATATACCTCCTACGTAATAATTACTTTAACACCCGTCCCGAGCAATTCCTATCAGTCATCAATTAAAGGTCAAGATTTTTCGACCATAATATTTCGCGAGATCGTCTCGTATCCAGATAGTTCTTTAATAATTTAACAATTCTCAAGTATACCAACACCACCCACTCTATGGTCAACCGATCCCATATACGTTCATCAAAAAAAAAAAAAAAAAACTTAACCGCGATGTTGTAAAGAATGTTGCAATTCCCCGCGTACTCTACAAGAATATAAAAGCATACACTGTACCATAAAGCCGAGGACTGCTGTTTATCTTACATAAGGAGCGAATATTATGTCCGCACGAGTGGGCCCTAACAGGTGTCCTGTTACCGGATCAGGTACCAAAATTAGAATCCTCTTTTTCTCATTGCCATTGACCACAGTCGATACCAAGAGAGAAGAATAAAATTTTTTTTCACTTATCATTATTATTCTTTTCATATTGTACCTTCACTTTTATTAACGCCCGTATACATATGTATATATATTATTTAAAGCTACAGCATGTATACACGGTGTCTGATTTCTTCTTCTCGATTCTCTTGAATTATCTTTCTACGCTCGAGATCGATCTTGACGATCGCAACACTCTCGTGATCCCCGGCATTATTATCCTGCCAAGTGAGCGGGACAAGTTGTGACTTTTGCCGAGCTAACGTTCTTTAATTACAGGCCGGCGATATCAAAATCTAAAAGCACTGTATATAGTCATACCGGCGATGTATTACGGTCAATAATAATAATGACGATTCAAACGATACGATCTCATTGATTAAGATTATAGGTATGTAGGTATCGGATTATATATATATATTTTATGTATGTATATCATATATATGTATACACATACACTATGTCATGTGCCTATTATTATTCCCGGAATTGATCGAGACCTACGAGACTATTAATTCTATCGCACTGTTCGCTTTCGGTCATTTTCTTTTCATGCGTACGGTAAGTCAGTCAGGCACGTACATTAACCTATATACCATGGAATTTTTCGTGTGCACTGTATAACTATAATAAAAGGACTCTTTTTGGCGTGACGATTATTAAAAACCTTTCATTGCGAAAGCGAAACCCATCGGGGCTACTTTGAGCGTTAATTGCAGTGTGGAAGCAGCCTTAATCGCTTCTCGCATTGTGAATAACATCGAGTTGTATACCTTATTGTTGTACATATATATATAATGTACTTATCTCGGAGTATTGTTCATTGTTCGCAACTCCTGCACCTGTTTCATGAGAATGAAATTTCGAGCGGCACGCTGGAGCTTCTGGGTCAAGGAAGACATAACGTAAGTGTACGAGTCTCACTTATGGCGTCCGTGTATGTATAACCAGGGACAGATCGGTCTACCGATTTCGTAGCAATTTGTAGAATAAATATCGAACGATAATTGTAAGTGGTAGCAAAATCGGTGTAACTATATACAACGTAAATATAGATGGAGTAATTTTTTATGTTAAAAAAAAATTTGTTTCCTTAACTAATCCGACCTCGTACGGGAATTGTGAGGTCGCGAGACTCGAAAATTTTTCTCTAATACATTGCAGTACTCTGATAAAATTTTGCGATTAGATAACGAACACGCAATAATTTCATTTCTCGAAGGAAAGAGGTCGTTCGCATTGACACGAGCTCCTTGTTACGTGAACCTGGGTCAGGCCGTGAATGGGGGGTCATGCACTCGCTTTCTTAGGGTAACGTGACATTTAGTAGGCAGGAAGCGAAGATAGTTGTGCAAGTGTTTTTCAGGTATTTAATGCAGCGCAATTCCACGTGTACAGGAAGTCTGTGTGGAGGTTGATGGAGTTGTAGGTGTACGAGATGACGCTGGAGAGATAACAGATAAGATGGTTCGATTGGATTTATATAATATTATTGTGTATCGTTCGTGGGTGTTGACTGATCTATGCCGATCTATATAGATCGGGACGAATCTGTGGGTATTGTCTACGAGTCGTCTGTTTTCTGCAGGGACGAAGCCAACGTATCTACGCTTCTATTTAAATCTCTTTTGTATATCGAAGTATCCAGTGAACTGTCCTGCCCCTGATTATCGATACGATACATTTGCATGTAATTAGCAAATATTAATATATAGGGCTCCAACACAGATTCAGGCTTCCAGTACGAGTCTTCTCAAAGGTCAGACGAATTACGAGGACATTTCGGTGGTACAGCGCGAGGCGAAAGTATTTTTGAAATTAATTCATTGAGCTTTACCTAAACTTGTACTGGTGATCGGCGTGTAATCGATTGAGATTCTTATTACGATTCCGTAATTGTCGCGCGTGGGAACTGTTCGTTGATGAAATTAAGAATGAGAGTATGACGTGCGCGCGTCTTTGTCTTTGACGAAAAAATTAAAAATGATTATGCAACTTCTGGAATTGTTCGTTTGGTTTACATTGCGGAGAGAATCGATAAGATTCTCAGGCTTTCCTCGAATTATTATTGATCGGGACTTGATGTCCTAAGAGTGTTGAATATTGATTAAGTACTGACAACGTTGACGCTGCAATTCCTGGGAATGCGCAACCAGATCGGTGCTGGTTCGTGACTCTGGTGGAAGATGGGATTTCAAGATTTGTTGCGCAACTGTGAAATACGGTAGGGACTATGAGCTACCGAGAAGCGAACAGTTGATGTTCGGAATTGTCGTTAAGGAAAGGGTAAGGTTTACGTTGGAATTGCGCAGTGCAGTTGGTAATTATAGTATCCTGGTATAAGTAGCTGTGTACTATGACGCTACTGGTACAAGTGCCAGCTGGCAATTCCAGCTGATAAGCACGATTCCAAGCGGTACACGCGATTCTAGCTGGTTTAGACGCGCAACTCCGACCGGTGTCCGCAATTCCAGCTGGCACCTCCTCTCTGCCCCAACAATTCCGCTAAGGACGAGCCGGTCGTTTCTTCCTTGTTCGTAGGCTGGCAGGATAAATGAATTATAATGAATTAATCGATGCGTGGGCAGACTTGGGTCATACTAGTGAACGAGCCAGCCAGTCCATCCTGTCATCCGTGTCGCATCGATTATGTATGCACATTTCTATTAGAGAAATTAATACGTGTAGGTACCCGGCCTCCTCGGGCACGAAACGGCAAGCTGACAACTATCTCCGCGCAGGAAGTACACTGACCTTCGTTATATCGTGGCTGGTGAACAGCGTCGCGAACTACCGACGAACGTTTTCCCTTTTGCCTATACGACCATTTTCTAATTGTGAGAACGTCACGATTCCACGTGACAACGTCGAATAGGTTCCGCGTGGCTTCTTCAGGTGACTATTTTCGCGTGCGGAATCTTGCTGCCCGAAAATTTCTGTGCGTAACAATTAAATGGCTCCTGGCAATGGCGGCCGCTCGTAAAACTGCCCTTTATTACGGACGATCGATTTCTCAGATCGGAGAGATAGCAACGGCGAACGACTACAACGAACGGCATTATCGAGCCTGTTCATTCGACTCGGAAGTCGTTACCGGCTGTAAATAATGCGCATGCGCAGAACCGTCATACGGAAACTCTTTGCGACGAGGAATCGTAGTACCGATCTCGATCCTCCCTTCTTGCGGTTTACAAGGTGATTTGCAATTGCCGAAACGCCAGGCCTGGAAGCCGCGACGATCCTCCGTATTCCGCTTTGCGCTACTTACAGTAGTTACCGGTTATGTATGTCATTAGTGGTCGGACGTATATAAGATTTTATCAAAAACTGCATTAGAATATTTAAAAACATTGCAATATGCCGTGTAACGAAGTTAAGTCTAAACCGTGAGAAGGTGAATAGAGAAAAATTGTGTGGAATTGCATGCGAGTGGATAAACGTTATGAATGAAGGTTTTCAAAGTGCAACTGCGTTATAGGCGATCATACGCAATGCAATTCCAATGAATAATGCAAGAAGAATTCAATGGACTGGATGCACCGTAAATTCGATATGGAGACGTCGATTTCGGTGGTCCAGCTCGAGCGGATTCTGGCCGATTTTTTCGACCGGTCGAAACATTGTGAGTAGCTAGGAGGAACGAAAAAAAAATAAAAATAAATGAATAAGAGTCAAACTGTATCGTGAGACTCGCTATGGCTGTATGAATGCTCAATCCGGTTTCCCAATCGATTTATTCACTCGGCGAATCCCAAACGAGTCAAAGTCACTCTCCGAGTTCTTTGCACTTTGTAAATGTATTCTTGTTGCACCTCAAAAAAAAATATATACCCAATACCATAAGACTTATCACATGGATATGACACACGCCTGAAATCACGTCCAATGTCATACTAAAATTTGATTTCATCACAAGCAATAAAAATTTTAAAAACTAAAAAAAATATTTTCATTATCAAATCATTACAACTTCCCTGTCCCAAACAAAAGGGTATCCCATTTTATTAAAATGAAAATGTTCACATTGCATCCCGCATAATCTCATCAGTCCCCTTTATCGAATCTACATACATAAAATACGTAACTTCCCTTATACTCAATTAATGCCAAAAATCTAATTTCCTTTCCATTAATTCGACGCTCGGCCTAATTCACTTGCACGCAATAATTGATAAATCAAATCGCATTAGACTTATATTAATTTTTCTCAGTCTTCCCTCAATTTTTCATTTATCTCTTTTCTTCAATCACGATCGATCGATCGATCGATCTGGCACGCCCTCTCTACTATACATATATACATCCATATCATTCATGCGTATATACAAAAATCACCTACACCTGCACAGAGTGTACTCGTTGCTTTAAAAAATATATATATAGAGACTACAACAATAATAATAATGTGACTATGTGTGGGCGAAACGGAGCAAGGATAGACACGTGCGCACTTCATTCTTAAAACACAAACGAAGTGGAACGTGTGTCCATTTGTGAATGCATACTCTCGCGTCAGGCTTCTCTACTATGCGGCAGATACTATACACTACTATAAGTTATAAAGTTGCGTGCGCATGAGCGCGAGAATCGTCATTTATGAATATTAATCGTCCGCAACTCCGTGCGATAATTTATTCACCGTAATGCATGTATATACCTACTGGTGGCCACTGCTAGTAGGTCGATCACCAACGCTTTTTTCTTTTTCTTCCTTTTTATTCCGATTCGATATATCGCGCGACCTTCGGCTCTCGAAGAAAAAAAAATCTATAGTTATCGATATCTTGGGATTATTTAATACAGCGTAGATCGCGAGATTGCTAATGGCTACTAAAATTGGGGAGGCAGGGGAGAGATTGAGTAGTAATATTTATTGAGATGTCAAAGAAAGAAGATAGGGTATAAAAACCATGATTGATTTGATGAAATTTTTTTCTTTTTTTGAAAGAATACTTGAGATCAATATGGAGTACACAGGAACTGTTGCGCACGAGAAAGCTATTTTTGCTAATTGACGTGTTTTCATAATTATTTAGTAATTTGACATTGTCTTCCTTATACGTGCCTTCCTCGTTATCTTTATTGAATACACTCTACGGTTGAATAAAGATAAAGAAAGTTTGCATGAATTAAACGTACGGCTGAATGTAGCGCGATCAAGTGATTTCTTTCTTGTCGCATTAAAATAAAAAAAAAGCATACAGGAAGACTAAGATAAGACGATACAATGCCTACCAGGAAATCGATCATTTAGAATACTAAAAATGTCAAGAATATACAATTTCCTACGGTATTCGTTAAAATCAAAATTACCCTATCCGACCTCGTGCAAAAATTAATCAATAATGATCGTCAGTGCAATTTCACAGTCCCGTAAATAAATTTTTTATCGATCCTATTACCGTTAGTAAACACAACCAATCGAGATGTTTAAATTATTTTGATTTTTACATTTTTTCTGTCATTTATCCCAACTTATGGATACTCAAAAAAAATATATACACACAAAGATTTTGCACTGTACAAATATTCTTTCACGGACTTTCACTACCTTCGCAGTACAGTACTCCTTTGTATATCTATATATACACCAAACAGCAATGTAAAGCCAAGCAATGTAATTCAGACTGTACTCTTACAATACGTGTCTACATACATATATATATACTGCGTGAGAGCAACATTCACTGACGTTGATTACGCGTTTGCGAAACTCGGGCGCTCAGCAATCACCATATAGGTTAGGACGGCATTCAAACTGGCCACAGGTATCCGCACATTTTATGCTCCTTCGTGTACCAAACTATCATTTTACGTAGACACATAACATTGCCCATAGGTACCCAGACGCTTACAAGGACTGTATACACATTCATTGCGCAATCCATTTGCCCTTAGGCCACTCATACGAGTAACGATCCTTGATAGTGTAATTGAATTTAAAAAAAAAAAGAATTTTATTCACCGTCCACGTGGCAGAGCCCATTTCTCCTTGGGGTAGGCGGGATTACGTTAAAAAAAAATATTTTTTGGATTTCTATGGAAAAAAAAAATTCAAGATCAATTTTTTATTTATATCGTAGGGTCGGTCGTGCTTTAGTGATGCAATTCGCTTTTTTTTAATAATAATAATTCCTGTCGAAACACACGTGTCTTGGATTCTCCCTTTATGTGTCGTTTGCCAATCGAGATGTAACATTTGTTTTCACACAACCAAATGGAATTTAAGACGAGTGTGACGTCACGCGAAAAAATTTCACAGTTAACATCGAAATCGCGTTAAATTGCGTAACGCTCGAGCGGGATAACGATTCCGCGTTTTAAAAGTATCGTGCGCGAAAGTACACGAGAAGTATATAAGGCATAAAGGTAAATGTCCCATATGCACATATATGTATGCGGGGAAAGAAGCTAAAGGAGGAATATCACGGGAAAGTATATTCCTCGGGTTTAACTTTTTCTTTTCTTTTTTCTTTTCGTCGATATCTGCATAACTTCGAGGGGCGACCGACTGTGTTGCGTCACTATTAAATAATAATCGATTGAGATTGTATAAGAGTCCACGGTGAATGTAATGGAATTGCTCATCGCGATTAGATAATATCACGGTATTAAGTAATTTTAACGATCTGCGATGACCACGAGGCGCGTAGGTGACATACGATGACGATGACCTCGAATCATGGAGCCGT
Source organism: Trachelus tabidus (assembly GCA_030142655.1). Taxonomy (NCBI): domain Eukaryota; kingdom Metazoa; phylum Arthropoda; class Insecta; order Hymenoptera; family Cephidae; genus Trachelus; species Trachelus tabidus. The sequence continues at coordinate 39,698 of JARQTI010000869.1, forward strand.
TTAAAATATTATCGAAAGAAGATATTACGGTAACTATTACAGAGATTTGTCACCTTAGAATCTCGTAAAGTATACAGACGTGAATATTCATCGATAGACACGAAGAAAAAATTTTGTTCTCGGTCGATAAAACAGATCCGACAATATTTTTCCTCCCGCGGAATAATTCGCAATTCCAAGAAAGATTAGAGATTCCATGCTAACTTTTACACAATTATTAAAATAACTTACATGTTGACGCGAAGCAAGGTAGTTACCAAGGTAAATTAGCACTGGGTTAAATTATCCATGAAAATATTCACGGTCTTCCGACAATACGAAATTGCAAAAGCACAGCCTCCCATTAATTCGTCAAACGGAGATCGTCTTAAAGAAAGTAAAAAAAATCTTGTAAACAATTTCACGCGTCATTTTCGCAATATTCCAAGAAGCGTCCAAACACTTTTCACCTACAACGTGCGAGGTGGTGACGACCTTTAAAGAAAAAAAAAGGCCCATCTTAAGGAGTAGGATCAAAGGTCATTCGTCACTGATAGAAAACGAGAGTCTCTTAAGAGCCCTTGCGACGCAAAGTGACAGTCTCCATTGAAATTCTAAGAGCAAGTCGATGTTAAAAAAAAATGTACAGCCAAAGAAAAAATTAATCTTCTAATTGTTCCAGGATTTGTATAAGAGTTGGTGCGTATAATCACAATAAGAACCGGACGGTGAAAAAGACCAAAGAGAAGAGAGAGATGGATCAGGATAAAAGTCCAAGTACATAAGACACATCGAGAAGCAATCCTTAAGCCGCTCTCGTATCGAGCATGGAAACGCGAATATGACACGTAGGAGTCCAGCCCGTGAGGACAGGTTCGGCATTATGTAAGAAACCGCTTTTATAACTTGTTGCACTGCGCGACTCGAGCGACGCACTCGCTCGAGTCGAAGAGTTCGAAGAGTTCAAACGGCTGAATGTGAAGGAGAGATAATAAATGAATCGGTGGATTAAGAAGCGCCAGTGGTAGTTCCCGGTAAACGTGCAGACGCGCTATACAGTTATACGCGTAATATAATCGGCAAGTAGATACGGGTGAATGTCAACGTGGATGGTCAGACGAGTAGAAAATAAAATTTACTATTCAAAGAATTGCATTGACTAGTTTTTTAATAGATCAAGAGTGACGTTCGGCAAGATGCTTTAATAAATTTTTGTTATTTTCACAGTTTTTTTATTCAAATTTTTTTTGTCAATTACCCAGAATCTTCTCGAAAAAAACATAGTGGATTGATCATGCCGTGAAAAAAATCTTCTTTTCAAAACTCACACTCTGTTATGCATCTCGGGGACATCGATTTTTTTTCTTTTCTTTTTTTTCGTCTTCTTCCACATCTTCATTTTATTCACATTTTTTTTGGTCAATTACCCAGCATCTTCTCAAAAAACGATAGTAATTTGTGGATGCCGTGAAAAAAGAATGCTTTTTTCGAAACCCACCTTCTTGTTACGTATCTCGAAGATACTAATTTTTTTTCTTTTCTTTTTTCATCGTTTTCTTCTACATCTTCCATGACGCGTGGGTTTTTTGCACGGTTCTCTTGAATTATTATCCAGCTTCCTACGTTTTTCACTGCAGCCAACTGCACGGTGCCAATTATTCCAGGCTAGGCCCTGGGGCGGCTACCGGTTAACGACTGGAAGAATTTGTCGAAAGAAATTTACGGGACGCCGACGATCAGGACGCCGACAGTCCTTTCCACATTATATCCGCTGTTACGTACACGAGCATTAAACATTTCCAAGCATAATGCGCAATTTCCGCCATGTTGCTTTTACTTTTCCTTCTGTCCGATTATTCTCTTTTCACACCTCCCACCACTTCCCTCATCCATTTTTCTTATCCTGACTCTTATTCCGTTTTCATAGCAACGACAATCGTCCTTGCTACCTAATCACATATAACGACAAAAAAAACTACAATCCATCATGATTAAATCACCATTCCCTATATCCTCCCTCCCTCCCCCCGCCGAAATATATGAAAAATGTTCACAAATTACAAAAACTCAATCATCAATTCGTCCTGAAGCCTAAAAAAAAGCGTCACTTATCTCAACTGCTTAACTTGGAACATATCAGACAGTCAAGCGTCTCCAGCTAATCGGCGTCGCGATGCTTTCCATCCGGAGAAACCGGATGTGCCTCTATCAAGCTGTTAATTCCTCATTCGTCTCGTTCATGCAAATCTTGTTCCCTCTTTCTCTCTGTTTACAGAACTAAATTACATAATGATAACTATCGGTTCACGATTAGCATTCCGCTGACAATAAACGCCATTTTGTTTGGCCCTATTATTATGATTATTATTAAGCTATCAGGTACCATTGAGTCTGCCCATACACGGAATCCTTCTACTGGATCTTCTTCTTAAAGATGAATCTCCTAGATCATCGTCCTCGAAATGAACTTTCGTGATCTGCTGCATAACCGATTATGCAATTACTGTGTTAAAACGGCTGTTTGCCATTATTAGTACACGTTCGCGGGTTACCTCTGTATAGGTAAATCAGCGTTTCTATGTCTAAACCGTGATGATTTGACAGATTGAATTATCCCTTTTTAACAATCACGAAATCGTAGAGTCACGAAAAATCATTGATTCCCAATTGACTGTATATAGGTAAAAAATGTATCACCAGTTAACAACGTGAGATCGTAGAGGAAGAAAAAAAAACTCAAATTTTTGTCAACCGACACTAAAACAATCTTTATTTATGAAACTGGCTTGAAAAAAAGTCGCATCGAATTTTCCGAGCATGTTAATTGTAGAAAGCTGAAAATCAATCGTATCGTTATAGTCGAGTTTCCAATAAAATTTAGAAATTATTAGTCATTAGTTTTATTCATATAAATCACCTGACGTCACCCACGTTTCTATGTCATTCAGATTTTTCTTTTTACCTTCATTCTTGGCCAATTCACTGAACATAACTGATACCGTTATGCAGCGTTCCCATGATTTCTTATAAATTTAACTAATCAGACACAGTGAACCCGAGAAAATTTATCAAGACAACTTTTTTGTAGTAAATAAACAACGAAACAGTCGTTAGGTCCATTCGCAATAAACGACGAAATCTAAACTCTGTGAATCCCATATACGTTGGACTCGTTACTAGAAAGCGTAGAACGAAGTGGGTGGATGGTTCTTTTTTTTTCTCAACAGTTGGTACTACGAATCTATGAAACTGTTTTTTTTTTTATAAATTCTATTATGCAACTAACGTCACGTACTAAACACAGAATATATATATTTCGAATTTGATGTCTTTACTTTCGTACAGTGTTTCGCGAACGCGGATTAACGGTAATAAAAATAATAATCATCGTTTTCATATCGATCTTTTCAATTGGATGACATTAACGATCTAATCGAAATTATAATATAGCTCCGAGCAACATGGCGCCATGTATTTAGAATACACACGAGGAAAGATCTCGCTGCGAATAATCTAATCATATATGTATACATGTAATATTTTGCGTAGACGCACGAGTGATACTGTATACATATATTTTTTTTATTTCTCTCTCACACGCAGCACGACGCACTCTCGATCAAAACAAGTCCTAATAAAGATTTTCACGATCCCACCTGTGGTTGATTTCACTAGAACACGATTCTTAATGATTTTACGTCATTGCAACGGCTTAAGGCTGATTTTCAATCGTTCAGAAAATTCGTGGTTAATGGAGGTAAGCGACCATTTACAAAAAAAATTATTATCATGTCTATCAATGTATAGTCAAGGTAGATTTTCACTGAACTACATTAGGGCTCCTGGTATGCATATAGATCGTGGATCTATTTCGCATTTGACGTAAGGCAAGGTATAACGTTACCGAGGCGTCGCGACGCCCGTCGGTAATGGTAATGATTCCGATATTATATTTCGCGGACGTTTTTCGCTCGTCTCGACGGCGCGTTTAGTTACGAGCGACATTGGCGTTGGTACTACTGCTCCCATAACGACGTTCACCGACGCCTGACCACCCGGTCGTCCTGGCTCATTTCATAATCAGGGACGCCGGACGCCGCGAATCCGTCGAGCATTTCGGTTTATATAACGAAAGTTATCGCTTTCCTTTTACACACTGGGGACCCACAGTCCTCCTGATAAAAGGCACCGAATGAGTAACGGCGTCGCGACGCATTCGTTAAGCATCTCAAAAGGATTATTCGACGATAACAGTACCGCCAATCTGAGAGAAAGAAAATTGTATAAATTAAATTATCGTGGAAAAGTGAAAAAAATTTCTTTGCACGCTATTCCAAATTTTCTTATCTCTTGGTACCATCTTTTTTTATCTGGCGACATCGATAGTACGCAAAACTGAATTTTCATTTTTTCAATCCCACAGGACTCGCCCACCCACACCGCGGCGCTTACGTCTCGTATTAATTAATGATGACTCACCCGTTATAAATTAGAAAATATTAATTAGAAACTAGGTTAATCCGAGTACAGCTCGGTAGCCCCGTATACGAAGAATGCCGGTATTAATTATGTTATCTATCTCTTCAGTTAACTTCGTAACTCGAGCGGAGGTGTAGATGATCTGGACCACACAGTGGAAGCTGAGCGACATCAGTTTGCTTTTAGAAACTGATCCGTGGGCCGTTTCGATAATCAAGGACGAATTCGAGCAAGGTCCTCCGGTTCTCCAGTTTATAAAAATTCCAAAAAATCCACCCCCAAAGAAAAAAATGACGCAAGCCTCTCACCAAATCAAAAAGATCCAAAAACCCTACCAAAAGCATCGGCTGCTCGGACCCATAAAAGGAAACAATACCTCCATTGTCTAACAGCACTGTTACCAACCAACCGACCCATAAATTCCCATAGCACAATCCACGTGCAATTACAATGTAAAAACTCCGAGCAGACACAGTCTAAAAGTGACGCAACGTATTCCATAAATAATGAATATTCATAAGTGATCCCTTACGAGCAGCCATTATCCGGAAAGTGCCATTGTATAATGGGAAAGTAAGTACACGGTGTCCATCTACGGATAAGAATATCTGTCCATTATCCATTACGTCTCCCGTGTCAATTCCTAGCTCGACTAAAGCACCAACCGGATTGGTTATCGTTCGTTCGTCACTTCTGAACGAACCTGGCCAATCGTACGGACGTATTAAAACCCGATCCGGCTTAAGTACAATTTTTAAGTGGCACCTACTTGCAGGTGCGTAACGCATGTCGTCGTAGTGGAGCAACAGTGATAAATCGAGTCTCGTCCCACGTGTCGCTTTTAAGAAGATTTATGCAGCCGCGAGAGAATAAGTAGAGTTTGGTAAAGTCGACGATATTTTCAGAGGTCCCTCTCCCTCGTGTGTGCACGAGTGTATATAGAGTGTCAAAATAATAAAGGGCTACGGAGTTGAAAGGCAACGGTGAAATTTGACAGCTGTCGGACGATCGATAAAGATCGGTACCGGTTGACCCGACCGTCGGAGAGCAGGTAAACAAAATTTCTAGACAAAAACCGCGAAGATGTATTTCGCGGTCGAACAGTCATCGATCTTAGATGTCATCGGGTCAGTAACGATCGATGATCTTGTTCGATGAAAATCATTTGCCGATCTGCGGTTTAAGCGATCTCGAACGAATTTGCACGAGCAGTGAGGAAGGTTGAGAGATTTCAACGACTGGTATAGCTTACGTGAGCGAGAGAGAGAGAGACGGGTCTATTGGCGCTTACGCGAGTAAGACAAAGACAGACGTACGAATGAATATGAAAATAAATTACGTGCATCTCTGTATGCAAAGGACTGTATGATTCGTAAAATAAAATCGATTCGTGAAACTTCATGCGTCCTCGGAAAAGCACGAGTATCGCAGGCAAGACGTGTTATTACCTCCATGGTCATCGTACGTGGAAAATTACATATGTCAGGGAGGAATTGGAGCATGCGCCGTGTATCAAAAGCACCGTACGTTAAAAGGAAAGGAGGAAGCAGCGTAGGTCGTCATTTCCTTGGGATTCCTGTGAATTAATGTCAATAAAGTATCCAGGGACACAAGACGTAAAAGGAGATGAGGACATCGGAATAAATTTTTTTTTTCACCTGACAACCATTAAATCAACAATATCTAAACTTTCATGAAGATATAATAATCATTACCATTCATCCAGTATCCCGTTGAGCGTCCTATATTTACGAACGGCGAAAATTTATAAAGCGTGAAACTTCATTCGATCCCGATAAAAGCAAACGATTCTTTAACGATCTTCATGGTTGGTGATCTTCTCGATATATTTATATACACGGGTATACATAGGTACACGTCGCTATTACATCATAAATCGCGATACAGATTAATCGGTATCTTTTCTAATCAAATCAATAAATCTCTTATCGTGATTATACGATCTTGCGAGGAAACAATTTTAATCGGTAAAAATGACGCAACAAAAAGATCAACAAGTTTTGCCAGTCCAATTGAAACGACGACAGAAATTACCGATTTCCCTGGACAGCGCTTGCGTATAGATACGCTTGGTAAATAAAACTACGAAATGCCCGGGCCATAACGTATTTCATTCAAGGCTTGTAAAACGTGACGGTTTCTTAGAGGACAAGTGGAAGGAAAAAAAAAAAGAAAAAAATTCACTAGTTAGCCAGGAACTTTCTATTCCGACAGATCGGCCAGAACCGAGCAGAGCGAAGGAATCGTCGCGGAAGAAATCGCTGTCTTCGTATTGACGACAGTAATCATCGTGATCGTCATTGGGAAGGGGGAATCGTAGCGGATGGAAATTATCGAATCTCGATCTGTCATGGAAAATTGTATATTAAATGGTTAAGCGTCAGGAACGAAAATCGGTACCGTGAAATCGTTAGCGGCAGCCTGTGCTAACTTGGGATCAGTGCCAATTTCGTATTGGAAGTTTTGAATAATAAAAAAAATGTCATAGGCCAATGAACGAAATTTGAAACACGTGATCATCCTTTACTTTCAATTTTATGGGTAATTTGATATTCTCACGATATTAGTATACTCCCGTGTGTATGTATACGTGTCCTTTTCTATGTTGAAAATTCAGAGAAACCATTTCGTACATTTTTATTTTAATATTCTCTCTTTTTCTTTCTAATGGCACTTTTTCTCCTTTTTTTTATATTACACATACGCTTACTATACTCGTACACTTTTTTTTCCTTGGTTTACTATGCGAGACTCCGGTCGGCCTTGCTTGAGCATCCATGTCTCCGCGAAGAAGAGTCATCAAATCGTAGTGCTTTGAGTACGTGACTTGACGGTGAGTAAGAGCGATAATAAACTATAGTCGATCTGATACGCGCAGTCTGTGAGATGTAACGGCACTTTGCGTATACTATAAATGTCTACACAGTGCAATATACGTATGTGTAGCATAAGCATAAATTTGCATATGCAGCGAGAGACAATTAACGCCACAGGGTATTAAAGAGAAAGAGAAAGATGAAACAAGGAAAAATTTGATGAAATAGGTAAATTCGAAGAAATAATTAAAAATAGAGGTATTTTATTTTTCGAATCGTTCGGCGGGCTCTCGCGAAATTTTTCTGTAATTAAATGGCAATCTTTTTGGGATATTTTAAGAAAAAAAAATATTCTTTTCGTTCCACTTCGAGAAGCCCAGACATCTTGTAAGGTTGCTCTGCCTGCTTACCTACCAGATGAGGATCGGATGGAATTGCGCGTGACGCGAGACGCAGTTGATAAATTGACTCGTCGCGTATAGGATTTCACGGTGTCGCGTGTCAGGTTGGCCAACGCAAATTGGCTTTTTAACTTTTAATTAGCATTGGACTTCCGCCCACGCGTCAGGAGATAAAACGCGAGCAGTAAAAAGTTTGTGACTTTATTTGACAGGGGTTGTCGATGTGACGTCTTCAAGTTGGTAGGTAATTTCGCTTTTTTTTGGAATATTCGAACTCGATCGATTTTCTTGCATCGCTGTCTAATCGATTCGTCGAATGATTTCGTAAAAAGAAAAATTGCGATTTCACGTAAGCCGGAAGTTTCACGACGATGATTTTGCTCTTCGATCGATTTAACGGATAAGAGACACACGTGACGTCCTGCAAGTACTTATAATTACGTGTTGCGCTTGTAGTGGCCAAACTGCATGGGCTTAATGAAACGCGTTGCATATCGTCAGAATGGGTTGGTACCCGTGATATTTTGATATGGGACGAGAAAATGGTCTTGGAAAGTTTTGGACATGTTGTCACTTTCCAAAGAGGATTATTATTGTACAATTTGAAAATAATATCAGGTTGTGCAGCCTGATTGATTTTCATTTTTAAAAATTTGTTTTATCCAGGCAAAGAAACGCTTGATTTTATGAAATATTAAAAATAAAAGTTGACCTGATGACGTTATGAAATCTTTGAATTTTTCGAAATATGGTAGCAGCCTCCAGCGTCGAGTATTTAAAGTTAGGTAAAGATCAATTTAAATTTAAAAAATAAAGAAAAACAGGAAGAAGAGTACATCTTGAAAAGGCATATTAATGTTTGTACAGATTTTAAACGTACGTCTGAAACAACACTCGACTGAAATGTGAAATTCAATGTACTTTCCCATAACTAAAATAATATTGAATAAAATATTTTCAAAAAAAAACCTCCCATACTATTCTCAACAGTTACGATTCTTAAATAAACGTAGAAATACATGGTACCATTTCTAATAATTTTTGCTTTAACCTTCTTGTTAAAAATCTTGTAAAACCAATCCGATACAATTAACAAGCTCAGATCGATATATCAGAACCAATATGTATCGATATTGTTCGATACTAAAAAAACCGCACGGCGCACAGGTAGTTCCCAATGTAAATTTTTCATCCGATATACGTATCATCGAAAAGGTACACAAGATTTCTTACACGCATCTGTCACTAATCAACATGTCCATCTCGGCTTACACGAATCCTCGCGGCAATGCGATCCATAGATCCATAGATCCATGACAGATCGTTACTGTTACGAGACACACATACACCGATACGGTACACATGGTTAGAAAACGATTGAATAGAAAAAAGAAATCGAATCTTGTCGGTTAGTCGCGAGCGAATACATTTTTTTTCTGTTTTTCAGGTAAAATTTAAAATTGACACAAAAAATTGTGCTCTAATAGTAAATTTGAGAAATATTATATTCCATAAGTGTTTCCATTGAAATGTCACACTTTCGTTTGGTAACGATATTGTCATTGCCGATTGTGGGCCTCAGGCCCCTTTTCTCTCCCACCCCTTTATATACTCCCGACATTCCTTTCCTTGCAGCCATTGGTAGGCTTACGTATCTACTTTCTGCTTTGTACAGAGAACAGACAGAAAACCAAGACGGATGGTGCAATTAGCTGGAATCGTGAGCCCGACTCATGGTGTCCCATAAGTTATGGCCGCCTTGTTATGGCGTCGAGTTGTCTATATAAATTCCCATTATTGCTCTAGTTTTTCCTACGTCTTTACCTTTGCCGTCGATGCTATTTTCAAATTGGTGGAAAAAGCTTGTTCGATGCTCGGCGATAAATTTTGAATTTGGATTTTCTACTGCTGGAAAAGGGAATGGCGAGGGGGAGTGTGGTTGGCAAAAATTAAAAAAAAATATATATTATTGGGTAATTCAAAAATGACAATTGGGGATCAATCATTCCGTAACTAGTTATCAGGCCCAGGGCTAGTCTCTGGCTCTACTCTCTAGTTTATTGAATTAATCTGATTAGAACTCAAAATTGAATCTGCCGCGTGAAAGGATCAATGATGGACGTGAAACGCGATCGGCATTGTAGCGTAAGAATTAATTTTCTCTCGCTCGAGTCTAGTGGCAGCACTGTAAGTAAGCGAAAACGTACGGGAAGTTGGTTACGTTTACTTTTAAATCGTGGGTGTCGATTCCGGATCGGCAGGAAATTTAGAAGCCGGCAGGTTGGTACCGCCGCGATGTTTTATCCGTTAAATTGAAAGTACGTAAGGACGTTGAACCGTCTTGGAAATATTTTTTATAATATTGGTACAACAGGCAGCAATTAGACTCTCGTAATTATTTCTGTTCTATAAAATTATGCTAATTATAAAATTAATTTTTCAGAAATATATCGATTACTTTACCGATACATTCTTTTTCAAGGAATTTCGAACCGTGAAAAAACATTTTTTTATTTCTATTCAATGCCGTCACTCGGTATTTGTTATTTAGCTTTCGACGTTGATACATTCCTTTTACTCTAATTGGTTTTTTTTCGATTACTAATTGCTCGCCGTATAAAATTACGAAGTTTTTGGTTCGATTATTCTCAATATTAACCGACGAAAGTGTCTGTCGGTAGTTTACTAATTAGGAGCTGTGTTCACTTTGCATGCTATATTTCACTTTCGAGTTCCACATAGGCGAGCCTTCGAGAAGGTCGATATCAAGTCGGCAAAGTAACGTAGGAGCCAAAGGAACCGGTCGCGCGAGAATCGATTTGGAAATTTGGATTTTTCTTCACGGTCAAAACTAAACGACATCCAGTTACTGACGGTGCACACGTACATTCTAGAACCAGTATGGAAGCAGTGCTTTAAATTCGCGAAGTTTCGAAAGCGTCAAAATTGGAATAAAAAAAAAGTGGAATAAAAAAAATTGAAATTTCAAAAATTATCATTTTTCTTATTTGTCACCAAATTTTCATCGGTCGCAAGGTCGAGTATAATATATTTATGCCTGAAGGCGCACTTGACAATCGATGAAAATTAATAGATTTTAGTAAATTTTTAGAAAATAAACTGTTTTCGCAAATCTCTTATTTCTTACGCATAGAAAAAACAATTTGAATTAGAAAGCATCTCGCGAATTTACCTGTTTCGTTGAGAACTGCGGGACGCCGGTGGTAAAATATTTCCAGTAATATTATTATTGATATTGGCATTTCGGATGCTGCGCTGATCGGCGGAAGTTCTGGGTAACCTGGGACTTCCTGCCAGGGCGAAGCCCAAAATGCAAGCGGTGAGTACCGCTCTCCTCATGTTAAAAATGGTCTTTCCACTTCCGTTGGTCGATCTTTTTACTCTTGAATAGACTTTTCTATAAACCGTCCCTTCCTATCGGACTAGGTTAAACAGATTTTTAACCGATTTATAATCCGGCTGATTTTTATCCTCGTGTCCTTTTTTTTAATCCTGTCACGCGTCCTTTGACAAAATTCAGTCCTACCGCGACTCTCCTTATTTAGTCTTGATATCTTTTTATTATTTTTCTTTATTTAACACGGGATCACGATCGGACCGGTATTCAATAAATCCCGATCGGTTCGCGCGTCTTGTTCTTGTCCTTGTAGCTTTTTAAACACTTCAAAACCTTCTACTCTCCTTTCTGTCACGTATTTTATTTTTCAATGTTGCACACACTGATGGCTGCTTAATGACAATACTCCATGTGGATTAACACCCGTACAGGCACGGCTGCACAGTTGGTAGAATACATGATCGATGACCTTGCCGATAACTAGATTCTTTAAGTAGCTTTACTTGAAACTTGACTTTCTTGTTGGTTTCGTTGTTTTCATGTATTCCTGATACCGATTTCCTTGTCTGCTTATTGCATATGGTTTCTGTCACGAGCACTTCGCTGCACGCAAAACAAACCAAAAAACCGTTAATTCCGTAATCGTCGAAAAACTTTTCGTTGACGCGAAAGCAGGGCAAAAACAAAATTATCAAAATTCAATTAAACCCGTCGATGCTCATAAATACGAATACCGATCATTGAAAATTTCAAAATATCAAAATCGTTGGACGTAACGATACAGAAAAAAAAAGTATAAACAGAACACAGATTTCATAAAAATATCAAAAACACTTTAATACACACAACACGTAAAAATGGCATAAAACGCAATAAAGATCGTTTCACAAAAACTGTCGAAAAATGAAAATAACGAACAACAATAATTTTACTATTTTCGAAAATATAACACAAAAAATTGTTCAAACCGTCCAACGATTTTTCGCGCGCGCAGTGTCGTTACGATCCGAAAATCGTTTAGAATTTTGCGCTCGGGGCGCGCTTGCGTAACGAAAGAGAAAAAAGAAAAGAAAATGTAAAAATTTCAAAGTAATCCAACGTCTCGAAATTTCGAGAAAAGTCGAAATTCCACGGAGGATCCTCAAAATTGAAATTCCTCCACCGATCTTCGCTCGATTCTCTTTCACGAACTTTAGGGCCCAATCACTCGCTCACGACGAGAGACTGTAAATATCGGATTGCTCGCTGAGCGTGATCCGTCCGTAGACTCGGCGGCTGGCAAAGTGTCTGTCCGTTTGTCCCAGCGCTGGTCTCACCGTGGTGGTAAAGTCTGGCCAACGTGGGGCACCGACGTAGTCCCCGTTCGCGTTTACCGGGACACCACGGGCACGCGTTCTCAGTCAACTAAGACTTACTTTCACATAAGACCATGCCCGGCTCGAATAGTGGGGCATACTGGAATACAAGCGCTGCGTGGAGAAGGTGCCACCCAAAATTTTGTGAAACTCATGGCGAAAGATTAAGAAATAAAGTGACAAAATTTTTTGAAAAAAAAATAAAGATCAAAGAATACCATCCTTTCACAACTTTTGCAACTAAAGTCACGCAATTACATAACGGACGAGGATTGACTGAGAAACTGCTACATATAATCGATCAACTCAAAAAGAATGAACTCGTGTTAAAAAATCTCAAAAATATTATCATATTTACAAATTAACAAACCCGTTTCGTCGCATACAGAATTTTCTCATGCGTTCTCAAAAACGAGCTATCTGGACCGATCGCCAGTGTCAAAGGACCGTGTAACAAGATCAGTTGTGGTCCACGTGTGATACTGTACCGTAACAGGAAAAGTGACTTAGAAAGGCTAGCTTGTAAATATCGTATTGGTATTCATCGAAGGCCACGCGTTACGCGTGCAGGTACCGTAATCAGTAAAATTATATAAATCGAGAAAAAAAAATCATTTTCGTCATTAAACTCATACGATACATACACAACAATCTATCTAAGGACGACAGCCTTAAGTCTCAAAGTCAAGAAAAACGAAGCAAAAGTGAAAAAAAATAAGCATCCGCTGTACAAAGCGATGATTTTTCAATGAATGTTCCAAGTCAGTAGTAGCAGAGTTCGCAGGTCTGCTTGGGTTCATGAATCGGCCAAGTTAATTCACCGGATGACGTGCCACGTATAGATCTGATACACCTGGTGCTGCCAAAGGTCATGCTGAGATCAGGTGATCGACCTCAAGAAACGATCATGGGATCGGATGGGTCTGCCGTGGCGTCTGGAGTCAGTGAGTTCAGGGGCATCGTTACCTTCGATGACTAAGCCATTATTCTGCCTGGCTGTCAGGATTTCAGCAGGGAATCGGTAAACGATCCCTTATAACAAAGTGACCCTATCGGCTCGCGGAATCATTGGCTGACCTAGCGATTCGACGTGCGGGGCCGTTAATGACTAAATAATCATTGCATAAGTCAACGGTAGGAAAAGACTGTTGCGTAACCCAAAGTTCATTAGTATCAATGATAATAGCCAATTGTCAACAGTGCAAAGTCATACGTGTCTCACGTAACGCGTTCCAGATTTTCGAGAGGACTAAATTTCAATCTACATTTAATTGCGCAATTACCTGCTCCAATAACCGGTAGACGGTGGTGCAACGATTATTTAAATAAATTAATCAATAATTGCAATTGCATCCTGCACTTTTATATTAACAATGTAATAAGTGTTTTAACACTTTCAATTGTTCGTGTTAACATCATTCTTATGCAAGTTGCTCATTGGGGATATATATATACATATGATCCCACGTAATATCGACAAGTGCCTCGGGGGCTACGTTGCCAATTCGGCAATGATTCGGCATATCTACCTGTCCCGAAGCTGTCGACAAGTGACCCTTAGGAAAGCTGGCAACAGCCCAAAGAAAAAGGAACCCTTGGAAACGGGTTTGCAGGTAGAAACCGCCATTCCCTGGCGAGGATTACGTGCGTCTTGGACACCGAGAAGAATTTAATGCTCCAAAGGAGCCACACAGATATCTCATGAACATACTACATTGTAGTGGTCCAGCATGCTGCAGCATCTGCTTGAGAATTCGCAAGGCAGCAGTATATTGGAAATAAAAATAAACAGTAACACGTGACAACATCATTAAGGCATGCATACTACGGTAGAAGCATTGATGCACACTTTGAGAAATTTCTCACGATGCACTGCACGTGATTAAAAATCCACGAAGCAATCTAAATTGTAAGAAAAAAAAAGAATTCATAACACCGTTAACCAGCAGATGCGCGGTATTAGAAAATTTTGACAATGCATTGCACGAGAAGCAATGTAAAGTTTAAAAAAATAGCCCATAACTTCGTCAAGACATGTATAGCAAAAGTAGTGCTGTTACGTATTTACTATGTTCAATATTCAATAAAATTCGGTCTGACAATACATCGCATATCGTAAAGTACCTTTTCTTAACTCGACACCGATAGCCAAAAAGTCCAAGAAAGAATTACCTTTGAGAGCCAACCTACGTTATACTCGGCCGTCCACCCTTCGCTCATGCATTTGCAAGCCAGACGGACGCCAGCCAATTCTTGTTTCAGCGGGAACTGACGAACCGGTATGAACTGGGAGTTGGGGTGGAACAGGCCTAACTCCACCAAAACGAGACCTCTGACAGAACCTATCAGACAATGCGATAACTTGACGGATCCTGTAGATATTTGGGAACGCGTAAAATCGAATGGAAGCGGACGGTTACGGAAATGCTCAGGCTGCTCAGTTCAGATAGAGAGGGTCGGAGTAAGAGTCAGGTAAACAGTGCGGGAGACAGAGAGAGACGAATCGAGAACGTAACAGAACGAATCTGAACTATCAAATCGAAATACGTTCACCGATTAATAAATTGGGAGACTCACCGGAGCTGGTGCAGCTAATCCGAGAAGGCCGAGAACTGCACCCAGGTGACACTAGAGCACAGCACTGCACTTCCGAAACACTCACAGAAAATCCATAGAACTTTCTGGATATCGCGAGAGCAATGCGAGAACTATACGAGCGAGAACTTGCTAAACCGTATCGAAACACGACTAGAAAAACTATCAACAGATAGCACGGGAGCGCGATGCAGTTCGTGACACCCCGGTCGGTGCCCCGAGACAGACTGCTTTGACAATAGCCAAATTCGAGAACTAATCATTCTGATTGGTCGAGATCCTTATAGCCGATAACTCTTCCATCTCCCTCGAGTCGTCCCTTTAAACCAAATCGAGAGCGTTCCTTAGAGGATCGGTAAGTAACACTTTTGGAGATCCACATCTGGGCACCACATCCTTAGCTCGGGTCAACGGGTTCCTCCCCTGCCCTTAACCGTATAAATCCTTTGCCCGCCTCCAGGGGGACGCCGGTATCTCATCCGGGCTTCTGCCGGTCCGTGGAGACGTCTCCGTCGGGTCGTCTCCTCTGCCGGGCAACTCGGTACGTCGAGACTATCTCCCCACGGCAGATTCGAGCACCTCGACCTCAACTAAACCCTAACGAAATCTTCCGAGAGCATTGGCATAACTATACGAATCAACCCGAGAGCTTAGCTTCTGAGCAGGGTGGCGACCCGAAGGGAACCAGAAATCGAGAACGTTGTCTGTATCGGTAGCCGGAGTCGCCTTGTAACCGTGAATCGAAAAATCACGTCACAATAAATGTATATACACGATATTCCTTTTTTTTTAATTGATAAATGTCGCCAATTTCACGTCGATGCTAACCATTTAATTTATAATACAAGCAACGAAAAAGAAGTAAAAATCAGTCATTCATCCATTGCACCCCGTACTTTTCTTGTTAATGCAGGTATGCCTCTCTGTGTATGCCGCTTTACATATCATATACGCAATGCAATTGTTTATTATATAATTTCCTCGTTCCGTATTCGCAGTGAATAATGAATCCGTGGGAAGTAACGCTAACTATGTTGTGCACACTGGCAATCGACTACCGATCGTAAACCTGTTACCGCTGTATTGCATATTGTTCCCATTGGAATTGGTTGGAATTTTAGATCCACACAGAGAACCACAACAGGATCAGTACACAGTGCAGTTGAGGTCCGACTGTAACTTCAAAAGGAATCGATCTTTTTAGTAATAACTTGTAATACCGATTGGATCCAGAGTTTGCGATTACAAAGTCCTTGTTATATTACGACTGGCATATCATTAAGGTCCGTGCACACCGAAGTCACGAATTTCTCGGGTCTTTTCCTGCCGCTTGCGAAATATACGTTTGCTGGTGAAACGAGATTATAACCGATCTCGCGAATTTCATTCTGATCGGTATTTATAGTAAGTAAATAAAAAATTATATAAAATAGGTAAAATACTAAATATCGTTATAACCTTGCTGTCAATTGATATTCAACTATCTATCCTCTACTAGTGCATAATTCGTTCCAGTATCCACGTACCTTACGTATACCGGTGATATTACCGGTTTTGACTTTGCACGTTGATATATTCATTCGTACCTGTAACGTCTGTATCGCAGATGAAAAAAAAAAACAAATCGGCTTGACACGTGTTAATTTAAATCCCTTGCCGATCTGAGAAAATGGGAGTAAAAGTTTGACAGTGAAAGCACCCAAGTGCATCATGGGGGCAATTAAAATAATCATTACTCGGATAGGATCGCGCATGAGCAATGAAGCGTGCACGATAGTGCACACTACGATTTTCCTTTACCGATAACATTGACGAAAGTAGAAAATCGCGTTATAATTTATAGAAATAATAAACGGCAGAAGTGGTTGCTGAACAAATTGGATCGATTTTTATTTGTATTATTGCAATGAAACAACTGGAAATACTATTTCATGTTATAAATCATCTTGTGATATGATTTTATCGGAATCCTTCCAACACCTACGAAAGGGTCCGCACGTAATTGTCGATGCGTGGCGAGCCTGTCGGAATTCCATGAAGTTTGAAAAATCTTATGAACGGCCTGCAAATGTTACCCAACTGTTGTGCACTGTCTATATAGGTGTACTCTGGATTTTATTAGTGTGAACTGGTACGAGCAACCGAGGCATATGTGTGTCTTGGCCGTTCTCGTGGTCATAATGGTATTGCACACTGTTCTTGTTATTATTATGGCGTATATGTACAGTACTTTATTGTCGATCGCGTTGGGCGAGCCTTAAGGTCCGTAAGAGAGGCTTCGACATTATTGGAGTAAGGCTGTATCGCAAATTGCGACTCTCCGAAGAGAATGGTCGCCTTTCAATGCCGCGTACGATGCTTCCATCCGTAGATATATATATCTACTCTTGGTGTCATATAGATATATAGTATAAAGTAGCGTAAGAGATTATATAGAGATTATTAAAGAAAGATTTCGTAATTGAAATTAAATCCGGCGAGAAGAAAAATTTATACCGACCGTCGGTAAGTTAGGAATTTTATTATCGGCTGAGATCATTAGCGACGCTTAAACTAGGTTACAATAGTTTTATGCGCGCAATTATGATACATGCATTGCTTCACGGAATTTATGCCACTCCATTTATCTACAGACAGACATGAAAGCTCGCGACTGATTTATGAATTTATAATGATTATTTTGCGTTCTGGATTTTGAATTTTTATTTCTTTATCATTCCCATTTAATTGCTCATATCTGTTATAGAATTTGTAGAATTATTTTCACGCATCGTTTCCTATATGGGTGAAGTCGAGAAAATCGTGAGCCACTCGGTGCAATGTAATCGAATGCCTGAAGCATTACCTAGACTCGAACCTGACTTTGCACTGTATGCTTGGTCTTGACGTCAGAAAACTGGATTAATTGGAAAATAAACGCGGACCTCGCCCTCGCGTAATCCACGATGCGTGCCCAAGAGGCACTGTAATTAAATGCAGTGCTGTGATCATTAACCTGAATATTTTCAAATTCGTCATTGATCCCATTAAAGCAATGTACGACGACTGCATAATGACGTTTCCAATGATTTCACAAAGTCCCACAGTACTTCAGGAAATCAATGTCAGTGCATTAAAATGACAACAGAATGTATTCCCAGAAACAAAAAGCGTCTTTCGCACCAAAAACTATATAATTTAAAAAAAAGAAGATTCCCCAAAATTACATTGAGAAAATTTGGTTTACCATACAAAAGTCAAAAACGTTCCATTGAATTTCGCGCGATCCCCTACGTCGTAAACCGGAAATAAGATAATCACCTATCTCGCCGGAAATACCGTTTCTCGATCGGAACGAAACGATGGAACTTTAATTAGAGAAATGACCGCCGACTTACATACGCCACGCGGTTAAACGTTTAGCCAACGGGTATAAAAGACATACAGTGCTTGCCTTTCTTTCCAGGTATCCTCAAAGGTAAATTGGCTCGTACGAAAATTACGAGTCACGAGACTCAATGAGTCTTGAGACTCGAAATAATTTTCAGTGACCACAGGAATCCCTGAAACTCTCGCTAAAATGCCGGAACAGGATATAATCATTGTAGGAGATAACAGTGCAATAATTTCTCTAAAAATTTCTCATTTCTCATCCTTATCTTTCTTCTCTTCGCTTTCTTTCTTGCTTTCGAGAATCAAGAGTATCTTCAAGGAATTCCATTTCTTTTTCTCCCTTTTTTTTTTCCCCTTTCCACAACTTTCATTACCGTCCACATAATTCTCTCGCGGACCTCGTGAATCTTCCGATACTCGTTCTCTTGAGTACGAATTATCCAAAAGACTGACCTCTTGACATCTTACGATCGTACGCACACGTTTCTGCGCATATACTACCGTCCAATACGAAAAATCTCAAAGGCGATGACAAACGACGCATTAACTCAGCCATACGCAGAAACAAGGTGCGTACACAATCGAGCCTGTCATGTCTTAAATGCGACGCGTAATGCGTGCGCGTTAAGTGGAGAAAACTTAAGTGCCGTAACGAGTACTTGATGACGAGCGTAACTAAAGCCTCGAAGTAGCCAACAAAGATTTGCAACGACTCCCGTTCATTGTGGTGAAAATATCTTTTTCAAAAATCCAAAGAAATCGTTAGTCGAAAAAAGAGTCGCTTTTAGCTACAACACTACGCTAACGATCTTGATGATCCATTATAAAATGATCAATTAGGAAAGATTAATGCATATAAATAAATTTCTTTTATTGTCAGTAGTAAGTTTTTTTTTATCAGACAAGAATAAAAATCGATAGTCTTAAAATTCGAACGCACGACTTTTGACTCGAGTCATTTTTTTATCGTGATCAAGTAAATCCCTGGGCTTTTTAATTCTTTCTTTAATCATTACTGTTAAAGCTATTCCGTTTTGATGACTCGACTAATTAATAGGATAAGATTATTTGATAGGAGTCGGTATCGACCTAAATACCAGATCTATTCCCACGTTTATGCTAGCCACTTATGTCAACTTTAAGTACGTATTTATTAGCGTGAAACAATTGCAATCTTTCACTTAGCCATTGTACTGCCTATATAAAGTATTACGTGCCGTAAGATTTTGTTAACGTAAGACTTTATGTTAAATATCCTTGAAACGTGTAACAGTCATTTCTCACAGTAATTTCAATTCATTTCATCAAATCGCGTTAACAATAATAATAAATCCCACGATCTCTTTGTCTATTTTAATTGGCATCGCCTGTACGTTCGATTGTGAAACACCATGTATACGTGCGCGTCGAACGGGTTGCCATAGCGCAGGGGTTAATTATTTGTATGGGAACAGTTAGACGGATAATAAATATTAAGTGTTAGCTGATAAGTGCTTCGCCTCTCTTCTGATCGCTGGCTTATCTTGCGCTTTGGGGCATTCGGATGATCCCCATTATCTAACATGCTGTTTGATAGCGAAGGAAAAACTGCGTGTTTGAAAACCAAGAAAAATGGAATTCTGATAAAGATCTTTAAACAAAAAATTGGTGCAGTTATTGTTGGTGCAAGTCGATAAAAAGGTTCGGCGATGATAAATAATCCAAGATAAAATGTCGCATTTAGTTTTAGAGAATAAAAAATCGTAAAGCTGTGTTTCGAATGTTCGTTACCAACTAACTAAACTGGACTAAAAAACTTCATTTCGCGATTCAGCGATTCTAGTCCCTACAAAAACTGCACGCGTAGTCGGATCCACAAATGGGACCAGTTTTTATTTTCAGACAGATCGAAATGCAGCCAAAAGGCAAGCACGTGGCTCTGTGTACAATTTTGATTACAATGTATGTGTCAGGCGTCAGATTGTGAGACCCACCACTTCAATTTTGGATAACAAGAATTCCGAAATGACAATTTATGCCCGGGCTGTATCTACCTCACTAATTACCACGTGACTTATTCCAAAATAAATTGAGGCTGATAATAAAAAAAATAAATTGAAATATATTTAACTTTTAAAATTTGTCCATTCGTTTATCTATGAAATTATGAAAAACTAGGTATGACTTTCTGAGAATTAAAATCATTTCAAACTTTCAAAAAATCATACTCAACTCGCTCACCGACCGTAGATCGATGCGCGCGCACGTTCCAACTGCTATACTATCTACGTCCTTGACCAGAATTCCTGCCTGATCATTATGATGAGTGCATTGTCTCAGTTGGAATTTGACTCAGGTTGATACTTGGTCGATCTGCTGAATATTCGGTGCAGATAAAGTTTTTAATTTTCATATCTAATATTTTGAAAGAAAAATTCTTTACTCTGTATCTCGATTCGCGTATCGAACTTATCTTCGTTTTCGTATTATCTGTTATAAGTGCAGCGACACACGGTGAACAAACATGGCGACAGAGATATCGCAGGATCATCGAAAGAATGAGCGCGAAAATGAGCTTTTGGAGGAATTAAAAAAAATAGCAAAAAAAGTTAATTACGCGAATCCACGTTTCCATGTGTCCCCGGGTTCGGTAAAGGGAGACAACGTATTTGGCGACATATATCGAACGACGATCGAGGGAGAGAAGAACGGAAAATTGGAAAAATCATGTTCGATTATAAAGTGCGTCCCTGAATTACAATATCTAGAGGAAGTAATTAAAGTGTCGACAGTGTTTCAGCGTGAAATAATGTTTTATCGAGAGATAGTGCCAATATTCAAAAAATTATTGGAAGAACACGATTTCGAATTGGAGAACATACCAAAATTCTACGGTGCGGTGGACACCCCTAATAAGCAGGTAATAAAAATATAAAAATGAAAAAAAAAGGAAATATGAAAAATTCGAAAATTTCCATCTACTCGCCACTTATTTTTGTCAATTTCCCTCAAGATCATCGTCCTCGAGGATTTACGCGAAAAACATTACGAGCTTCGCGACCGCCTTAAGCTTCTCGACTACCCGCACGCTTCTTTGGCTCTTCGGGGTCTTGGTCGCTTTCATGCGTACAGTTTTGCATTGCGCGACAAGCATCCAGAAATTTTCAAAAAATTTCAATCCATCGAAGATACGATGCGTGACGTAATAAAGAACCCTACCGAACTGATGATAAAATTTCAAAAAGCAATCACAGCTTTAGCACTGAAGGTAATTTAATGAAAACAAATTAAAGTGATACAAAAATTAAAATTTTCCACAAAAAAAATTTCAGAGCATAAGCAACAAGGAACCTTATTATATTCAAAGAGTGGAAACATTTTTTGAAAATTTAATACAGAAAACGATCGATGCTTCCGACGGCAGCTCTGCTGAACCCTATGCGGTTTTATGTCACGGAGATGCGTGGACGAACAATTTTTTGTTCAAATACGACGACGAGGTTCGCTCTTATTTTTTTTGCCAAATTATATCAGTTCCAAAATTTTGTAAATTTATCAACCGTATTTACGTTTCAGGCGAAAACCAAACCGACGTCGATGTACCTTTTGGATTTTCAAATGATCCGATACGCCTCGCCAATCACAGATATCATGTACACTTTGTTCTGTTGCTGCAGCCAAGAAACAAGACGCGAGCATTACGAGCAATTGCTGCAGGATTATCACGAATCGCTGTCAAACATTTTGAAGCAATTGGGATGCGATCCGGAATTTTTGTTTCCGTATGAAATATTTCAGCAACAAGTTCAAAAATACGGTTATTACGGCCCAACAATAGCGCTGTTTACTCTTCATGGGCAAACCGACGCCACCGGTGAATTTGGGGATATGATGGACGTGAATTTCTGTGAGAAACTCGAAAAGAGACTGGTGACTGATCAATTATTCAAAAATTTGATGGCCTCTGCGTTCATAGACGCCGTTGACAAAAATTACATATGATTCTCGTGCGTGATACTAAAATTAATTTTTCAACGATAATTGCAAGATCATTTAAAAAAAAACATTTCTCCATTTTCTTCAATCTATACATAACACAGCGTAACCATATAAGATTCAACTTATATATGATTTCGCATTTTTATTCCTAATACCAGTAATCTTATCGCCCGTTTGTATGCGAAAATAACCTATGACAAAATTTTCATTATCATCTCACATATTATCAATTCCCAGAACCATTATCGTCATCCTTATCATTGATATAAGGATTATACTTTAATTATCTTAGATATATATCAATGTTATGAAATATCAGATACATATATAAAAATATAATCATGTTACATAAAATCAACAAGACTGATTATTACCCATTCAAATTCCAGTGGGAATTGAAAAAAATTGTCAAAAAATTCCAAACGGCGCTTGTCTTAATTCATAACTGAAATTTCTGAATTTTTTTTTTTTTTCGATGCGAAGTCTAAACAGGGACGCTTGGGACTCGAATGGTTAATGTCAATTGAATCTTCGAAGATTGATTATCATAAATTTCTAGAAATTAGCAATTGGTATCGATTGTTCGGAAAGAGAAAATACGGTGAATGAGTAACGTTTTTTTTTATTGTCAAATTAGTCAACCGTCGCCTTTCCGTTTCCGATCGCCAGGGCAGTGCCGCAACTAAACGATATTGTCTAATAACCTAACCTAACGAAAGGAAACTGAGTAGCAAAAAAACATTCCAACTTTCCTCAGACGTCCTTACATTCATAGCGTCGATTTCATCGAAGCGTCAAGCAACTCGTGTCTCGACTTTTAGTCGAAGAACACGAGGTTAGTGGAAAACTAGGCTAGTGGGTTGTAAGATATATATTTTGGAATTTCGAGTAACAAAAAACCCATAGGTTTTGAAAGTTTTTTCGTGCCAAAAAACTGCCACGACGGAACTCACAAAGGAAAAAAGGTAGGACAGTGTCACGGCGACGCATGGACGTCAAATTGTTTGTTCAAATTCGAGAACGAGGTGGACTGTGGAGAAAAATAGTTTTCAATAAAAAAATGTCTACTTTTACCTCAACACTATTTTTTTCAAAAAAACAAAACCCACATGTACTTCATGAACTTTCAACTGTGTCGATACGCCGCGCCCATCCCCGACCTGACACATATGATATTTTGTTGCTGTACTAAAGTGTATTATCAATGTAAAATTAAATAAAATCGATCAATAACGTTCGAAGGATCATTATTATTATCCAAATCCTTATCCTCACGCGACTTCCAATCACGCAGACTGTCCAAATGCTACATTATAGTTGCCCCCATTGCTTAACGTATTATGAACGGCTAACAGCTAGAAATTGTCAAGTCATCATATGCTTTATCTCATAATTCCTGTATCTTATCATTCCTTTATCTTATCATTCCGTATATGGGACGAGCACAAAAGTCTCTCAAATACTATGTCTCGCTTTTCTTTTCTCTCACTACTCGGGCGATTAATTTAGAATAAGTGGACGACTATACTACAATACTTCCGGTTTTGTAATCGTATCTCAAAGATTTTTGATTTTAATCGCACTGTCAACACATTACAGAAGAATGACGAGATATCTCAGTACGTCAGAGGCCGACGACAAAATATATCTCCTATTTACTATTTATCTCAAAATACATCTGGCTACTGGGTACAGTTAGCAGTAAGATCTCAGATCAGAGATAATTTGAGATAGAGTATGTAAAGACAAGAAATCGAACACAATATACGTAAATGCCAGAGATAACAAACAGACCTTATCAGTATCTGAGGTTACTTACATTATTAGCAAAGGGAAACAAACAAGAAAAGCAAATAAAAAAAATTATGGCTGGCTAAAATCAGGTCTACAAGAAGACATTATTGTGCGTTCTCAAAGTCACACCTTATTGAACTATGTCGGCCGCACGAGGTGGATCATAATTTCCGTGACAACGGTAAAGAAGTCAAGCGCAGTCGCTGAAAAGGGTTAGACAGTACGACTAGTCGTCGCGAATAAGATATATCGTGAAGCGCGAACGGAGGTTGAAAGTTTGGAAAATAATAATTAAAAATGTCACCGAGTGACCGGATGGACATTTTCGACGAGGAATTCCTGAAGGACCATCTGTTCGCATTGGCGAGCTCGCTGGGAATAAAGGAGCCAAGATATCGCGTATTATCGGCCAGTCAGAAAGGGGAAAATTTTATCGGCATAATATATCGCGTATGTGTGTGGGAAAATGACCGGGATAATGAAAAACACTGGTTTATCTTCAAAGTGGCGCCCAAGACTGAAATTCAGCGTTTTTACACGCAGGCGGCAATAATGTTCGAGAGCGAAGTAATTTTTTACACAAAAATAGTTCCGCTCTTCGAGGAAATTCTGAAGAAGTACAAGAAATCTTTGGACTTTCTACCGAAGTGTTATCGTACGAGTCTCCGAGAGTGCGAAGAGGTATTCCTCAAAAAATAGTGCATTTCTTAGGATATTTGTGAATTAATATTTTTTACCATTTTTTAGTTAACTACCGATAACCCGCCTGGAATTGGAGGGATTAGAGATTATTCTTATAATTATTATTTTTTTTCTTAATAATCTTCATCATCTTACACAGATTGTCATTCTCGAGGATCTTACGCAACGTGGATTCACGCTCAGAGATCGTCTCGATCATTTCGATTATTGCCACGCGTCGAAAACACTCCGCCATCTTGGACGTTTGCACGCGCTGAGCTTCGCCCTCCGCGACCAGGAACCGAAAACTCTCAAGATTTTCAGAAAGGTCCGAGAGAATCTTTTCAACAAGCGTATCCTGTCCAACAAGTCATTTCACTATCGGACTGATCTGGTAGCAGACAGCGTTAGAACGGTGAGTAAGAGTGCAAGCCAAAAAATAAAATATTTTCCTAATTCCTTTCTAATTCCTCGCGACACAGGCACTATCGGACGAAGATCCAAAATACGTGGAGAGATTCAATAAGTTTTACAAAAACGTCTGGAAAGATGCAGAAAAAGCCTATATGCCAAAAGAAGCAGAACCGTATTCGGTGATAACCCACGGTGATAGCTGGTCCAACAATATATTATTCAAGTACAAAAAGGTAAAACAAAACAAAGTTTTTCCAAAATTCCCAAAACCACTCAGTTAACCCGTCTCTTAATTTTTAGGATTCGCAGGAACCCGAGGACGTGTGTTTAATAGATTTTCAAATTTACCGCTTCGCCTCGCCAGCCCTCGACATTCACTACTTAATTTACACCTGCACCAATCAGAAGTTACGTGACGAGTCCTACGATCGTCTGATACGCGATTATTACGATTCCCTGGCCGAATATCTCACGGAACTTGGTTCCGATCCGAAAGTCCT
Source organism: Trachelus tabidus (assembly GCA_030142655.1). NCBI lineage: Eukaryota > Metazoa > Arthropoda > Insecta > Hymenoptera > Cephidae > Trachelus > Trachelus tabidus. Next base: position 65,441 of record JARQTI010000869.1, read on the forward strand.
GTTTCCATTGGACGTGTTGTGGGATCATTTGAAGAAATTCGGCTCTTTTGCCGGCGTTATTGCTATACTGCTGCTTCATCTCGTAACTGCGAATCGCGAAGAAGCAACGGAAGTTAACGAGACGATGAAGGACGTGAAGAAGCTTAAGGAACGTGTGATGAACGACACGCATTTTCGCGTAACGTTGCGCGACGCTATTAAAGATATGATTGATCGCGATTATATATAATTAAAGTACCGTAAGATTCAGCCCTTATCACTTCCATTGATAACGCAAGAAATTTCTTATCGTATAGTGATCCGATACTAGCTGCACCACTAGGGTAATTTGGGACTAGAGTCCCAATCAGGGGCGGATATGGGCACCACCCCCTATTTTCACTTGATATTGCCGATAACGTTCGATATAAGCAGTCCTTTTTTTCTTAATTCTTGCTATATACTTTTACGATATATAATAAATTTTCATACATACTTGTTTCATTTCACATAATTTTAAAAAAAAGGCTACACACTTTTCGGGGCAGTACCCCCAACATTTTTAGCTACGAGCCGTCACTGCTCCCAATTCTCGTACTAACACCGCAGTATCCTCCCTGTCGATCACGCGACCTGAGGTACGTGAAATAATCTTGCGCGTTCTTCTATCTTACCCTTATCACACGGGATCAACAGGCTGGACAACGTTAATGAAGCTTATCTGTATTCAAGATAACGTTCTATTTTTAAGTTTGTATATATTTATATGTATTTATAAGAAGAAGGTAATGGACCGATAAATTAAATTTATACGACTTGAAATATTTTCGATAACGCAATGTATCATTCTGATTAGGGACCTCGTGACGTATTTTTATACTTATATCTGTAAAAATGATTACGCCAAAAAAATACTTAGGTGTAAAAAAAAATCTATGCCAAATACAGTTGCGAATTTCTCGAAGAAAAATTATTGAAATTGCGTAGGCTAGACGTGCCTAATTTATGTTACGCGGTTCTGATACGTAGAATTTACTGTACATGCGTGAAGATAAATCCTACTCGGATGGCTACCAGTGATTTCACCCAATGGTCAGAAATGGTGATTTCGCCTAATGGTCAAATGTACGACAGGATTGAAATGAAATTACCTGAATGTTTATTCTCCTGAAAAGCCGATGTGTCGCAAATATAGTACTTTGTTGTATTGTTGCAAATCTCAATTGAGTAGTCGGCAGCCGAATTTATTGTACCAATGACTCAAATAGAATTAAAGATACTGAGAAGCCGACGTACCAAGTTAAAGCTGAAACTCGTGGTTCCAGTTGGAGTGCAAGTAGTTTAAGGTTAGACTTTTGATGACTGGTTGGATGATCAGCAGGAAGAAGGAAAAACGTTGAAGACAACGTATGAAAGGAGCTTCAAAGTTGGAAAGAGAAAGAAGGTAGGAAAGAATGTGAAACGGACCCCTGCCTGCCCATTTCCGTGAGGTCCTGCCTCTCCACTAAGGAGCTGCGACCTCCGAGGACCTCATTTTGGGGATTGACGAAAAAAAGCTCCAACTCCTGAGACTCCTGCATCCAAGACCCGGGGCAAAGACCTCAGGAACGAAGGGAACCTGGGGCAAAGGCGACAAGACGCATGAGATAGGTTAGACGCGAGAGTCTCTCGTATCCGGCAGAGACTTTAATCAAAAGAGCCGATGCTACTTCGAGTGAAGCTAACCCAAAAACACGAGCAAACGCAGAAAAGCGAAAAAAAAATATACCAAAATGGCAAAAGATAGACACCTGGTTAGATCGCAAGACTATGGTCGTAGCCTAACCTAAGAGTGGTCTAGGCCCCCGCCGGGAGATCCAGAGTACTGCTACTGTTTAATTATGATTTAATGGTTAATAGTTAATAAAACTATAGGTCATTCCTCACCGAGTACCACTTGGGTCCGTAAAAAGTAACAGTTAAAAACTGGACGATTTACTGCCGCCTGCACAGAGACATAACGGTCACGTACATAAGATGTTCTGTGACCCTTAAATTCCTCAAGCAAAAGTCTGAAAACCGTAACCGTGTAACCGTTACATTCTGTCCGCTGGGAACAGTCCGAGCATTGATTATATTTATCCATTAAAATCCACGAAAAGAACGCAATCAAAAAAAAAAAAAATTCTAAAAACCTTAAAACATTTTTAAATCTCAATTTCAAAACTATGACCAAGTTTCTCGGAAGTTATTGCGTCAACAAAAACTTTACTATACCGACAAACGGAAATCCAATCTCCACGTCGATAACGTAGTTATGCCACACGTGAGTGAGTTAGCGTCAGTGCGAGTTAGCGAAGAAAAATGATCCAACCGTCGTAATCATTCTGTATTATCTATCAATGGTTATCGTGATTACAATTGCATTTATATTTCATACGATTAAATTTCATCCGTAAGTTTAGTTAAACATCGTCAATTATCTTCGAGCATATGCAGTCCATTCGTCATTCGACGCGAGGCCGTCACGCCGTCGAGGTCGACCCGTACTTTTCGGCATCACTGAACCCAATCATTGAATCAGCTTGTGAAACAAGAAAATTGCTTATCACCGAGTGCCGGAACGATTCGTCGACGCGTAAAGAATTTAGTGAAAAGGATTAACTAACTGAAATTACCGAGCCTGATTGTCGTCACCGTGTAAAATCGTCCTTGAACAACTACGAGACGCAAAAAGGATCAGGAATTTTGATAAATATCAGTTTTTCATCATTCTTGGGCCAGAGTTTTTTTTTGGAAATCAACGAATAAGTGTATAAAAAAAATATTATAAAAATGCCTGAACAAATTTATCGCAATCACTTCGAAGAGGATTTCCTGCAGAATCAGTTGATGAAATTGGTCAAAACTTTGAACGTTGCCAGACCGAAATTCCGTATTTCCTTAGCGAGTGACAAAGCTGACAACTTCGTTGGGTGCGTTTACAGAGTAGTTGTCAGCGATGAAAATAATGGAAAGGAACGTTCGCGTCGATCGTTTATATTCAAGGCTCCGTCAAGGGACTGGAATCGCAGGCGTTTCATGCAATCGTCCTTGCTGTTCGCACGCGAAACTCTGTTTTACGAGACAGTGGTGCCAATTTTTGAGAATTTACTGAAGGAGCGCGACAAGTCGCTTGATTTCGTGCCAAAATATTACGGCGGCAGCACCGTTGAAAACGAGGAGGTGGGTACCCGTGTTGTGTGACATGGGCTTTATAAATTTCATAATTCCCTGATGACTTAAAGTAGTATTAGCATGAACCTCCCCATCACATAGAAAAGTGATTTTTTTATATACTATACGATAGACTTAGAGAATGTCGTCTGTTAAATTTTAAAACACGTCACCGACTATTTACAGTAATAATTAATTTGCAAAATCGAGAAATCTAGTACATACCCCATACAAAATTCGTACAGATAAAACTTTGAGACCGAAATAATCATTTTTTGAAATTAGCCACTCCCCGAAATGAAGGCATCAAATATCGAGAAAACTGTCACGAACGCGCACGTCCCATAAAAAATATATGTACACCGAATATTTTGAATAGATATCATCGATTAAACTGACATGAGCGAGAGTACGAAAATCGGTAATACAACGTCCCGAATCGTCGTCTGTTTTTTCGATAACCCCACATTCATCATTCATCTTTTTTGTATGCTTTCTCTGACACAAATCGTCATTTGGTACGTCCATGATTAGAATGTATATTATGCTGAGACATATTGATTCATATCGGTTTCTATCGTCGACCGTAAGCAAACTCTTATCAAACTGTCACAGAATAGCTGACTACAACGTTTTCACGCGTATTCCGTGAATCGTAAGGTGGCGGCTAGACAATCTGAGTCAAATGTGAATCCTATTTTAACTACTGTAGTTTTATAAATATATAAGCATTATCATCGCAAACGCTTCTTAAATTTTCTCTCTTTCTATTATGATTTTTAATATACCGCAGTGTGTAATACTTTGCTTTTTCCTCATAATTAAAAATATAGACTTTTCATTGATTATGTACTACGCTCATACTACCATAAAGACAATTGATCTCGTTCGATTATCGATACGTCATACAAAATTAATTTTTCAATTGTCACAGAAAAAAAATCTCGCACATTATTCGCTCATGCGCGTACACAATGTTCCTACTGAAGAGAAAGACTGTGGAAATTCTACTACATTTTTTTACACCAATAACTCTTAACGTTGTTACAGCGTTTCTAATCTTACCAGACACACTGGTTGGCAAAAATAATAGATAAAAGAGTGCTGATAGTCTTTTTTAATAACGATTTCCTTACATCCTTATCGGTAAACAGTCAGGACTCCAATAAAGTCAAGCATTCAGTCTGAATAAAATATATTTTTCAAAAAAAATATTTTCCTGCAGACAATAATCCTCGAGGATCTCTCTACTCGGGGTTTCGTTCTAAGGGATCGTTTCCGGCAATTGGATTATGCACATGCCTCGTTGGCACTTCGTTATTTGGGACGTCTGCACGCCATCAGCTTCGCTCTGCGCGATCAAAGACCGGATGAATTTAAAATATTTTCAGGAATGAGAGAAGACGTTTTTCGAAAGGAATGTTTGGAAACTGACGGGTATCGTAATCGCGAAAAGGTCTTTGCTCAGTGCGTCAGAACGGTGAGTATTGAAATTGCACTGCTGTTTTGTTGTTTGTAATCACATAAATTGTTCTTGTTGACTAGGTATTGCAGGACGAAGATCCTTATTACACAGAAAGATTTGAAGAATTTTTGAAGGATTCAGTTAAGAAAGTGCAGCTTTGTTGCAGAGGAGAAACAGCCGAGCCATACAGTGCACTGAATCATGGCGATTGTTGGTCGAACAATCTACTGTTCAAGTACAATGAGGTTTGTTCTCTTGATACAATGACATCTAAAAAATATTTAGGTATGCAAAATAAAAGGACTGATAATTTCTTATCAATATTTTATGTCCTTCAGGCAACAAACGAACCGACCGCAATGTACTTTGTGGATTTTCAAGTTTGCCGTTACGTGTCGCCCGCACTGGATATTCACTATTTATTCTATTGCAGTTGCAATCAGAAATTGCGAAGCGTTTATTACGACAAACTGATCGAAGAGTATTACGACTCATTTTCAAACTACCTCAGGGAATTGGGTTCAGACCCAAACAAACTCTTTCCGATGGAAGCGCTGCGGGAACAGCTCAAGAAATTTGGAACGTTTGCCGGCGTCGCCTGTTTAATTTTAATTCACATGTTCACTTTCGGTAGAAAAAATGTTCCAAACATCGACGCCTCGAATGACGACGTGAAATGTTTGCCAGAAAGATTGAAGGAAGATCATTTCTATCGCGAGACTTTGCACGACTGCTTCAAGGATTTGATCGACCGCAATTACATCTAGAGCGACGCGCATGCGAAATTCAAGAATCTTACAACCGACGAACAAGTTTCATTCGTTTCAGCTAAACTCATCGTTCTTTACGTCAACAGTATTCACGACAGTTTATTACTTATTATGTACCATTTTTTTAGATATACAAAATAACGAGCTTCTTTCCGATAGAAAATGTTACGTGCAATTCATTTCTTCTTTTCCATCAAACTAGAGTAGCGGTCGCTCGAAGCTCAGTAGTAAGGTCTTCGGGGATTGTTCTGTAATTATCTCGCTGTTAGCAAAGAATAAAAATATTTTTAAAAAATTCATATATCCGTCACAATAATTACCAATGGGTTAGGCCTAAATCTGTAAGCCAACATCATTCGTTTTCTATATGCGTCAAATTCGTCATCGTCCCGAGATATGCCATCAGGTCTTTCCGAACCGAGTCCGGCACTGTCCAGTCTATTGGTTGCTCTAAAAAAAAAATATTATTACCCACAAAGATTAAAAACCTCCAAGCTATTAAGTCCCAGGATCCGAACAGGAACAAAGTCACAAATTTCATACTTGTTCACCGGCTCTACTCGACCGCTTCCTTCGCTACCCAAACCTTGACCTTCGCTCCAGCCAAGTTTTTGTAACATTTGAAAACCTACAGGAACAAACGTATCGTTGGGTCAAGTGAACATGTTAGGTCGCAGCACAAACTTTCGTTTACAACAATAAATAGTGTATCATTAATAACCTATGTTGTCTTCCTTCAACTTGTACTCCTTGTAGTCGCTAAGATCAGGCTCCTTTCCCTCCTTAACCGCATTGTACTGTTCCATAAATTTCTTCAGCTCGTCCGGAGGCAGGAAATCGCCAATGTGATGCTTCCCTTCCGCCTGCGCAGTCAGTTCCTCAGCCCACATTTGCGTCGCTTCCATCTCAGCTGACCTGATCTTGTGCTCCCACGTGCCGCCTTCAACCTCCTCGTCGCTGTCGTACTCGTACTTGTGTTTACCCTGAGCTTCCAGACGCTTCACCTCTTCGCGCTTCTTCAGTAGATTTTGATATAACAGATTTATCTGAAATAGAAAAGAGTTGGTTGATCCTCCAAGAGATCGAGGATCCTCGATCAAAGGGGAATTTGTTATTTTTTAAAATATATATTTCACCTTATAATGATCCTCCGCTTTCTTCCATTGCTCTTCGCTGAGATCCAGGGTGCCAAAGGTTTGTCTGGCGTACTGAATCAGTGCTGGATCATTCCTGGATATCTTACTTAGCATTGGATTCTTTCCTTTGGTATTCTGCGTCTTTGGCGACGGTATGATCACCGCCGGTTGACCGATCTGTCCTGGGATCGCTATGCCTGGCTGGGACATTTGTCCAGGTGTGGATCTTGATCCTGCTGTAACGTTCAGCCCGGACAAAGGAACCTTGTTCTCAGGATCGCCCCATCTGCTACGTCTTTTTCTTTTACGCTCGTCGCGATTGTCTTCCTTGTTGTTATCTGTTGACAAGGATCAACTTCCGGACTTCAGTATCAAAGCGGAAAGTTTAGGTTTCATTCGATAATTCCGAGTTTACCATTCTGAGGTTGCTTTGGTGGCTTATCGGCATCGTCATTGTCACTGAGTGCTTCTTCCGGACAATATGGTTCCGCTCCACTTCCGCTTTTTCCCTCTTTCCCGGCCTTTTCAACGCGAAACTTCGCCACCAATCCCCTGTACTGCAGATACGCTGCACTTTGCTTTTGGTGCAGAAACCTTGATTAAAACAATACTTAAAACGCTGCCAAGTAAGATATACTCCTAGATGTAGTGTCGCACGTTACAGTTATGGGGTATAAAAATAAAAGAAAGTATCCGCCAGAGGTTTCTTTTCTGTCCCTCATCGAAAGCGAATGAATTATCGAGGTCGAGCGAATTTTCAAATGTTTTTTTCGCTGAATATACATGTAAAACTGATATGCAAAGAACTGTCTGCTGTTTTAGTAAAGCAGTAATAAAAGTCATCAAGTATAACATGCAGAAGGTGGTCAATTTTCAATATAGAACATTCTTCATGATTTTCATTGGTGCACAGATAAATGGCACTATGCAAAGGGTACGGCATTGTTATTCGATAGGACACTACTTATCCATTAAATGCAAGAACAAAAGCATGGTGTAAATAAAATATGCAGGTCCCTTGGGACAAAGGATTTTGAGAACAATTGACACAAGTCTCCATGGAAGAAGTGCAGTTGCATTTATCAGAAATGATTTAACGTAATCTTCAGGAACATCTTCAGAAGTGCACCAGTAGTCAAAGAACAGAAAACACAATATGGCATTGCGAAACAAGATTGGCAGTACCAGAAGTTGTGTGAAATTTTAGCCAGATTACTGACAAGTGCTCGAACACTCCAACCATGATAGTGCATCGTAAGAAGAGCACAGGCATTGGAAGACTGGATATAAAGAATTGAAAACCAGTCAGGACAGTATTTACCATAATTTTGGATCCTGGGCATTCTTCTCCCGCACTTCCTGTTCAATTTCGTCACCGCAATCAGCTACGATCCGCGCCAACTGTTCAGCTTCTACGGGACACACTTAGAATCCTTCATCAGACAAGTGTAATCGTACCAGAATTCTATGACGTGTTCAATGAACAATATTTGTTTATGGTGTCTTTCAATTTTAACTTTTTCTGTTATCTAACGCGAGTGCAGTATGAGAAATGTCGATTTAGTTGATCTGATGGAGCTGTTATCACTACATAGAATGTGTTTCTTCGAAGGCAGGAATGATCTGAACGTCCTACCTAATTGATCAGGAGGCTGCAGACTCGTTGGTGGCCTTACTGGAGGTGGAATCTGGACGTTTGGTGGTCCCACATTAATAGACACCTGGTTCGGCAATGGATAACTTGTTGCCATAAGATGTGGTGGTGGTGGTGGTGGTGCATTTTGGATTATTGGTGGAGGCGGTACGTTTGGCGGTGGCACGTTTGGAGGTGGAATATTAAGATTTGGTGGTGGTACAGAATTTATGGTAGATGGTACACTGTGCACGGGTGGAGGTGCAGACATTATCATGGGTGGCATTACTGTTGGAGGTGGTAAATTAGGTACACTAGCTACTGTCACTACTATTGCCTGTGTTGTCATCGACAGCATGTTTGGTGGCATTTGGGACATTGGTGGTAGTATGTTCGGAGGGGGCACATTTGGAGGTGGAATATTTGGTGGCTGCAGGTTAGTAGGCGGTGGAATATTACACTGTTGTGGTGGTGGTATGATGTGCTGCGCTGAGGAGGATGGTATGCCAGGTTGTAAATTTGGTAACGATACATTCTGGGAAATTTGCATGCTGGGAGGTGGCACATTTGTATTTGGTGGCATACTTTGTAATGGCGGTGGAGGTCTTATTATGTGAGGAGGTGGTATAGGCATTCTTGGATTTCCAGTGTGATTTTCCATGTTTGAATAATTGTTGTTAACATTTTTAGGCGGTGGTGGCATTCTGTGCATGTTTGGGGGAGGAATGTTAGGTGCCATGCTGCGCATGTTGGGAGGTGGTACGTTTGTCATTTGCATTATGGGCTGTGACATTAGTGGCGGAATGGATGAGGGCTGACTCATGTTCTGAGGTGGAAATTGTTGTTGATTAAAGTGTGGACGTGGACCATTTGGTGGAGGTTGGTGAAAATTGTGTCTGGCATCAGGACTTGGAGATGATCTACGTCTCGTGGGTGATGGACTGGATGAGGAACTGTGTCTTCTATCCGAAGATCTTCCCCAGCGAGAATCGTTTCTTCTTCGATCCCTTCTGTTCTCCCAGTCTCTGCTCTTGTCGTTGTTCCATCTACGATCTCGATCACGTGTGTTCTCGTAGTTCCTCTCATCCTTGCGCTCATCTCTCTTCTCCTCGGATTTCATTGGGGTTGCGTCTTGCTTACTAGGACCTTTGTTACTCGCTATTTTCTTAAATTGGTCCAGAAAGCTTCCATCGTTAGCAAATAAATTCACTGTAGGGGATGCAGTTGGCTTCTCATCGTCTTTCCTATAAATAAACAGGTGCATCTCTTGACCTCCATTTGTTGCATTAAATTGAGTATGTCTATCGAAGGGAACACATCGAATTGATGATTCCTCAACGAATATTCTGAGTCAGAACATAGCTACAGATTAATAAACATAAACAGCATACGCATGGACAGTGCTGATCTATATAAAAATAAAAACAATAAAAACAAGTAAAAGTTACAGAATCCATTGAGAAGCAAATAAAAGAATCAATAAAACCATGAGAAACCATACAAAAGTTAGCCGAGGATAAGATACGTATAAAGTAGTAACAGTCAATAAAAGATACAAATACAGAATTCCATTCTGAAACAATAGATTATGCAACTGCAGAAAACTTGGCTGCACGCATTGCAGTATAAGCGAGCCGACTAAAGAGAGCAAAAAAAGAAAAACGTCTGCAGAAATCTAACCTCCAAATATTCGACAAATCTTAAACCATATCGGAAAGCAATCACGCGATAGCCTTATTAATATAAAAATATGACACGTTCGTCAAATTATTTATTAATAACTGACAAACGGAAACGCATCCACAACACATGACACATTGCGAATAGCCAGATAAATTAGGTCACACCTGCACAGGGCAAGATCCCAAGCAGCCAAACAGTATTACCTAATTACGGAAAAGAGCAAGAAAACAGAAAAGCAGCACGTAGATAAAGTAATCGGTTGAAAAGAATCCGCAAAAACATTGTATTTGCAAAAAATAAACTGTCGCTGACCTATCGTAACAAAGCATTTGAGCGGGAAGATAAACGACGTAAAGTCCAAGCAAAGAAAATAAACAACATAGGTATCGCCAAATGCCAAAAGTACATTCCTACGATAATACATAAGCAAATCGAAGCAAAGGATCCTCCTTAATTAAAACTCACTTGAACGCAGGAGGATTCGGTTTGGCGACAGAGACAGAGGAGGCTGAAGACGACGACTTCTTTACACTGTCAACAGCTTGCTTCGCTTTCTGCTCCTGCATCTTTGCCTGAATCTCCAACTTCTTTTGCTGTATTATCTGTTCCTGCTTCGACATTTGCGCGAACCTCTCGTTTCGCGACGTTTTCGAAACAAACGGGTCCGAACCCTTCACTCCGCGATACGCCATGTCTACCGTTTCGCGACGCAGGACATTCGTGAACTGAACCGAACCTACGAGCGAAGAACCACTGGGCCTCAACGTCACAAGTGCATCCCTGAGCACGTGACCTGCGCACTGTGGCTAAATCGTACATTTGAGTTCGGTCTGACTGTTTAATGAATTTCTACAGAAAACAGCTGAACACGTTCGACCGTTACAACATTTCTTCACAACATTACACGGAAGAATATCTTAAAATAAAAATATTGCAACCAAACAACGATTTCTTATTTCTTTTTCGAAACTTTCAGACACAATTAAATGTCCGGACGTTTGCATACTGCAGGCGCTTTTTATTTTACGATTAGCTATGTTACCAAAGATGATCAAGAAGGTTGCCAATGGGCCTGTTTATTGTGGCCTCATTTTTATTCTGATTTCGGCGCGAAACGGATAATCAAATTATATTAATTAAATTGTAATTTTCAATTAACTTATTCAATAAATGTTTTAATCAAATTTTACGTTTAATTCTTTATAATACACTTCCTCTCTCTAATCCATGCTTTCATTTACAGCTGGGCACACGTTTTACACGTGAGTTATATGGATATGTTTTCTTTACTTTTCCTATAACTTTGAGCATTCTTTTCCTATACTTATCCAATACATTTTCCAATTCTCTTTCTATTCCACTCGTATAGTTTTCTCTACTCTGGACAGATCAGGGCAGTTAAGGACGCATGATAATCAATTAATGCATGTATTTTAATCCGCTGAGTAATACATACGAATGTTAAATAATAAAGTTTTTTAGATATTTTTCAAATAATTCTAATTGGAAAGGTTCCCAAAAGATACTTTCTCAAAGAACTCAAAAAGACGGCGTTTACACGTTGTACTTTCTATATACTTATCTCGAATTTAATGAAAAACTGTGAAAATGCAAACGACGAAACGCAGTGGAGATGTACTCACCGGAGCTGGTGCAGCTGATCCGAGAATACCAAGAACTGCATCCGGGAGTCACTCAGGTGGACACTGCACTAGGGCACAGCACTGTACTTCCGGAACACTCACAGAAAATCCCCAGAATTGCTTGGATATCGCGAGAGCAACGCGAGAAGTACACGAGCGAGAACTTGCGATACCGTATCGAAACACGCCTTGAAAAACTATCAACAGATAGCACGAGAGCGCGAGGCAGTTCGTGACACCTCGGTCGGTGCCCCGAGACAGACTGCCTTGACAGTAGCCAAATTCGAGAACTAATCATTCTGATCATCTGATTGGTCGAGATCCTTATAGCCGTGAACTCTTCCATTTCCCTGAAGTCGTTCCTTTAATCCAAATCGAGAGCGCTCTTTAGCGAATCGGTACGTAACACTCTTGGAGATCCTCCACGGCCGCTTCCCCAGGTCATCGGGCGACAAGCTGGGCACCACTTTCTTACCTCGGGTCAGGAGATCCCTCCTCTGCCCTTAACCATATAAAAACTCTATCTTTGCCCGCTCTACAGCCCTTGGCCCATCTCCAGCAGGGCGCCGGTATCTCACCAGGGCTTCTGCCGGTCCGTGGAGACGTCTCCGTCGGGTCGTCTCCTCTGCCGGGCAACTCGGTACGTCGAGACTATCTCCCCCGGCAGGTTCGAGCACCTCGACCTCAACTAAACAATAACGAAATCTTCCGAGAGCATTGGCATGACTATACGAATCAACCCGAGAGCTTAGCTTCTGAGCAGGCTGGCGACTCGAAGGGAACCAGAAATCGAGAACGTTACCTGTATCGGTAGCCGGAGTCTCCTTGTGACCGTGAATTGAAAAATCACGTCACAATAAATGTGTATACACGATATTTCTTTTTTTAAATGAATATATTCGCCAGTTTCACGTCTATGCTAACCATTTAATTTCAAACGTTTCCGGGATAGTTCTCTCCAGTACTCAATGTTGGGACCATAGTTCCGCTTGGAACTATTGTTAAATAATGCTGGAAGCTAGCACCGCATCGCTGCACTCCTTAACGCAGCCAGGCATCAGGTGCTGGCTTTTCTCTTAGTAGATTTTGTCGAGCTTTCACGGTGCACTCGAATTTAAGATTACAGAAAAAAATCGCCATCTAGTGTCGAACTTCCAACCTTGATTATTAGGACTCTATTATTAGGACATAAGGAAAGGAAGGAAGGAATTGAGTCTCCCAAACGATGAAATGGCAATGCTTATTAGATAAACCATACAACCTATTGACGTCAACACGCGTGTAAGATTCCCAATAGGTATTGTAGTTAACTAACAATAAAATATGTAATGATAATAATAAATTAGAAAAAGAATAATGGACAACATAAATGCATAAATGCCAAGACTGAAGACGTAAGATGTCGTTGGGATGTTCTGCGTGTTGTGTTTTAACACAACTGATAAATCTGACGGGTACACCGATTGCGATAATATTTTGAAATTCAAATTTTGTAAATCTATATCACAAGGAGGGGTACCAGCACCCTCCCCTCTTATCCCTATAAATTTACACATTTATAACGAGACGATTTACTTGAATCGTAATTGAAAAAATTATCTTACTGTAAAAACCTGAAAAGACTGTCTATTCGTCCTTTGCCAAAATTCCAAAGTGCTCGCAATGCATTAGCTCATAAATCTAAAACTTATATTACGATTGATCTTTATTATTTTACACATTTAATTAAAAATATACACGTTACTGATATCAATTACATTATATTACACGAGATGAATATGTAAGCATACATGAGGTAGTACACGAAACGCATATAGATATTACATTACATATAAATCTCGGTGACGTCATTGAGTATCTTGAAAGTAAAAAAAATTCAAAGTACCATCCATGCTCTCATATGTAGCAAACAATACACTCGTTACGAGCAATAGCTAATTAATAGTTTCTCTTGCAACTGAGAATTTGTCGTCCTCAACTCGAGAATAATTTCCTCCAGCAAAACGCACCGTTCGCCAAGACGGGCGCAAATGTCGCAGGGATTACGTATGATCGATGAACAATTTGTTCTCCACGTCGCCGTTCCCGTTCTCGTTATATCGTAATATGAGTCTGGCCTGTCTGTTGTTTGACTTTTCATTATTATTTCGCGGTTCCTCCATCAAGTGCACAAGCACCGTCTCATCTGGCTGATGGGAGCCTCTGTTGAGATTCAAATTTGAGTTTCTCGTGTGCTGTCTCGAAAGCCGAGTACTACCGCCGCGGGTTGCCAGCATGAAACTCGCATGGGTGGTAGTGCTGCGATGCTGGATCGTAGAGCCATCCCTAAAATCAAATTCAGCATTATTTCCCAACGAATATAACAAACAAAGCTAAAGAATAGTCATCGTTACCGATAGTGGCTGCCTTGTCGTCTGCGTTGCGGCCAAAGATGAAAAGCGCCGTATATAAGTGGATTCACAAGACTGTTGCTCATCCCGAAGAAAAATATTCCGCTTTGCATGTCGTTGCTCAGCTAAAAAAAGTATACCTACGTTATCCGCAGTCGGTAAGTACGCGACCGCCTTATCGGCAGATGATAAAGTATATTTAATAATTTATTATTTCACTACCGCATCGCCACATGAGATGGTACCAGCCGAGCACACTCGGTCGATAAAAAAGTTACTGACTTATCAAATAAATTACACGCCATTGCCATTAAATCTTATCGGCCGATATCAACGAAAACCAAACCGACCTTTCCCATCCTGCCTCGCCGATATTCCTTTTGCACCCACTATTTATCAAGCCATCCGGCACTTTTAACCTCTGACCATCCTCTGCTCTCTCAACGCCCATTAAAATTGGATCGATGTCACGTTAAACCGATTCTAACGGTACCGAGGTACACACACAACGTGCTAATCTGGATGGCATCCCTCTACCACGTGTAACATTCGCCGACAGCGACAATGCATGTGCAAAAGGTATAAAACCCCAGGAATTATGAGCTCGTTAAAGACGATCATTGGTCCCCGAGCTATTTCATTCCGGAAACGTCTACAAGCCTGCAATTAACCTACGAGCATCCGCTTAACCTGATGCATCTCTTGGGCATCGTCGTTTCGCTCAAGTCGATGGAAAATTGGAGCAAACCTCTTGTCTCTTCTTCTTTTTTCCTTTCCTCAAATACTCACGTGCTTGTCCGGATTCAGGAACATGAAGATTATCATCATGGTGTAGTACGGCGTCCACCACAGAACGAAGGCAGCCACTATCACCACGCTGATGCGTAACGACTTGGTCTTGGCTCGATGCATCAGTCTGCGCCTGTTGACGTCACCCGACACGTGATTCAAATTGCTGCTTGCCAATTCGGCCCTGAAGACCCTTTCGCTACCTGGGAAAACAGAGGGGCGAGTTTTATTTTTGGTACGGCGGTACGGGGGGGGTGTACTAAATTAGCTTTGATTTAGGGGACGATACACGTTACCAATTTAGCCTTTACACTTGCTACTCGAAATTCAGCAGATCTCTATCGATATGTGCGATAACATTTCCTCCCCTGTTTATTTAACTTTCTACTCCTTTATCCCTATTTTGATATACATGTACGGTATATAACTTTGACGTTTCCGTTTAATTCAGTGGAGCTGACGGATGGGTTGGGTAAAGTAGCTTTTAGGAACGAATGCGAGATGATGTAGAATACAATTTTTGTCAGCACGTTTAAGAATAATGATTCTAACCTAATGGCTGTTTACGAGTCCAGCCCGTGACTTAACATTAATCATAAAAATGATGGAGATTTATAAGTTTATTAATTATCGAGGTTCTTGGGGATTTTTTAAAACAAAAATTTCTAGGACTAAGTGTCCCCCTGTGCTTTGTGTACGTTCAAGTACTTAGAATTTATTCGGGCATTTAGGGAAAACTTAGGGAATTGCCTTCGGTACTCCGGCAGGGACATTCGTATTACACTGGCGCGATCAGGGAGGAAACAGGGTGGAAAGAAATAAAAAAAAAACTTACGAGCTATCGTAACTACTGTTGATACGTATGTGGCGATTAGAATGGCCAACGGCAACAGGAACATGAAGACCAGGCTTAGGGTCGTGTAAAGTTGCTCCTGCCAAGCTTCGGTGTAAAAACCATGTGTGACGCACTGGTAGAACTCTTCGACGAAGGGTCCTCGGGCTACGTGGAATATTACCACCTGTTAGGGCAAAGGAAACGAAAATGGCATTAAAGAGGAAAAAGAAGAAAAGGGATAAGCTAGTTTTTCTTTTTTTACTGGGTTACCCAAACGGTACGAAAATAAATGGATATTGTACTGCGAGGAAGATTGGATCTCGAGATGGTGGGTAAAGATCTTGTATCCAGATGGCACCAATATGGCTGCCGGGACGAAACGTAAAACACGTGTCGAATGTTCTTTAGAGAAATTTTATATATTTCTTTTTCATATTTTATACAATTCACTGTTACTGCCATTGGCCATTAATGTATCTTATATGTATGCGGATGTATCGTGATATTTTTTATTTTGGTCTTTTTTTTTTGGGTTTTGCACCGCGACTTATTTGGCTGATACGCAAAGCCACTTTGCGTATAAATGCAGGTGGCTGAAGAGTATCTGAAAAAAATAATTTTTTTTATTATTTTACAAAACCCACGCGGTACTGTGCACGAATTTCTTTATCGTATCTCGATTTGGTTCCAGAACAGTTTACGACAGTGAACGATGTCGTAGATTCAGAACTTTATGGTTCACCATTGATTTTAATAATTCCGTAACTTATCCAGACTCGCATCGTATATTGTGTATTTAATTTTTTTTAAAGCCCCGAAAATTTACGTCATTTTCAACGGACTTGAGACTTGCGTTAGGCTTTTTGAGTATTGTCACGGTGATCATGATAATAGGATACGAAATTTTGAAGGGTGGGAATCAAAAGTAGCTTTTATCGAAAATCGTAAACTTTCAAATTTTTAAGTTCACAATTTCAATTCTCGGTATTTCCACTGAAATTTCGTGTCGACGATCGGTCGTTTCGTAAATTTCACCTTAAAGAGGGAAAAGACGGAGGCGTCTTTGGCGTCGATAAATACCCGACGCTTTTGTATACAGAACGACTGGGCTATCAGGACAACAGGCTAATATTGTTATTCCCATAAAGTTTCCTAATAAAAGATCTTTTTCTCGCGTTCTGCAACAGAAATGGTCCTGGCAGCCACCCACGTGTAACCGAACGATATCGCCAGTGTGAATGGAGCTTTATGTAATGGCTGGAAATGCGTTGGGTTTGTGGATATAAAAAAAAATGTGAAATAAAAAAAATGAATAGCATTCATCCCTTAAATTATTTGACTACAAAAAACATTAGAATTTGTCGTTCTAGAAGCTTTTTGAAAAAGAGGGATGCGACCCTCCATGCTAAAAATTTTGAGCTTTCGACCAAGGGTGAGGTTAGGTCTGTCAATGTTAGCAGATCAATCTGATCATGAAATATTTGTGTACGAGATTTCTTTTTATTTTTAGGTGAAACGATGGACCGAGGGGAATCAGTTAATTTCGTTTGCAGCACCATCGACTCGATCTTATTTTAACAAGATTATTTTTTTTCAGAATTCCTCCCCTTCGCTCTCGTTACCCTTTTTTCCTTTATTTTTTTTAATAACTCATCATCCCCTTTGTGCTTTTTTATTTTCTCGTTCCACCAACATCATTAGTCCCCCCTGTGCAAACGAGATAAAGTCCAAGGTGAAACAGATCCGAGTTCCCTAAATATTTTCCTTTTATGTTTTACATAAACCAAAGCAGAGCCAAAGTATGAAAAATATTTTAATTTTTAAATCTTTCTGTTCCAAAAGTTCAAAATATTCCCGCAGGCAGTCCCAGGTTGACTTCTTAGGTTAAGAAGAGTCAGAAAAACTTTGAGGTCTGTGTCGATGCTGAATGAAATAATCGAGGAAAGATAAGAAACGATATAAAAATTCATAGCGAATTCCAAAAATCCCAATAGGTCCGGTTAATATCGAAGATCGTAATTTCTTGAGGTAACAAATTTTTGTTCACGACCACTCCACCGGAGGATTTCGAAAAGGTAAATTATTCTTTCGAAAATAATTCACCCAAAATGTCCGGGGTCATAGATTTTACTTGACTCTTACCCATAAATATAGCCATAGGTCATCCACGGATATTCGAGGATGAAATTACAAATTTTGATATCAAAATGCAAATGAAAACACCAACGAGGAACTTAAATCAAGCCTCGGCCGATCCGTGGCTCTAATGTCTGATTATCAAATTTGATCGATGCCACGTTGTAAATGAACGTCAGAAATTGATTTCAAATTTTCTCTCATCGACACAAATTTGACAAATTGACCAGAACGTCGCATTGACCCATATACATCTGACACATAATTTCTCAGTCTAGTTTCCTATTTTTCTTTTCATCAGTCAGTTTCCGGGATGTCGGAACGCGGAACTAATGGACCGCATAATAAACTAATGAATTAATGGAATTATCTTTTATCATATCAATCACCCGAAAATCACCTGTTTCGGCACATGTCTAAGACTCTTAACGTTTTTCCTCCAGTTTCTTGTTTCCTCCCCTGTTTCCTGCTGTCACGTAACAGTCTTCAACTTCTCTAAGCTCTTTGAAGGAATTTTGAAAAAAAAAATTGGAGAACGTAAAAAACATTTTTATTCCAACGCAACGCGTTTATTTCGTTCATTTATTATTGCTTGGGTATTACTTTCCGCTTATCTGAAAAATTGCACCTCACCGATATCTCTACTGCTCGATGGGTCGTCCGTTACTCAATGCCAGAACTGGAGAATTAGTGCAATACGCAGAATATTAATGTTATTCAAATGAATGGACGAGCATGAATAGCCAGTGGGTATTAAACGTGTTAAATATCGTGACAACGTGACCCCGACCTCAGAACGGGCATACGACGTAGGATGAGAATGCTGCATAATCGTATGGCCGCTGAAAAAAAAAAAAAAGTTCTGGCCGTGTCATTGATAGTCTTAGCTTGGAGTTATAAAATTAATTAATGCATTGGTTTATTCAAATTGAAATTCCCGTCGGACGAGCGTGCTGGCGGGAAAAGAAAAGAGGCCTGATGGCGCGCATGCGTGACCACTTACAGTTTTACGTCCTATTCGCGAGGTACTCGATAATTTTGCTGGTCGATTGGATGAAAATTGATTTAAAAAAAAAAATGATCTTTTTCTTTTAGATTTTGGATTTTTTGGGTCTTTTATTCAGTTTTATTTTTGAAACAACTGGCACTGGCGCCACTGTACTCTTCGGTTTGTCATATTATGGATTTTATGACTTTTGGCATTTTGGAAATGGAAGAACAATTGAAAAACTATTGGTGGAGTTTGTGTATATGTATAGCTGGTCGGTGTAAATGAGGGAAAATTGTTAAATGTTTCTTTGATTTTTCGTTCCTTTCGAGTAATGCATTTTTAATGAGTCGTCAGAAAGTTTACTTGACTTTAGATATTTTTGTTAGACGAAATTCGAAAATACGGCCGACTGCGATGATCGACCGAATGTAATATAAAAAGTATTTTTGGTTCGATGACCAGACAAGTTGACAAGTTGAGGTTATCATTACAGATGAGTGAGAACGAGCTTGGGCCCAAGATGGGTCCACCACACATCCACCCCTTACGGGGCTGAGCCCTAAAATCAAATATGGGGTCCAAAATTAGCCCTAAATAAGCCCTAAATTATGCAATAGTTCCGGTTGAGAAAATCGAATGTGGTGGACCCAGCTTATTTGACATTCGATTTCTTCCTCGTCGAGATTTTCAACTGATAAATATTCGCTTTCTTCTTTTTCTCTTAACGACCAACAGCCCGTTTGTTGATTCGTCATTCACTTCAATCGCATGACATGATTCGGTAACGTGAGAAATCCAGTAAATAAAAAAAATCGCGTTCGTTGGCGATGGTCGATCTTGATTAGCAGCGAAGAAAAGAGAAAAAAAGAGGAAAACCCCCGATAAGAGCACAAAATCCTCCTGGTATCCGAAAAAATATAATTTCCGTCCCACGTTATAAATCATGGTGAAGCAGTCGTCAAAGTCATTGGCCCAGATCTTGGCAGCCATTAAGAAGCTTCAAAATGTCCGTGGCTCAACGTCAAAAGAGATCATGAATTACATCACGACCGAATACGACCTGCCAGAGTCAACGGTCAAACGACAGGTGAGTCACGAACGAAATAAAAAGATACAATTAATTATCAAAAATATATCCAATCTTATGATTTCAAACGCACGTTCCTCGTTTCAACGTTCAATCGCATAAGGGAATTTCCAAGCGTGACTTTCAACTCCTTCGGGGATTCCCCTGAATGCATAATATAATAAAAAGATTCTCCTCCTCGATTCAGATGCGTTCAGCCCTAAAACGGGGCGTCGACTATGGAATCCTGAAGAAAGGACACGGCCAATATTGCCTGCCAACGGAAACGTCCGCCGGTTGTCAGGAAGTGGCGGCTCAGGAATTGGGAATCCTGGATCTGTGTAGCAAGAATCGCATGATGAGATCGCGCAGGGGTCGAGGAAGACGTCCACGCGGTAGGCGTCGCCGTCGACGTCGCGGCGGTAGGCGAGGCAGAAGACGCAAGAGTAAATACAGGAGACGCGGCGAACGGCGAATCGCGGGCGATACTCTCAAAGGGATTCTTCGTATGAATTCGCAAAAGCCTTGCGCTCTGTGTTGGAACTTGCGGCGTTCGCCGCCAGATGGAGACTCGGCGCGATGATCGATCGTTTAACGAACCGCGATTTATTCGATTTTGTGAGTCTTTACGTGTCACCGTGCGAAACTTTGTATTATTTTATTTCTTTAAGACTATTTATTTATTCATCGAACAATATATACATTACTTTTTGTCCCTGTAATTGCTTTCTTAATCTTTTTATCCTTCTTTACCGACTGCTCAATGCTTCTTGGGTTACCGACACCGATAGCCCTTCGACGGGTCCTGCACGTCGCCCGTTGGCGCTTTGACATTCGTTTCACCCGACAGCCGATTCTTGTCTTTCTTCTTTCTGGACAAATTTACATGTAATGGTGACGTTGGACAATTTTATTGATTACTATCTTTTACTCCTTTATATCCATTAGCCTCGTGACTGTTTCGATAATGGAAGTAATAACAGTTTTAATGCGGAAAATTCTTTTTTGATAAATCATAAATGTAGATTAGTCGAATCACGTGTATCATTTAAACGTACGGTTATAAAATTTAACTCGATTTCCAAGGTAATTTTAATCTGAAACTTGTTTATGCTAATTGCCAAATTTTTTTACAAATATTCTTGAGAACAACAGAACTTCTCGTTCAATGTATTTTTCGTGTTTTACCCGCCAGGTGGAACCAGGTATCAAATAATCATGCTGTATGTTTTTCCTAAAAGGAACCATTTAATTACACAGTCGCTCGAAAGGCAAATTTAATTTATTCACGGTAAAATTATTATTGTCGAAATTTCGAAAACGATGACTCGTCCTATTCAATTTTGCCTAACGGCTACATTATCGATTGCCGTTCCTTCAGTTAAGATAATCATGATAACCCCGAGTCTGAAAATTGCCGAACGATTGAACGCAATGACAAATTTAGGGTTGGTGAATATTTCGATAATGCTCTGTCATTTTTATCAGAGAGGTGAGTGCTTTTTTTCGCAATCGAGGTAAAAGCTCTGGACGATACACGAGGATATTTATAATTCGCAAATTGATCGCATTTCTACAGCCACGTAAATAATATAGAAATACACCATTTCAAAATGGAACTAAAAATATCTAACTTTTATAATAATATGCAAATATACGTTACAGTTGCATAACGGGTGTCTGTTATTATTTCTCATACAGGGCTACTGATCTAACAAGAAGAAATTCAATAAACACCGTTTAGATAGGATATCACGCCCGGCCTTGTATCAAATATTATAATCTCCTTAGATTCTCGTTTCCTAAAAACTTTTCTAATAAGTTCGTGACTGACCTTATTTTTCTTTGAGGAAGAGTTCGAAACGTACAGGCAAATGAAAGGGAGAACATTGAAAAAAAAACCCATAGACAAAAAAATGTCATCCCCAATTTAATCAAGGTGGAGGAAAAAAAAAGTTCGTTTAAAATATTAATCAGCTTATACGAATTAAAAAGGTCTGAAAACTCGTTGAGGACCCTCCATTGGGAAGATATAAAATGAATTATATTAATACGAAAAAAAGGTGTAAAATAATTAATTCAAGGTGAAATTTGACAATTCAATATCACAAGTGGATGGTGAACTCTCAGCCGATGATGCGTTTGCAGGAAAAAAATTGCAAGAATTTGAAAAAAAAATTACGGATGCACGTTGCTCAAAGGGAAAAGAACCCGAAAAAAAAATGGAGTCGCACACATCGTTAACAAAATTTCTTCTGATCACACGAGACTTGAAGCTCCTTATGTAATTTACTACACTTATGCAATAAGCTGTGTGTGTAGGCATACATATATACATACACGTGAAAATGTGACGCACAAAAAAGCAACGTGTAACGATCGGGGGTAATAAAATATGAAAAAAATGTTGATCTTGAAAAAAAACAAGTATATAAGAAATAAGAAATGAAGGGGAAAAGAAAAACGAAACAAGATCTTTTTGCCGAAATATTGGATTTACCCTTAATATACGATTGAAATACAATGAAATAAAATCGCAAGGGAATTAATATCTCTTTCTCTCTCTATTCTCTCTTTATAGTCCAATATGTATTCATATTAAATTGAAAAGTTAATTTAATTTTGTAAACGGAGCCTCGCCGCCATCGCATTGAGACGATCGTTAAACTGGAAGTTATTGGCCTTAATACGGTACGCGGCTACGATTATCGAGAATATTCAGCAGCCAAGACACACGCCGACGGTCGACGTCGACGTCGACGCAGACGCCGCGTACGTAATTTGCAGCGCTGATAATATCCGACGCAGACTGCTATAAATTTCTTACTTCTTTTTATATTTTTCATTTTTGGTTTCCCGAAACACGTTCTGGCGTAACAAGAAAATTTACGACGTAAACGAGACTCTGGTGATGTAGGCGCGGAAACTTGGCTGAAAAATTGTTCGGAAAAATAATCGGGGATAATAAAATATAAGAGAGTAGGAAAGCTAATCGATATCAAATGTTGACTTGACAGCGTCCAAAATTTTGTGGCTCAAATTTGAATAATCCACACGAGGGTTTTGGGGTTGGTTCTACGTTTGACATTGAAGCAGAGTAGTATGGGAAATCCATGACATTTAAAGCTTTCATAATCGTGTTAAAATATGTAACTTTTTTTTTGATCACGTTCTCACCCTGAAAATCAGCATAAATTGAAAAAAGTCAAAATGGCGATTTTGACAGCCGTTTTTTAACTCGACGGTTGTTAGATCGATCTTCAAAAAGCTGAGAATCAAACAGGAAAATGCTTATAAAACGTGTGAATTTCGCATCAATAAGTGTGCCTACGTGCGTGAATAATATGAAATTCGAAATTCTGATTTTAACCAAAGGAACGTAAAGACCAAGCGCGCGAAATAAATATCGGCGGTTAACAACGTCAAAAAAGATACTAAAAATTTAAAAAGTCACTAGCGCAATGCAAAATGACAGACGTATAAATGAAAATAATCAGTTCTCATGCGGAGGTCGAATATTTTCTTTCACTTTTGTCAACCGCCGTCACGTGAAACCGAAAATTTGAAGACAAAAAAAATACGGGTTCACGTTTCACGAAGAGTCACTGATAACAATAATTAACCCTTTATCTATACCCGTCGACGCGTTACGAATGAATCATCCGCTGTTAGTCTAGAATATATTTATATAGAAAATTACTTTCTCTCCCTTGGATACTCAACATATCGTATCTTTGGATTCCCAATAGCCGCGTAAATATAAAGAATTTTTTAAGTCTGACAAATTAGTTGAGAAAAGCATTCAACCAAAGAATTATCTTCGTTTCGTTATCGTTATCCCATTTATCCATTTTTTTGGAAATCCGCCAACCGCGGTAATTTTCATTTTTTTGTCTCAAATATTTCCTACCGTCCCCACAATCCCCCACGACTCCTACGCGTTATTTCCCGTGCATTTTTACCTTCAATTTATATTTTTCACAATACTTTCCCATATTATCATAAAAATAATGCAAAATGACGGAAAGCCCATTACTCTCAAAATTACTGATAAATAATCATCTACCCCTCAGAGTTTGGCTTTAACTACTTTAACAAAGTCCTACAGAAATGACAAGACCAAAGTTTTAGTTGGCAATGAGAAAACGATGTGAACCAGTCTTCGTCGACAGATCGAACTTAAATTGTCGGACTTTACCTATTAAGTAAAGCAAAAGTTAAATGTCCATTAACAAGGTGAACGACGTAATCGAATTTACAATCAAGTACTTCCAGAAGATTAACGACCCACAAGAATTACCACGACGATTTCGTATTTCCCACGTAAATTGTTCATCCCCTTGAAAGATTTTGTCAGGTTCAAAGATTCGTTCGAAAAGAAAATCGCAAAAAGACGTAAACCCTCAATTATGGGCATATTTTTTTTCGCACGAACAGAAGCTCCATTGTCAAATTTCTCACATTCATAAAAAGCAGCCCTCCAGGAAGCTGCATATTTCAGATTCACTGGCATTGAATTTTCGCCGCATTCCAATTTATAATTTCACGCGCCCGTTAAAACGAACGAGAACAAGAATAAAGAAAAAAAAAAAATACAAAAGAAACTACAAAAATATATTTATTCCATATTTTGTCCATTTCTCAGCACTGACTGTACACCCGAACGCATGTATTATTGAAATATCGTTATAATCCAATAAATTGCTCGATATCGTTTCAAGTCGATCGTATAAATATATTATGTTCCTCGTATAAATATTATGTAAACTATATTCACTTTGGCGTGAATTGGACTTTCCAGTTTAATTAGATCGCGCACATTCGAATCAGCCTTGAAGAATTACAGTATTAAAAAAAAGGAGGCGTAAATTCTCAATTGGACATGAATTTTAATATTTCATCTTCCCCTCAGCTCCCCCTTAGGCAATCAAAGCACGTGTCCAGTTCTCTCGGCTTTGAATCTTGTCGCTACAGTGTCGTCCGTATCTCTGGACGACAGGTGTAATTCACATAATGTATTCTAATTGAATCTCCTATAAAAATACGATCGTAAGAATGTCACATACCGATGCGACATTCGATATGCATATGTAAATTTATAAGTGGATTTGATAAACAGGAAACTAATTGTGTAAAAAATCATTATTTCGAATCGATAATTTCGATTAATTGACACGCCGACCGATTATTAATAGCCATAAATATCGCATGAATCAATAAATTTTCGCACCGGAACGAAGAACCGTTGCGGCATTGCGCGATAAACGGGAAACCGCAATTTTCTAGTCTGCGACTCCAGGGAATTAGGGGAATCCCAGAGGAGCCCCGGATACCTTCAGCGCCTCGGTCGATGCGTTCGGAAAATTCACACGGAGCAATTCTGGCATGTTATCCTTTTTTATTAGCGATACCGGTGAGCTTTGCGAACGCACTCTACAGTCTCTTACAATCTCCCTGAGAGTTGCCAAGCGACCTACGCTATCAGGAGATCCCGGTCTGCCTGTAAGTGTTACCTTGATCCGATAAGAGATAACGAAGTAACACGGTAGACCCTTCGAGCAACTAAAAGAAAATTCATGGAAGGATATACCGCTCCTGGGAATTCGATTCGACCTATGTATATCGATATTTATTAAAGATCCTCAGGGATGCTGCATAGGTTATCCAAAGCGATAGCGAGTGTCCGATAAAGGAAATAGTGGTCTTAAATCAACTACAGAGAAAATTGCACGAGACAGATTAATCCGGGTATAAAATATCAATCGATATCCCTGATCGATATGCATCGAGTAAAGATAAAATGTGAGGGAAAATTAAAAAAAAAAAAAACGAAAAAACAAAGTGAAACTCGATCATCCCTCTAAGACGTTGAGCCTCCCTTAATAGTTGGTACAACAAGAAATCGGGGTAAATCCTGAGTGACAGATGGCCTGTCCTGAATCGAAAGGACAAGCACTGCAATTATCTTTAGGACATCTTTAAGAAAGAAGAGGTCTGACCTTAGAAGAAATTGGATTTTAGCCTGATCGACGGTGGCGCCAATGAGATTGCCCGTTGTTAAAGTTACTATAACATCCCTGAAGATCCGCCTTAGGGTTCAACTTTCTTTTTTATTCTTTCTCTTTCTCTTGGTCTCTAATAACTTTCGCCAGGCGTATCACCGAGCTTGTACCCCAGGTATCCGGTAGGTGTATCGTTGTGGACACAGCTTAAATATTAAATTGATCTTTAGGTATTGGAACCATGGACGGATCGATACTTGAGAATAATTGCTTTCTTTCTTTCCTGAATGCACATTCGTAAGGACACAGCTGTATTATGCTTACGGTCTGCTACGTATTTCGCTCCGACATTAATTTTATTTATTTGAATAAAACAAATTCAGCCGTGCAATAAATTGGACGACCTTGTTACCAGATTCCAAGAAAATATCGAAACCAATCCAAGCGTTTCTTTTTCTCTTTATCCACTTTTTTCAACACTTTTCTTTTCCTCGGCAGATTAAGATGATCTTGTCGACTTGAACTCGCACCAACGAATCTCTTTTGCGAGCGACGCGGCGCAACGCCTGAATTATTTTATTTCACTAGTCTCTAGGATAAGCGCCGATAAGCCACATTCGGACTAATGGAATCGTTGATGAGGTCTGACGGCTTGATAAAAATTATGACAGCGACTTCTTGAAAACTTTCTTAAAGAGACTCCTTGGCGCTAGGTTTCCTTTCTGCCCAGTTGCCGAATAAATTTGTTTACTCGGAACAATGATATATTTCTGGCATCAAAGTCGCGCAGCGGTGAACATGGAATTTTTAACGATCGCCGAGGCTTAATTTAACTGCCCTAGCCGAGGTGGACATTAATGAGCTCATTGAAAAGCATTTCATTATCCGGTTTTATGCTAATTCTCTATTCGGCAAAGATCAATTCCTTGCTGACTCAAGAATTACAGTCCGTCGCGATTTATACTACACCGTGCTAATCTTAATTTCTACTTATCCTACGCTAGGTAATTATTTGTCGCTCGTCGTGGCTCATCTTGCTTTAACGTTTTCTTTAATTGTTTTTTCTTTCTCTCTTTTTCTTTTACAGAACCAGACAGTAAATATCGCCGACTATAATCAACGCTCGGTTAGGAAAGACCTGTGATTGGCATTCAAGAATTTTAAGATGGCCGTTTGACCCAGTGTCAACTCATTAGGAATACAATAGTCAGGATTTACACTGGTTGTATAAAAAAAAAAGAGAGAAATAAATATCCGGTCTTTCATTGCAGAATCTCCGTCCTGGATCACGTAATTTTTTTTTCATTCTTGCATCGGCAGACACTAACTACCGTCTATATTCTTGATGAGGTGCCTCGAACGATCCTCCTGCGAAAATTGTCGAAAATTGTATTAATAATTGTTATATTACTTTTGAAATAAATAATGCCATGTATCGATAACCTTGCTCCAATTACGTAGATAATAAATTTGTTTAAACCAAATGGCCGATTCCAGCCTGCAACCTCAGCAGTTATAATGTAGCTTCTGCTTCCGTTTGAGATGATCGTATTTTTATCTGTCTTGTTTTCGTTTTTCTCCCGGCCTCTTCACGCCTTCTCAAGAGCCGACTGTCTCGGCCAGGTCCAGGAGCAACCTCAGAAATTCTAGGAGGGTCCAGCTGGCGACCCCAAAGCCAGAGGGATGACCGATGACTTATCGACTTGTTTCTCCAAAGATGCCAGCAGAATTCCATTTACGCAGGTTTAGTTCTGGATGCAACACAGTTCCAGGATCCTGGAGATATTTCACAGGCAGTTCCACAGGGTCCCTGATAAAATGAATACAAGATATCGAAAGCTGAAATTCTCGTAGAATTTCAAAGGGATGGTACTCACTTCGTTTGACCAACTTATTGAAAATTCCAGCAGCCGGCGATAACGTGAAAAAATTATCCTCGCAAATCTGTGTTCTGGTTGTAGACGTCAGCTATTTTTGGAACTTGAATTTATCTTAAGCTCAAAGCTTAACTCGGCTGGGCTTAAAGGAGGAGCTCGAGCTAGATAATCTTCCAAAGAATAATGTCTTGAGAAATGTGACGTTTCAAAATTTTTCAAACTTTTTTTTCTCCTTTCTTTCACTTGACATAGCCACCCCTGTGTTTTCTGGTGAACGAGGTAAAGCGCGACGAGCGGTGAAGCTTTTAGTAATTACCACTCAAGAGGATACCCATATGGGATTTCCAAAGCTGTGAAAAGTACGAGAAAACTGAGCAGCCGTATGAGATAAATCTTCGACGACTTTCTAAGCGAGGAAAGTCAAAGAAGAAAAAAAATGAGAAATGAAATAAAAAAAAGAAACCACTGAAATCCCCAGGGGTTATACGATACACGTACATACGTTTTTTGGATCAAGAATTGTATAGTTCAATATAAAAATAAAAGAAAGCGTTTTATCAACAGCCAAATCAACTTTCGTTATTCTTTATCCTTGTTGTCGTTTTAATTATCAATCTACGTGCCTCTCCTTTATCGTAACGGGATAACAAGGTCACCTGGAAACAGGTCTTTTTTTTCATTCATCTTTTTTATTTAATTAAATTATCTCGATTTCTCATGGGTCGACAAGAGACTTACTGCTGGACCAAATGTGTCATCCGATGCTTAGTCTTAGATTAAGTAACAAAAACGAAAATGAAGAATGAAGAATAAAGACTGACCAACCAACTTTGTGACGGTCACAGAAGGCAAGTTCGATTTGGTGTGAACGACGCTTTATTTTATTAATTTAAAGGTCTTTCTTCTTAACTAAGAAGACGTCGTCTTGCGTACGTACGGCTTTCTATATATGTATATGTATGATTACCTTGACCCTTTTGATACTGGGATCTCTCGTAGGGTCAGATCCTTTCAGAATCGCGGTATGGGTGTAAAAAAAAAATGAATAAGATGTCAAAAGTGAGAGCGCAGAGTCCCCCTAGAGACAGTCTGGTGGAAAGGTAAAAAACCCGAACAGATGGCAGAACTGTACAAAATATCTTGGCTATTTAGTTTCCGTTCTAGCTTTGGCGCGATATGCTAAAGGTGAATTCTCACATGGCGATCGTAGTAACGACAACGTGGAAAAATTCCGGAAAAACTGCTAAAATATTCAACAGGTGACTGACTATCCGTGACTATTATCTGGTGACGCACCAAAAGACAGATGGTCCATTAGTCAATTTTTCAACTCCCAAAACTTTGCAGCATCTGGCTGACGGTTTCAGGCCTTTTTTTTATCGTAACTTCGTCCCTGACCTGCCACAACTTTCAGAATACGGGTCTCCGCGACTTTAGGTAAACATTATCGATTCGTATACATAACAACGCTATACTCGGGACACGAGGGCTGGCGAAGAGATCCGTAGAAAACTAAAATCGGTCTACCGGATTCCCGGGGATTCCCCGGATTGTATAACTTGCTTCGATCAGCAAGTTTCGAAAACTTTACACGCAAAGTAGATACGTAGCCCACATACCAGACGCGCGCTGTCGTTGCAGAAATGCAAACTTTTTTTCTTACACAGAATGAAAATAGAAGCCATTCCAAATTCAGTCGCGCAACTTCAAACTAGACTGGCAGATTCCAATATTCCACTCTTCCAAGCTCACGGCCACTTTCCAATTTATTTTTACTTTCCTCTATCCCTCCTTATCCCCCTTCCTTCGTGTTCCAGAATAAAAATTCAAATTCCAACATCGCCAACCCTACCCTCGGACGTTCTATAGGTTGACGTGTCCCTCCTGCAAGCTCATGAGCTTTTATCACGCGTCCGCGTGTCAACCCGACTGCTCTCTCCCTGATCGATGATCTAGAGAAGAAAATCTCACCCTGATAAAATGTTTTCAACGCGATCGAGTCCCAGCCTATTTTTCACCCTTCCGCCCCCTATTCAGTCGCCCATTGTTTTCGAGGGTGGCCCCCGCCGCCTATCGCCATCGACGCGAAGCTCTTCGCGGTACTTCGGGGATTCCCCTGCAAGGGTGCACACGTGGCCAAGTGCTTTTTGTCTCTCCGTATCGACTGCCACTGCAGATCAGAGACGAGTGAGCTTTGCTTTGCAAACACGAGGCGCATCAAGCCACTGGGCGGCCTGCTACGTAGAGAGCGCAGCCTCCACAGGGATGATGCCCATGAGAGGAGAATCCATATGTGGACCCACGCTTATATTTGACATGGGACAATAATCGCTGAGTCTCATCATCATCAGTCCTTATCGGCCCCATTGAGCAAGATGACGATCGGATTCAGCGCGCAAGTTCGATTTTCTGCCTGGAATAATTAAACAAAATGTTTATGCTGAATTTGAGGAGCCGCCGTAACTAAATTTTGATAAGGGCGTTATCGATCATGGAATGAGACGCGAACGCGGTGTTTCCCTTGTCACGTAACATGAATCTTCAAGTAATATCTTGGAGTGATCTCTAAATCACGAGACGTCGGGTTAAAAATAATCAGCTGGCAGAAGAAGGAAGTGCGGAGGGGGAGTTTGAAGGTGAAGGAGAATAAGTGGAGGGGTGATAAACGTTGGTATCCCACTTGAATTCTCTTGATGAAAAATTCTACAGGTCTTTTCAGTCATGCTGAGCGACCTACCCGTTTCGCGATGTAGCAGGACTTTGTAGCTTTCAGATTTATGGAAGAGAACTACCGATGGTAGCGAATTCGCTTGTTCTAAACTCGGTCGGTTGTCAGCGGATTTCTTTTTTCTTTTTTCATGAATGTTTTCCATGCGGTATCGGCAGGTTGGAATTGATGGTGGTAAACAAAAAAAATTATTTTTCTCCTCTATTCAGGTCACCGAGTTACGTAACGTTTTGGATATTTGCCTCGTCGAGGTTCTAAATCAAACGGAGCCGTATTTATTGTGCAAAACTGATTGATCGATCGGCCGTCTTTCGTTACTCGTGGCTGAGTAGGGATAAAAATAAAATTCGCTAATACGCGTAACTCGATCGCGTATGGATTTCTTTTTTTTAAGATGCTCTCGAAACCCATGCTAATCCCCAAGAACGAACGCTGCGGGATCTATGGATCTAGAATTTTTGAAATTATGAAAAAGTTTATATCGTCGGTCATCCTCATTGAGGCTATCAGAAGATTTTTACCATATTGTACCGTATGGACAAATTACTTCGATTTGGAAGATTTATTAATTCTCGAAATGTATTTATTGGTATTTAGAATTAACTATGAATATATATATATATATATCGTACTTCAACTAATTGGATAAATATTTTTTGAACCAGATTCAGCCCCCCTAAAACCCTAAAGAATATTCTTCAAGTCATTAGAAATTTTCAAATTTGACTTTCGCTCCTCTAGGATCAATAAACTTTTGCCTTGGTAATTAAAATTGGAAATAGAGTGAAGATTTCTTGTCGATGAAAGATTGTATGTCAAAATGCGTACGTATATACGATTGAATCTGAGTGCGTGTTCGTAAGTAGGCGAATGTCACTTGCAATGGAAATCGCGACCCTGAATCATAAGTCTCACTTCCGCTGAGTCAGATGTCGAGAAACCGCGAGGTGCTTTATGGAAAAAAAAATTGAAACAGTTCAAAAAATATGGAGAACATGAAATCCAAGGGAGAAGTCTCGACAACGACGGTAAACGACCTCGAAAAAAATGGTGGAACTGGTTTTATGTTTATTATACCTGTTCCGCGGGGAAAAAAGTCATATTTATATAATAAAAGTAAACGCGACGTATCCAGGTTTACGGCGCGTTCTGATTGAAAAGAACGAAGACAGGAAAACGCGAATTTGAAAAATATCGCAAACGACATGTACAAAAATCATAAAAGCATATGGACTTTTTGCATCGAAACGTAATGGCGAAATAAAAGCATCAGACACTGTGTGAAATAATACGTTACCGCTTCGTGAAATTTTTATATAAATTTCAACGACTGTCTTGCGATTCGCAAAAATCCGGATCTTCGACGTTTACGAATTTATTTTCAATCTTGCGTGTATCCTTTTTTTTCTTCTTCTATCTTTCAGTAAAATCCACTCAATCCTGCTTTACGAGAGCCCATACGATCTTCTTTATAGATATATAATTTCTGCATTCCTCGTAAATAAAGCAGATACAATTCTTCTAAACAGAATAAAAATAATTTTCAAAAACAGCCTCCCACTGGCAGTGGACCAAAATAATGTGATTCAAGACTCAATGCAGATAGCGATCATCTTACAGATTATTAAATGTATTGCGCTTCATCGACTCGAGAAGATCAAATTGAATTTATCTCACCGCAGCAAATCAATACACGACCTTGAAATTTCTTCATTCACTTTTTTTTTTTCCATGCGTCGCCACGACCTCGTTATTATCAAGTTTCGAGACGCATTGAATTCCATTGCCTTTTCACTGTCATCTTTTTAACAATCTTCGAGATATTCCGATATCGAATAATAGATGAAAGATATAGGATTTCTGAAAAACTCAAATTCACGATGTATCGGCTCGTGCAGGATTCCCGGCAAAGGAATTAAAGTAAATATAGCCGGGACAATAAAATAAGAGAAAAATAAAAATAAATTCACCCAAAAATATCCATCCAAGATACAGAGCAAGGATATAGAACGAAAGCAAGTTCCATAAAGATTTTTATGCCATTAAAAAAGTCTTACGGCTTACAGAGAAATGATCGAGCATCCTCTGCCATAGATATAAGAAATTATACGAACTGCTTCCTGCGAAAGAAAAACTTTCGTCTGTCGCGTTTAATAAGAAACGTTAAAAAAAAATAGCAAAGAAAATCGATTCCATCCTCCCTGTCATATACTAAATCTTTGACTATGACAATTTCCTTATTCCACAATACATTAAACTCCAGTCATAACGATCAAACTTCCGCCTTCCAGACGATCGATAAGAGATCGACGTAAAAAAAAATCCACGCTTGAGAATGAAATCGACCAACAATGCGTTACAGTCGCGACTTCCGGCACGCGATTTTCTATAAACGAAAAAAAAAAAGAGATTAAAGATCAACACTAATGGATCTCACTAGCCATGAAAGCCAAACGTTACCTTTGAAAATTCAAATAAACGTACAATCTGCTTCGTACACTGAACGACGATCATCGTTGCATCCAGCGTCATCGATAAAAAAGATAAATAATTTATCAAGCTGAGCGTAACCCAAGTACAGTAACGGAAATTGTGCCTGTGGACTATACCTATATGCACAAGCAAGTTGAGCAAGCGAACGAAGAAAGATTATGAATGAATCCTGCAAGCATCTTTTATTCATGCTTGGACATCCTCAGACACATTGAGTCTTCGAGTTGATATATTAAAACTGATCGGCGAGCAATTCGCTTCCCTGTCCATAAACCTGAACGGTACCTGTCGCACAGAAACGTATAAAGCACAGCATCAAGCACCGTTAGAAAAAAAAAGAAAAAAAGAAGAGCCCTTACCTGAGGAATGCTAAGGACGAACGAAAGAATCCACATGAGCAGCACAAGCCGATTGCATCTCTGTGCCGTGTTGAGACTTTTCATTGGATATCGAACGGCGACAAATCGGTCGACGCCAATCAGGACCAGGACGAAGGTGCTGAGGTAGAGGCTCCAGACCTGAAGAAATTTGAAGAGCTTGCAGGCGACGTTTCCCCAGAGCCAGGCGACGCTGTAGCTCCACAGAGCTTCGCCTCCGATGCAAAATATCGTTACGAGGAG
The DNA here is from genome assembly GCA_030142655.1 of Trachelus tabidus. NCBI lineage: Eukaryota > Metazoa > Arthropoda > Insecta > Hymenoptera > Cephidae > Trachelus > Trachelus tabidus. Next base: position 98,872 of record JARQTI010000869.1, read on the forward strand.
ATCGGCGATCGACAGATGCAAGATCAGTGTGTAGATAGCCGAGCAGCTCTGTCGCTTCCGGCGATTTCTCCTTATCGAGTAGATCGTCGCCGCGTTCGCTATCAGGCTCAGCGACGCCATCGCCGCCAGAATCATGGACTTTATGTAGGAACTTCTGGTGAGCTGGGGCGCGTGTTCCAAGCAGCTGGCGTTCAGGAAGGAATTTAGGATTCCCGAATCCGTTTGGTTTTCCCATTGGCTGTCGTTCAGGGGACTGTCGCAGTCTGGCAGCATCTCCAATGATTTGTTTGGATTCTGATCGCTGTTCATAAAGTGAGACGGTATCAGCTTCATTGCTTCGAAGTTCAGTTCTTCTTGGTGGCTGCTCGTTTTTTCGCTGCGTTTAGCATTTCTGCTTTTCTTTATTTATTCGATGCTCGCTCGCTTCGCCGCTCCAGGGACGCTGCTTCGTTTCGGGTTGAAGAACTTTTTCTCCTCAGCGCCCATGCCGATCAGGATATGCTTGTTCAGGTATTCAGGTATCGTTTTGTTCCTGTACTTCTGGGACACCGGATAACCCAGCCTGATGCTCGATGCGCTGCAATTTAAAAAGATACTGTAGGTTATCGGTGGATTCGTGACAGGATGATCAAAGAGAAACGCCATCTTGGAAGAGCACGGTAAAAGAAAGGCTCTGTGTGAACCTGGGATCGGAGTTAAAAATATTTTTATTTTCAACTTTGTAACTCTCTTTACCACTTTGATTTTCGTTTGTCTCCTCAAAGAGTTTGGAATTCGGAGGGGGAGACAAAAAACCGCCAGCACCCGCCTTTGAGTAAATTAAATTATGTTTGGAGGAACGTAGTTAGAACCGTTTGTATCGTTCTTCGTTTCGTTTTAATCCCAACGGGCACGGAGATGCAGGATCTTCGAAATTCGATAAGAGGGTAACTCCGTCATTTTAAGACTTTGAATATCCTGTATCTTCGTACTCCTTGGGGTTCAAATCGCGTCTTGAGAATTAAAATATTTTTACTTCGCCTGCCAGGTTCACACAGGCCGGTAAAAGACCTGTTTTTAGGTTCAGACATTTTTGTCGCGTCCACTGGTTTGATGATTTAAGTATATTTGAGCGTGCGTTGTTACGTTACAGTATGTAGATTTCCTAAAATAATTATGCAAGATTCAGAGTCTGCTGTCACGTTTGGCCAGACTCAATTTTCTTTCTTTTATTATTATTACAAGCCGGCCTTAGGTCTTTACGTATCTTGCGTGTCAAAATCTCTTTGCGCACCTTCTATTGGAATTATAAATTTTAACGAATCCAGCCTGCTGGTCTGACTGGGGATACCCAGTCAGACAGCTGGCTGCTTCCTCAACTGTTTTTCCAATGGCGTCCTAAACTCTTCCGGTCAGTGAATGTCGAGATGCAGAACCAGATACATAGATTTTCATGAGAAAATTAAGAAATGAAATACGGCTGAATTTTATCCAAGAGGATCTATTTTTTTTCTCTTCATTTCTATTTCGTCGTTTCACGTGATATTGCGCAATTCTTTACCGGTGAATAATTTTAACGTCTCTCTTTACGTCTCTGGGACTCGGTGTAACACGGGATATTAGGATTGTTATCTCTCCTTTTCTTTTTTACTTTCACCCTAATGACTAGAATCGAGATTATCACAGAAATACGAGGCGGAATTTCATAAATCATTGTGAATTTATGTGCTGTGATAAACTCGCGAGATTTATGATTTCACGATGTAAAGTGACTCGCGTTATTTTTATGTTCCTTCGAAGCCGCTTTATTCGGTTTACCAGTCAAATCTCACGTCGTCCGTCATCGCTGTCACGGGATGAGTTGATAATTCAAGGGATGATTTTACCGGATCTCTTTTAAACAGTCAACTGTCACAGTATCTCGTAGTTGACGTGTCTGGGGATTTTTAAGAGTATTTTAATTTATCAGAATTATGTCGATTTTACCTATCCGTGTCGTAAGTCATGAATTTAATTCGCTAAAGTATCAACAATCAATTTTCGACATTTTATTGGGACCTTCGAAAGTGTTTGTCCGTGAAAAAAAAAAATTAATCCTCCATCTCATCCCAGCGTGACTTCATTTATTATTGTCAGTTATATCTTCATTTATTATTGTCAGTCATATTTATCCAACGTGTTTCGACTGAACGAATCACGTGAAAACGTGACGATGATGTTTAGCCACTCAATGTCCAACAACTATTCAATTGGCATGTGACACATATAGCATATTGGTAATTTCAAAGAAACCAATTAGTCACGGGACCAATAAAAATCAAGTCATCTTTTAAAGGCAGATTTTGAAGAAACTACAAAGTGGATTAGCCTCATCAAGTCATAAATTATAAATGATATCGTAATTTAGTAACAATCTGCAGGAAAAGTAAAGATACAGTTAATTAAAGAAAACCTCGTTGAAATCAAATGCAAACAATGATTAACAGGTATAATTACAGGTCCAGTCAGAAGAATGTCAACGTCTCTTGTTCCGGCGAAACTAGAAAAATATAAAAGACAGTACAACTGTCTCTGTTGTCGCTCTTCTTTTTAGTTTCGCTCTCGAGTGTATAAATCACGGTCAAATTCCAGCGTAATTCGGAAACTGGTAAATCCAGTAGTTTTTACGCGATACTAAGAATCAAATAACAGCGTCGCTGACAATCTTCATTTACTATGATAAAAATATCCACTGTACCGGATGATAAATAATAATACAAAATTCCGTGGCACACCAGATAACAAGGAAAAGACATGGCTTTGAAAAGAGACATTTTTCTCATTGAATTTACTTACAGTGAATTTATTGCGCAAGAACAGACGTACGAGTGGACAGTGCAGGCACTTTAATTTAATCTCAAAGCTACGGGAAACCGTTTAACGAACGAGGATCACTTTTGATCAGGATGATATCGATTGGTTATATCCATGAGCAGCCCTTCGATTTCTAATAGAAAAAATAAATCCTATCCGATCGAGTCAGTCACACAAAAGCAGCGAAATTCCTGACGAATCGTTTCTCTTTGAATTTAAAAATTAACGTGAGCAGTACGATCCAAGTTATTTCTAACTGTATTGGTTATACGGCTGGTTTATTATTTTTTAAATATCCTTCTTGATCCTGCTACAGGATTCGACATTAAACTTTGATAGATTGATGTATCCGAAGTACGTACCCGAGTTTTAATATCCAACAGCAACAAGTGGTTGATATCTTGAACCGAGTAATGCCATGGTAGATGCTTTGGGATGGATTTCGATCGAAAGTTTATTGCATCTTTTTTCCCATGCAGTTTTAGTCACAAGAAAACGTTATTCAAAATTAGACACGTCGAGTCGCTTCGATTTCCAATTCAGAATTCGACTTTCACAATTTTCAATTACCCGGACGTTTCGCGCACAAGAAACTCGGGGATGCGTCGCGCGTTCACGTAACTCGATCATCTCACAAGATGTGCACAAAACAATTTTTCACTAAACTAAAACAGCCCACCGGCCAAAACATAAACCAGAAATAAAATCGATTATCGGAACAAAGCACGCGCGAGCATTAATCACTTTGGTAAAAACTTTTCGTTCTACCCGACGGTAAAAGCGTTACTTTTCTTCTTATCCGAACCCTTAACACCACTCGGTCCACAAACAAAAAAATCCTTAGGAAACCATCACTGCATCCTTTTCTGGTGATTAACTCGATCAAAACAAACAAGAAACGTATTCGTTCCGCGACCTACTTATTCTCACGGACAACAATTACGCGTTCGATCATCGCGACACCATCAAACGACAATTGCATCGTCGAACGCAGCAAAAGAAACTTATCGGCTAGAGGCGTCGCCTTAGATGAACCGCGCACGTTAAGACGTCGCGACGCTCTGAGTTGCGGCGTGCAGAATGAACTTGGCTCGTCCACGACCCCCACCACGAACACACCGGACTACGTATCGGGAAGGTTCCTCTAGCCGACTGACAATTGACGGTTTCCAGTTATCCAGCTTGTGTCGACTCGTGTCGACAGGAAGGCTCGCCATTGGCTGGCTCCGACGGAATGTTTGCGAGCCGACCAATGACGTGACTCCTTGCCGACTAAAGTCTGCAAAAGCGTGTAACTGGATAACCGCCGAATAAGAACTAGCCTGCAGTTGTCCAGGATAGCCGCTATTACACGCGGATATACTCTGAGTGACATTATAGGCAAATAGTAGAAAGGGGATGACTTTTCTCCTGGATCGGGACGTCATTTCTGTCACGAGTCCAAGGAATCCCGTATAAGAGCGTCTCTCTCATCCTCGCATCCTGCTCGTAAGAGCGTCTCGCTTTGACACGTGGATAAGCGCAACGTCCTTGTCGTTGACTGAGGTATTGCTGGAAGCCAGAAATCCATTGGTGCGAGTGAGACGCTCTTATACGCCGTTACCAAGCGATATATCAACGCCTGGGTACGTTAGTGAGAAACACTTGGCAAAGTCACGCGTGACACTGTTTTCGATCTCTCGAAAACAGAACCGAACACGTGACAGACCAAAGTCCTGAAATTTATTGCCCAACAGCCTAATTCGCGCCCTCATACTTGACTTTGCAACCTGTGATTCCCACAAGCGACTCGTTTTGCTCGTTGACTGCTCACCGATTCTCAATGACTGTGATAATTAACATGCGCGAACTTTCAGCCTCTCTGTTCCTGGTTACTAAATTTAACGAGACCCACGATTTCGTTCTGCGTAGTCGTTCGTAGTCGACGCTCGGAGAAATTTAAGATCACAGTCGAATTACTTCTTCGATGAAGTATCAGCGATAACGAATCTCTGACGTTCGGCAAATAAGACGAAGGGCAGAGAAGGGAAAATACGTTTCGAATCCTCGATGCTGATTGACTCCTCGGCCGAGTCTGAGGATCCTCGTCGGATTCGTCGAATTACTCGCTGGAATCGAATATGACAGATTTATTTTTCATGGCTGCACAAAATCATGCGATTATTCACATCCCTCGTGGGTTACGCTGTATTGGTTATTTGAATTGCGGCTGACGTTGAGAGAACGTTGACACGATTTATTTAGAAAAACCGAACGACTATCGAGTGCTCATTTTTTTTTCTAATTCAATGTCAAAGGAATTCTTATTACTGAACCCTGTTTATCTTTTTCAATACTTTATACAGACGTTCGGCTTAGTTTCTTATTAGGCGATACCGGAAGTCCTTGATCAACTGTAATTACTTGCTGGTTAACCAGGAGCACGCTTGATTTCTACGACCCACGCAAACGTGTATGATTTCAACGTTACTCGCTGCGAAGCGAAGAGAAGCTGAAGATAATTTTCTATAGGAAATTTATGAGGGTACAGTCAAAGTGGATTTATTTTTTATAAGGCCTCCTGTTATGAATCGCCAGATCGATACTCAGGCCACTCGTTTTTGATCTTAGCTACCACGTAACGCGTCCGAGATAAATTAGTCTTGTGTATAGGGATTACGAAGAATCACCGCAAAAACGACGATTCGGTTCATTGTATTTGAAATACAGGCAATCGTTTTGCAAAAATTTATTAGCTCGAATTTTCATACGTTCCTACGATTTAATTATACTTGCTGATAATATGGAAAATATTTCACAAGGTAACTTGCCTTGACGTATCTTTGGATTTTTTATAAATTCTTGTTAATTCACTACCTGAGAATTTCTTGCCAAGCCGAAAGACTCGGAACGGTAAATTTTAGTTACGGAATTAGTAAATAATAAATAATTACGTTTTGGTGGATTTAACGTATCTTTTTGCATTTTAAAATATTGATATGCCACAGTTCCACGTCTTATCGTCGTATCACTCGCGCATTATAAATGCATAATGTACACATGTGTTGTACTCGATAATAAAGCTAACGAATAGTTAAGGCAATTGATACAGCAAGCTGTGTTTTTGAATTTTTATGAGTCAGTTTCCTCGTTTTCCTTCGCAAATTTTCCCACGAGATCTCGTTTCGAGAGTCTGACACGGGAATGAGCTACAGACAGGGTATTAATGGAATTGTATTATCTGCCAAAAGGTCGACTAGTCTGAATGCCTGAATTGAGACAATTTTCTTCAAATATTATTTCATCCATTGGTTTTTCCTTGCGTTTGCCATTTTGTGCAGCCGTCGGTTACTAATGGCTGGGCATTTGAGGTGGCGCCTGTACCTTTTTGTAAAACGTGATCCAGTCACGTGAGAGGCGTCCCTCTCGATTGAATCCTTAAAAGGGGTATTCCCCGAACGAAATTAGCCAATAGGACCCGTGGTCACGCTTAACAAAATTAGGAGACAAATTCGAAACACGTAGACAATTTGCGAAACTAATGCAAGTGCGTTATTTTTTGCCAGTCACACATCAATTTGTCTCTACGCATTGGGAATGCTAAATCGACTGGTTCAACTGTTGACTATGTGATAACAGAACAAAAAGATGACTGGACTTTTGAATTCGTATGAAAAATGCGAATTGAAGGGAGAGCGAGTTGACGAATTTTGTAAACGAGAGAAATAGTTTTCAAAACGTTATAATATACTAAATTCTTATTCGAATTCGAAAACTACTGTCTGGCCTTCACTCCAAATGTACGTTGGCTGTTCCTAGTGCATGCAGGCGGAGACCGTGGAAAATAGAAAAATTCCTGGAACGCCCCGAGCTACTCTGGGGGATTAGGAGCCTCGGCCGAGTCTTGGGCCAATTTGTTTTGACTGAGAGTGAAAAGGGGGAGGTCAACGTGGAGGTTAAAGACAGAGCAAAGAGGCGGTCGTCGTTATTGCGTGATCGACTGAAATCTTTCAATGATGTTTGTGTCGTTTGAATTGTACGAAAAAGTATTTTTTAATATTGAGAAAGAAGAAGAGTCGCCATTAAAAAGTTTTGCTGCAGGGTTCTACAGCTTTTTAAAGACGTCCTTTCGTTTCTCAATTTACGATATTTTATTCGTGGCGCGATTGCAGATATATGTATGTCTCTTAAGAATTTTTCTTTTCAAAGAGGAAAGATACGATATCGCTCCACGTGGTCTTCCTTCTTGACATTTCCTTGCCAGTATCCGTAATAGAGAGAAATATAGTCAGGCTGTTCTCCTTGTACGCTACGCCGTATATCTTTGCTCCTGATGGCGTTTGACGGTCGCAATTCAAAACGATGGGGTTCATGCTGCGAATCGTAGGAGGTTTCGAAAATATTGTTTTTCCAGAATTTTCCGGAGTGATAAATCTCCAGCCATTTCCTTTGAGAAGATACGGTAATCGACTATCAGCGTATTCACGCTTTGGGTGATACAGGAGTTGGATGATTTTTCATTTTTTTTTCTTCTTCGTCTCAACCTAGAACATCTTTTTGCAATACGAACTTTTGATTGATCGTTCGATCTTTGGTATGACGTTAGATCAGGACACGTGGAATAATTTGGGGATTTTCTTTATCGTATAGGAAAGGCTGCAAGTCATTGTAAACAAAACATCTGAAAATGATAAAACAAATTCGTTTGGTTTTTTATCAGTGGTACTTGACCTTTTTATTTAATAGGTAATACCATGCACATCAGTGGTCGACTGATAATAGTTTGACTATAATTTATTTATGTTTCTTATCTTAGCCACGTTCGCTTGTAGACATTCCGCTGAAAGGATTTCAAGCTGAAAATCTCAGACACGAATTCTTTAAAGCATCAAATCCCATAAAATCCTTATGAAACGATCATCGCGAACTCTTTAGCTTTTATGTACTCGGGTTATCTGGCTTTATCGGTTTCTATGAATACCACTGACTCCATTTTATCTTGACTGTATAAATGCAAATGCGAGTTGAGCTTGCAGCATGAAATGCGATAAGGGACGTCTATGACGCATTTTCAGCTTGATATGTATTCTTAAAGCCGATGAATACTTCCTGCCTGTGAAATTTATTGGAATAAAATAATTCCCCGTGGTTTCGCGTTACTTTGACAATTAAAATTACAAATAATGCCTTCCGCACAGTAGTTAGTTCAATTATTCAATGACCCAGGTGATTTCTCTTTGTCGTAAAATAAAAGAATTAATTAATGACTACGTGAAAAAGTAAAAAAGGCTTTTTCTCTTTTCATACTCCTCGTTACATAAAAACGTCGTTTGCTGTAATTTAAACTTCTGGCATCTCCAAATTTTGCATCAATGCTAATTCCCAAATTTTCGGATACTTTCTAAAATTTTATTGACAGTGGAATAACCCAAAACTTTGATTAAATTATAGAAAACGTCTAAATCATTACAAATAAGAGTCACAACCATTTCATCCCTTGCATTTCAAATCGGACAACTTCCATGACTGTTATTAAATTAACGTGCTTAGACAGAGGATAATTAATTGTACGAGGACCAGCGGCCTCATCGGATTACGCGAGAAAAGTATCGGCATCAAGTTCAGAAACAGAATTAACCTCAATTCGACCCACGTACCGCATGAGATTAACAAAGTCAAATTCATTGGAATTAAACTAAAGGGTTCGGAATTCCCTGTTGGTTTGAATTTTAAGCTCTTTGTCATATCAGCGCGCCCTAACCTATTTCACCTATTTCACCAAGCAGTAAAATACTTTTCAATTAATATTACACTAGAAAGCAAATTAATATAAGTGACAGGGTTGTAGCATTCAACCCCCATGACATTCGAGAAATCGGCGAAAGACGTAATTTTCTAGTGGAATTTAAAAAATTAACCGCTAATCAAATTCGCGTCCTGAGCCACCAGAGCAGCCAATAGCAGCTACGGTTCGAAGAACGAAAGGAAAGTAAATAATTATCCACTTTAAGAGCCAGTATTTATTTCTGTCCTTCTGAGATAAAGCGTACCGGACTGATTAGACACGTAAGTCAATTTTCACATTTTTACGAACAGAAATTAAACTTAGGATACCAAGCTGTGTTATGTCAAGTTCATAAAGTTCTAAAGTCAATGTGAGGTACACGTAGCTGTTTTCGAAACAAGATATAATTTTCTTCTGTAGGATCGAAGGGAGAGTATAAGGCCGACAGGAGGCCGTGCTAATAAAGTTTCTATTTTTTTTAAATTTTAGAAACATAATCCAATACAAGAGCCAGTATTTATTTCTGTCCTTCTTAGATAAAGCGTAACGGACTGATTAGAAACGTAAGTCAATTTTCACATTTTTACGAACAGAAATTAAACTTAGGATACCAAGCTGTGTTATGTCAAGTTCATAAAGTTCTAAAGTCAATGTGACGTACAGGTAGCTGCTTTTGAAACAAGAAATAATTTTCTTTAGTAGAATGGAAGGGCGAGTATTAAGGCCGAGAGGTCGTGCCTGCTAATAAAGTTTCTATTTAAAAAAAATGTCCTCGATATTATTTTTATTGACAGATAATCAATTTCGTTATTCCTCCTTCGATTTATTCTTTTTTAATTTTTTCCTCAAGCGAACGCAGCTCCTGGAAGTAGACGCAGTAATTGGTTCAGGTGCTGTGCAATTTATTCGACCTCGATGCTTCTCGTTCATCCGCCCAACGGATCTTGATAGCATCTTTGAGAATCTTTCGGAAGACTCTTATAAGTACGGCAAGAAATTCAATTTCAGTAGACATGGAAATTTTCCATAACGCGATCAAGTCGGCCGAGTTTATCCGTCACAGAGTTTGTTATCGACGGTTGGCAACGTAAAGGCTCTTCTTTTCAGCTGTGGTTGGCAGGCGTGGAATAAAAAAAAAAACATTCCTTTTCCATGGATTTTATCTGTATCCTGGATTCTTATTTACAAATATGGATTTTATGGGTCGGAAATATATATTTATTTATATATGCAATCTTTGATGTACATTACATGTGGCTTTGGAAACTCGGCTGATATTATATAACAAGGAAATAAGGTTTAAGGGAAAGCATTGATCCGGTGGAATTGGGCGACTGGATAAAACTAAATGAAATATGTTGCGACTTGGATTTCCTTCTGAAATCTTTCTACTTTTTTTTCTACTTCGTCTTTTAGTCTCTTGTGCAAGAGAGAGCAGCCAACGCAATAGTGTCTAAGGTAGATGAAATAACGGATGAAGCAAAATGAAAAAAGAATTAAAATGCGTGACTTCTTATGTATCCAGAGAATTACATAATGTATCTATAGGTATCCATCTGGATGAGTAAAAGGTGGCTTATTTTATTTATTTACTGTTTCAATCTTCTTGTCCTTGGAATCCTTCTCTATGCTGTATATTAAAAAAAGGCTTCAAAAAACATAATTCCTGTTTCTCTTGTTACACTACTTTTTTGGTATTCACATAAAGAGTTTGGTAATATGATTTTGGAGATTTTACAAAATAATATTCTCATTATGTATATTCTGATTGATGTATATTACATGTGGCTTTGGAAATTCGGCTGATATCATAAAACAAGGAAAACAAGGTTTAAGGGAAAGCATTGAGCTAATGGAAATCGACGACTGGATAAAACTAAATGAAATATGTTGCTACTTGGATTTCCTTCTGAATTCTTTCTAGTTTTTTTTCTACTTCGTCTTTTAGTCTCTTGTGCGAGAGAGCGAGAGAGCAAGAGAGAGAGCAAGAGAGAGAGAGAGAGAGAGAGAGAGAGAGAGAGAGAGAGAGAGAGAGAGAGCAGCAAGCGCAATACTGTCTAAGGTAGATGACATAACGAATGAAGCAAAATAAAAAAAGAATTAAAATGCGTGACTTCTTATGTATCCAGAGAAGTATATAATATACCTATAGGTATCCACCTGGATAAATAACAGGTTGCTCTTTTTATTTATTTACTGTTTCAGTCTTCTCATCCTTGGAATCCTTCTGTGTGCTGTATATTAAAAAAAGGCTTCAAAAAACATAATTCCTGTTTCTCTTGTTACGCCATTTTTCTGTATTCACATAAAAAGTTTGGTAATACCATTTTTCAAATTTTACAAAATAATATTCTCATTAACGAATGACTGATAATAACGTAGACTATTTTCGGTATCTTATCAATCAAGGATAACGTTAACGGAGAATTACCTGGAGTCTTGTGCTTTCTTCTGTTTGCGTAGGAGAACAAGGCAGACAGAGACAAACTCATACTTTGACTTCTCCTAGATCAAAATTTTGGAATCCTGCTTGATAAAATGTTTTAATAAAGTTCTTATACTCCTCTCATAATACATCAAAAAGCGTAATTAGGTAATTCCTTATTATACCTATCTCTTTGCATATTGCGTAATTTATTTTTCAAATTAAGCCCAGCCTAGTCGGCACAGAGAAATCAAATATATGTAAACAATTTTTTGTTTCTTAATTAATGCAAGTCTTTTTGACATATAGTACATAAAAACGTCTATGGTCTTGTTGTACGCGGTAATTAATCAGTAAGAGGAAGTTAAAAATTTCCATAGGAAATACATAATATTCATTACGCCTCAAGTGTCCCTCGATCGTTTCACGATTGTAAGAATAATTTTACACTTAAAATTCTTGGGAATATATTTTTTGGTCGTAGGAATAACGAAACGGGTAAGAATTTATGGATACGCTGCAAAAGCATGTGAATTGATAATAGTGCGGAGTTGCATGTTAAATTCATGCATTCTTACCTAGTTAAAGTGATTTATTTGACTGTCGACCTGAAAAAAGAAATTGGATAATCTTATGCGAGTCTGAACTGCGCAAGGAATAATTATGAGGTCATGTAAGCTACGAAATTTTATGCTACTTGTAGAAAGAGAAGAAAAAAAAAGAATTAAAAATACAATGTATGTACATTGAGCATCGTTAATGGTAACCAGCTTGTGGACGCAGTGGGGTGAGAGATAAGAGAGGAAATTGGGAGCTGTCTGTTCACCTATCTTGGTCTGTGAGTGCAACGCAGAGATCATTACGGTGCGAGCGAGACGCCAAGGCGTCGTAGGGCGTCCTTTTCGCACAGCGTGAGTGGAAGCGAGATGCGAAGGCGTCGTAGGGCGTCCTTTTCGCATAGCATGAGTGGGAGCGAAACGCGAAGGCGTCGTAGGGCGTCCTTTTCGCACAGCGTGAGTGGAAGCGAGATGCGAAGGCGTCGTAGGGCGTCCTTTTCGCATAGCATGAGTGGGAGCGAAACGCGAAGGCGTCGTAGGGCGTCCTTTTCGTACAGCGTTAGTGGGAGCGAAACGCAAAGGCGTCGTAGGGCGTCCTTTTCGTACAGCGCGATTGGCAGCGAGACGCGAGGGCGTCCTTTTCGCACAGCGTGAGTGGAAGCGAGATGCGAAGGCGTCGGAGGGCGTCCTTTTCGCATAGCATGAGTAGGAGCGAAACGCGAAGGCGTCGTATGGCGTCCTTTTCGTACAGCGTGAGTGGGAGCGAGACGGCAAATAGATCCCTGAGTCGCACTCGGGAGCTTGATTGGGCATCTTCTTCTATGCTGCTGCCCAGGATAGCTAGTGGTAAATGTTCCCAGAAAGCTATGCCCTCTCGCTCCCACTCACGCTGTGCGAAAAGGACGCACCGTACGACGCTTTCGTGTCTCACTCCCACCATAACGCTCGCTGTGTTGCACGCACGTATCTAATTGTAAGTAAGACGACAGTCACCGCCTACTATCCTTATTTACTTACTGCACTGGACCTACAAGCTGGACTAAATTAAAAGGTTACATGGGTTTCGAAGCTTAAAAAAGCACATTTTCTCTTTCTTTATTAAATACATATAATAAAAGTGTATAAAAGAGGACGCACGTATCCATGTAAGACGACAGTCACCGCCTACTATCCTCTTTTACTTACTGCACTGCACCTACAAGCTGGACTAAATTCGAAGCTTAAAAAAAGCATATTTTCTCTTTTTTTTATTAAATACATATAAAAAAGTATTATTTCATTTAAACAATATTTTATACATTTTTTATTTAAAACATTTGAAACAGCAGACGTGATCTGATTTTCGGAGATCACTTAGATCAAAGTATCATCGCTGTGGTCAGGATAACTCATGATTGCTTTATCTGAAATTGGAAAAAGAAATTTTTACTGTTAGTAGGTGACTGTAGCTCGTGATTGAACGAAGGTTTTTTTTTTCTTTTGATAACACCTTATTTTATATCGCAATACGTGGTGCAGATTTTACCGAGAATTGTACTTTCTTGCATACGACCCTGTTAAAAATCCTTCGGTACAATCACGAGCTACACTCAACTACTAATAGAAAATATTTGGTTTTTCAATTTCAAATAAAGCTATCATGAGTTATCCCGACCACAACGAAGATACTTTATTCTAAGTGGTCTCTGAAAATGAAAGGTCTGAATTTTCAGAATTTTTAAATAAAAATTTTATATAAAATTAATTAAATGTTGCTCTTTTGTATGCTTAAAAGTTTGAATAAAATAATTACTTCTTTTATATTTAAGAAAGGAGAGAAAATATGCATTATTTAACCTTCGAAACCCATGTAACCCATTAACGAATGTTGCCGACATACAGGGTTACAATAGAATTAACCAATCAAGTTAGCTTATTCCGTTCAAACCTTGATTTTATTTAGTTAACTCTATTTCAACTCTACATGGTAGAAACACAAGCACAAGCAAAAGCAGAGATGCTTGGTCGTACAGTTCGAAGTATCGTAGATGCTCTCTGATTGGTTGGTCCTAGCGGAATATTTTTATAACAACCAATGGCTTAGATTTGCGTCAGAATTATTTCCTTCTATACCTAGTAACTGGAAAGATACGAAGATAATTTATCTGCTATTGAAAAATGCATTGAAATTTTTCCCCTAAATTTTCTACTTTGTAATATTTTATTCGAAAGTCTAACTTCGTAAATACGCCATAGCACGCTAATAGGGCGCCGTCACTAGTTGGCTACTTTCCTGATACAAAGTTTCAAATTCAAACCGCCGTTGAACTCGTAGAGGGCGGCGCAGAAGTCTGGATTGCGTGGCAGATAGGGAAGTGTCACGGGAAGAAAAGGGCTCGTATAATTTCTGAATTTGGAAGTAACTTTTGAGAAAACGCTGTAAATTCATGTCTTAACTACGCACAGTGACGCTAGAAAAGTTTGTATTCAGTGTTGACATTGAGAGCAAGTGGTGAGTGGAAATATCCATAGATTTATGAGGACTCTTTGTCAAAGGGCTTTTCTATGGGACTGACGATTATTCGGTTTTCTTTTTTCAGGACGTTCCTGCGAAATCATGGAAACAAGGATTCGTCTGGACGTCATGCTGGTGAACTTCCCGAGCAGTTTCGATGGAAGAAGTAACTGGTGAGTGGACAATATTAATTTTTGATAGCATCTGTCGGCATTGTTTTACGTATTAGATAAATTCTGTTTTCTTTTTTCCGATACATTTTTTTTGTTTCAATATCGACTTCGATAACAGTTTGCCGCGATTTAGTTACATTTTTATACATTTCATACTTTGTAACAATGTATTTTTCATAATTCCACTGTGGGATATTTATTTTCCATTGTTGTTATGGCTACTTGTATATTTTCGAATTGTAACCGCTCCGCCAACGTTGCAGGGGGCGCGAGGGGGAAAGAGGGGGTAGAATGTTCTAGAAGCTTCTCAGCGTCTCATCGGGAGTACAGTGATAAGCAGCTGGGGTGACGCGACCGAATAAATTTCGTATTTTTATAAGTAATTCTTGAGAAATATAGTGTACATTCGTGATTTAACTATTCGGGGTGATACTAGTGAACGTTTGATCGGGTGCTGATTTGCAGAATAAGAGGTGAGTGGAAATAATCGGTGATTTATGACAGGCCCATATAGAAGGATTCTTTCGTGGGCCTGTTGGGTGATTAACTTTGTTTTATTAGGAAATATATCTGCTGCATGTAAGAATTAGAAAGATTTCAACTTGTGAACATTGTGTTTAACATTTTTTAAAGTGATTGAAGTGATTTTGCTGTTTTATGCGACAAAGTAGTTCGTCAAAGTTTTAACATTGCCGCTGAGCATACAAAGTGGGGAAGATAATATGGCTGCCTGCCGCGTCGTATTTCGAATAGCCGATTGTTGTTACATTGTAGCGATTGAAGAAAATTATTATTTCGAATGACACAGAAGGTTCTACGAGTGAAAAAGTGATAGAATATTTTAATTATATTAATTATTTCCATTCCTAAAATAATCTGGCAGTGTTAGTGTGTCGTAGATGTAAAATATTACGCGATTGAGGATAGTGTTGCCTGACAGGTACATTGTTACTTTGCAATCTTTTGAAAGTGATGTAAAGCATTGTTAAAATCTTAAAGTGATTGAATCTTTAGTACGAAAATCGATCTGTCTTTGCTTTTTTTTTCTTTTTATTTAGAATAAATCTCAATAAATTGTGTTCTGTGTAGGTGAAAACTGGGGAGTTTAAAACGGAATTTTGACTTCGATGATCGAAGCGGCTGATTGTAAAGGATGCTGAGGATGCAGAGGATGCTGAGGATGCAGAGTGTTCCAGTGCTGCAGGTGTGCGGCCATCGGCCCGTCGTTGGGACGTCGCGAGTGGTGAGTCCCTAAGTTCCTCTGATCTTCAATCATGTCGCAGGATGAAAGGTCTGAACCGACACGAAGATCAGTTGTATTTTACATTGGCCAGTCCATAGTGGCCGCGACTGGATCTTCACTTGGTCCAGTCGCGAGTGACCCTTGTTTTTATTATATGTTTGTTTAGCATAGGATGTCATTTTCTTGTTCCTTCGCAATACTATAATTTGATAACGAAAGCTTTTACTTGAAAAGTTAGTAGCTAGTTCGGTGCAACTGTCACTTGGTGACAATATAAATTTTATATCTGTGGTATTTGCTGAATTGTGAACAAGAGAAGTAATATGTTCTTTATCAGAGTCCAGTTGGAAACTTTATGTATATTAATCTTTAGCGCATTCAACTGGACGAGGATAAAAAACAATATTTTAATTGTGTCGAAGACTTATGAAACTCTTTTAAATTAATTAATATCTATTTTAAATTAACTCTTTCAAATTTATTAGTAATTTCTTTTTTTAATTTTCTATTATATTCTTTTTTCATATTTGACTCATGCTTATTTAAATTATAAAAAATATAAACCATCTGTTTTGTAATTGACAAAATACTTGATTCATTTAATGATTTTTCTGTATATAGTATTTTTTCATATTTAACTCAAGCTTATTTAAAATATAAAAAATATAAACCATCTGTTTTGTAATTGACAAAATACTTGATTCATTTAATGATTTTTCTAAATGTAGTATGTTGAGATTAGGATGTCTGTTCTCTTTTTACTTTCAGCGAACCACAAGGTGAGTGTCCCATTTAGGCTGATTGTGTTCTTGTGAATCTGCTGGTTCTTTCTATGCCCAGGTGCTATAGAAAGAATTTGCAAACTTGACGCACCAGCCAAATTATGCCTTGACGACTGCTGTGTTAATATAGTATATTATTATTTTTTCTTTTCATTTATCTTTTCAATCAGTGACAACATATTAATTATAAATAATTCCTCTTTCATAAGCTTTTGCATATATATAAAATTGCAGTTGTGTGAGCATAGTCGCAGTGCTACTTTTCATACATTTCATATTTAATTTCCATCGATAACAATGTTCACAGTGAATATTTACTGTTTCATGAAGTCTTTACTTAATAATCAAATAACAATTGAATAACCAGCAGTTTACAGGGTTCTTTTTAAGCTATGACTTGTTAATTGTGACAAGCTGGGGTGGCGGGTACGCTCCAACGGCGTACCCCTAGTGTAGGCTCTTTGCACCCTGGCGGAGTGCAAACCGCGATTGTTAATTGACGCGTATGAATGCAGTTGCCAATTTAGATACAGAAAGTAGCAACAAGTTTCTTGTTTTTGATTTTTGAATTACCTTTCATCTCCTTAATTATTTAAATCTTTTCAAGCGCACTTTATATTTTAATATTTTAACAAAATAACTATACAACACGGTGCGAGCCCAGGCTCTACAATCTTATTGGGTTA
The DNA here is from genome assembly GCA_030142655.1 of Trachelus tabidus. Classification (NCBI taxonomy): domain Eukaryota; kingdom Metazoa; phylum Arthropoda; class Insecta; order Hymenoptera; family Cephidae; genus Trachelus; species Trachelus tabidus. The sequence continues at coordinate 115,828 of JARQTI010000869.1, forward strand.
TGGACATCTTTTATATCGATTTTCACTTTTTATTCTGTCCTGTCTTGATTATTATTATATTATATCTATATGAGCGTCACTGTCGTAGAATTTTTATTCTTCATTCTTGTTTCTTCCTTTCTCCCTGTGGATGAAGCAATTGTTTTGCATATCGACCGCGCTCGTTAATTGTTTTTTCTTACAGTAGTTACTCTATTGTGTCTCATTACATTTTATTATCTGATAATACATTGTAATTCGCAATGTCTCTTCGATTCCATGCAAAGGAATTACATGCAGTTTTTCGAGTGGAGCCAAAAAACATGAACAGATTCTTAGTTGCTGCTTGCTGTCTATTAGGGAGGTAGGCTAGAGTTTCTGGAATGAACGTTTTACACTTAAGTAGGCAGGAACCACCCAGGTCATAATTTTTTCTTTGGTGCTTTTTTCACTAAAGAACATTGACTTGGCTGTGGCCCACTGATTTACCCCAAAATTGCCCAAGGGACTTGTGCGGTCACAAGCTCCTTTGATACGCCCTCACAATTGTTTTTATTATATCCGTAAAATTGTGCTTTCGCGGTATAATGCCCAGGACCCCCTTCCTAGGTCGGCGTGGGACCATCGCGGGAGCGCCTTGGAAGAGGCTGTGGCCGAAGAAACAGCCTTCAACTTCTTGACCCAGATCAATGCTTGCTTGTCAATCTCTGTGATCGAATACGAATCTTGTACTTGGTTATTTACAAGTCATCATTGACATATATTTCATTATTTGACAGTTTTCACCTTTTATTACAAACGTTCTCAATAATCTTTGATCTTGGTGTCACGAACTTGCTGTGCTGGGCATATGGCTTTCGATTCTCTTAAGAAAGTCATCTTTCCTTAGAGGATCGAAAATCATTGCTTAATGATTCTGTCACGTTGTCACTATGGAACTGTGCCCTCATTATTTCATTGTATTTCATGTTTTGTTCGAAACGGTGGAAACGTTTCGTTTTAATACTTACCAATTTTCTATCTCACTTAAATACAGACGTTTATAGAAAAATAGTTATACTATTATTTGTAAAGAAAATTTTTTTTTGATGCAGATATTCAATAGATTTGATTACTTAATATACTTTAACATTATATTCTTCATCTACTTCATTTAAATTATATTCTTTATTGCTTTCTAAATACTTCAACAGCGAAAATGTATTGATTTTTACACAATTCTTATATGCTTTATTGATTAATATAATTTTTGTAAATACTTCAATAGCTTTGAATAATCATTCATTTGTTCCACCGTTTCATCTTCCTTCCTTTCTCAATTGTTCACAAAATAGGAACAACATTTAATTAAGCAAACCGACTCTTTGCGAGTTAGCTGCGAAACATATATGTGGAACAAAATATTACTGAGCTCAAAATACAATGTTCCATACCCAGTTATGATGCTCTTTCATTGAAGAATATTTATATGGAACATACTGGGATCATCCGTTCTCTTGCCAGAAATAATCTGAGTACGTATATATCTTATATATTATTTACTAATCATCTTGCCATTAGAAATGTCAATGCAAAGTAATCTGATAACGTCTTTGATTCAGGTTCTATCCCGGTTACTGGTGGACAAAATGGTAAAAGACCAAAAAAGTATTGAGAAGCAGAAATGATATTTGTGCAAG
>JARQTI010000870.1:0-44185 GCA_030142655.1 Trachelus tabidus
ATGAAGTAATGATGTACTTATCCATATGAATAAACGCATACACATTTTTTTTTAATATTTATATATTGACAGATAATTGCATTGTAGAATGGCCTTTAGCAAAACTTTGCGAGCAAACGCGGAATCCTGCCAGGAATGATGGGGTGGCTTTTATAAGGCATGCAACTGAAAGTTATTGGAACTATTAAACTTCTAAATTGAAACATAAAAAGACCTATATATCAATTGAAATGGCAAATCCAAATGACATATTGTCATTTTAATGAGAAATTGGTTACACTTGCATAGAGGTGGTTTAAGGTTTTTTCGATAAACGCAAATTCACCATAAGCATTAACTCAAATTCACAACTGAAAATATTAGAAACTGTGAAAATCGCACTAGGAGTACCTGACTTTGGTGGTTTATTTTCCCCCTTAAAACCGTTTTTCCGTAGATAAAAAAAATACTTGTCGTTTAGTTTTTTTATATTCCATAACATATTTGGGTTTCATCGTAATCGGAGGGGGACAGATGTAATACCTTCTTTGTGGGTGGGCCTTAATTTATAAGTAGAAGGACAGCGTTCGTCGAATACAACTCGTGTGTAACTTAAAATAATCTATAAGCAAAATCTCTTAATTTTTGTCACTTGCCAAATCGTACAATCATGATTGCAAATAAGGCGAATGGTTGAGTAAGGAAACGAATGAAAGAGCGTATCGATTATTATATCCAATAATGTGCCAATGTTAGCACGATTCGTTAACGCCAACCGTTAATTGTGATAATTCAAAGAGCCAAGATTATTTATGAACACTGTAAGGACTTATTATGAGACACACTTATTTTCATGCAAAAATAGTAGCAATATATCTTGGACCAGTATGCCTCTAGATAAAACGAGCACGGTTGACCCGTAAATCTCTTGTGATTAAAATAAGCCTGTAAGGGAAGCTTACTACAGAGTTAAGGGAAACATGAAATTTTAATAAGGAGTAACCGGCACTTTTGAATATAAGAAATTGCTCTTCATCATTCGAGAGTAGCGCCGGCGTGTTGCACCCATGGACACTCTATCAGCTGTTCCAAGAGTAAGCCAGCTGTGCATCCAAAAAGGCACCTTTAAGCGTCTTCAATTTATATTCTTCTACTCTGGAAAAAAACGACATGAAAATATTGGTCCACTACAATGTCACTTCGTCATCCTCTTCCTGCTTTCATTCATGCTCACGGCCAACTTTTACAAAGTGAAATCATCTCGAAACTCCGCTGCTGGCTGAACGCGATTTGTCACGTTGCTCCTGTTTAATCGATTGCTCTCTTCGCAAGCTTGCCAAACAGCTGACTTGCTTCCTGAGATCGGAGATGAAAGATAGAGATATTAGAATCATAAAATGTCAATTTTTCTAAATGAAAATATATTAAAAACTGTTATACGTACTAAGTCATAAATTTACATAGTTTCTCGAGCGTCTTAATTTAAATAAATTTTTTATAATTTTTGATGTATTCCTTAATTCTAATTTTCTGTTAAATCGATACTGTTTTTCAGTTATCCTTGTATATTATACATTTATTATATATTGTGTGTAATGTGACATCCCGTGTCGAAATTTTAAGTTTACATTGAACCTTCAAGTTCTCATCGAAGCCTTTTTTGCTTTTTTTTTCAACCCTAACATTCTGTTTGGAACCTCCACGTCCTGATATAACCTATTTTAATTATTCCATGTCTTATCAAATCATTGAACGTAAATTTACAAAGTCATTTGTAAAATAATTTCCTGAAGGTTTTCTACTTGCGCATGCGGATGTAGTTTTATTAACAAGAAAACAACGCGAGGTGTCCCCCTCTGATTTTAATGAAATTTTGCAGGATGATAGAGTGGATTTAAATATTTGACGCATGCTTTTTTTGTTTTGACGGAATCCCATTGTTAGGAGATGAAATGCATTCTTGAAAATTGCTGATCTTTTCTCAGTTCTCGATTATAACGCGTAAACAGGGCGAGCTGAATGTTTATTTTCTTTAATTAAATGCAATTAAGTTTGTGTAAAGTACGTACCCCACAGTTTATATTTACCATTTAAAAAAGGTTATCATAAAGATTTTCGAAATATTATGCTAACAAGAAACATAGATCTTCTTGCTAATAGACTTACTGGAATAACATCAAACATTGTAACGTGCCGTTACAGAACTGTGAAAGTCGTCTCTTAGGAATGACGGAAAAAGAATTATATAGGACTTTTCAAAACGGACATTGGGTTCAGTGGCATAATGGTAAATGCCCGATTTGGCAGTCCGAAGATATCGGATTCGATTCCCGATCAGAACTCCTCATTTTTCGGAAATCCCTAGCCTTTCAGCGCTCTCTTGCGGCCGGTGGATTATAGACAATTAATTATAACGGGCACCGTTATGACATCTAAAAAAGTAAATGCATCAAAAGTGTACATAAAATAATACTCCTTCTAAAAATAATGACCTCTCGTGTATGAACATAAATGATTACCATTATAAATTTTAAATGCGGTTACCCTAGTAGAAATTGTACATGCGCCCCAACCAGCTACAAGGTAGTTTTCGCTACTTCTATCTAGGCGCTATCTAGGAAAATTACCTACCGCTGGACCAGAAACGTAACGCATGCCCTGTCTAGCCATTAGTTATCCCAAGCAGTCTAGGTCAGTGATGGCGAGCCTATGACCCGCGGGTCAGACACTGACCAACGCAGGCTTCACTTGAAAAAATAAAGGTTGTAAAAAAAGAAATGTAAACTTTTTAGAGGATTTTAAGAGTGAGAACCAAAAAAAAAGTAGTTTTTAACCATCCTCTTCTCCCCCTTTCCAAGTGACGCCACTGACTTAGAGACCCACGAGCTAGGACTAAAAAAATAATTTAAAAAAATTGACCCACTTCTCAAAAGGGTTCGCCATTACTGATCTAGGTCATAGACAGTTTCCCAAGTTAATTCCTTAGTACCTATGAGGGCATATATGATTGATACAGAAAGTTGTTTAAACTGTTTTGATATTCATTAAATAAAAACATGAAATATTTAATTGACATAATGTGAAAATTGTATGATTAAAACACTAAAAAAATGGGTGTATACGTTTACTATCTGTACTACCATGAGTGCAATTTAAACCATTGATTGTCGGAATGCTGAAACTGAGGAGTGTGACACTCTATCCACTAAATCATCAATTTTCGTAATTGAGGAAACGACTAGAAAATAATATCTATTAGAGTATATTTTATGCACAACATTAATAATTATGTTTATATGTGTTCAATTATCCGAAAATACTTTATAAGTAAAATATATTTTCATGCGCAGCTTCGTAAGATGGGTTAGAGTAACTTTTTAATCAGATCACAGTTTGAATCTGTTTCTAAATGTTCTAAATGCATATTAGTATATTTTCATAGATTCCTTGCAAGCGCACAAAGCATTGTGAAATTAAAAAGTTGCATATGTTAATGATAATCACGAATATTTTTTACTGCTCTTATAGATATACAATACAAGAAATAATATAATGCTTGGATCAGTGTCAGGAATGCATCCTATATATTATTAGGATAGAAAATGGACATAAAATATTATGAATAAAAAAATATTTTTGTACATAAATATTCGTTTGTTACAATTCTGGATTTATTGTCGTTGTAATTTCATAAGTGTCAATATTTATACCTCCAGATAAAATGTATCTCCCAAATATCTAAAGATCGATCCTTATTTCCATAGTCGGAGTTTGATTGAAAACGTATACTTTTACCATTATATGCATATCGTAGTTACATGAATCGTCAGCTGCTTTGAAAAATCAAAGTTTCAGTTAGGTACAACAAGTTGCTTAAATAAAATCGTTCACGTTCTCTTTAGTATCGTATAATCTCTTCCTTGTCTACCATATGTCATACTACCGTCTATATATTATACCACTTAGGATATTGATCGTCTACCACTTGACATTATTTTTTAATTCCATTGTTCAATCACTTGTCTTTATGGAGTACACAATGCTACGAACGTCCTGATTTTCAAGAGTCAGAGAAAACAATGAATGAAAAGTGTGCATCAATATTTCCATAGAGACGAATTAGAATAAAATTATACCGAGGCATTGTACAAAACATAAAAGGAAATCCATTTGCGACTCTTAGTCTTACGGCTCGTAAAGTGGGGCTATTGTCTTTACCGTAAAAGAACTGGGATCAAATAAAAAATTTCCCAGAATGAGTACCGAATGATGTGACTATTTATTAAAAATATGTATTTTTTTCTCTTGCTCATGAAAAGAACGTTAATAATGGATTCAAAGTTGTTTCAAATTCAAAATGTACACTTATTTTTTGAGAAATGTAAAAGTATATTGCACAAGGTTTGAATTTGTATTGAAAAAGCGAAGTTATTTCAAAAATTGATTGTTATTTCAACAGCGTGAATATTAAATCAAAATAATATGTATGTTCGATTTCAGTAATCAAGACATTCGAGAGAATTCATTAAAATAAATAACGCCTTTCATTATTTCAAATAAACTGCATTCGTCCTGAATCAAATATGCAGTTGATTCAATCATACTGTTTGAATCAATAATAAAAATTCTTGTTATATCATGTCAATTTTTTTAGTATCTTCAAACCTATGCCACGTCTCACCTATTAAAGTGGAAAGCTTCTCTTTATACATGTTTTAGAGCAGAATTCTTTTCCTTAAATTTAAAACGTATTCAGTTTGGCTTAGTTTTATTAATCATATGCTGCGGAAGAGAAAGTTTATCCCAAAAAAAGATTCGATTATAAATTACATTTTTGATAAACTCTTACCTTTTTCTCAGATTTTAGTTGGCTGTCAAATAACTTATACCTAGCACATACGCAATTCCATGTCTTATTTCTTTCTTTTCAGCTTCCAACCTTTCGCAATGCCAATATTTCACTTATTGCCCATAATGAAACTTTCTCATTACTGCGATGAGCACTTTGATGTTCCTTAAAGTTATTTCTTCTCGATTACTTGATACTCGAGAATTCTATTGAAATAATTTTTGGCCTATCAACTTCCTTGTCAAATATTGCTATAAAAACACTTGCCTGTATAGCATTTTGCTCCCACCGCATTCATTACATTCTACGTATTTGTTAAAGATAAAGCATTTTGAATATGGAATAGTTGGGAATGAAATTTTATACAAAATAGTAACAGTGTATACTATGTCAAATTTAAAGAATATGCGTAGAGCTTCGAGCTATTTCAATCACTGACTCTGGATTGAGAAGTGCGTTATGAAAAACGTGAGCTTTAGCACTTGGTCTCCACACAGGGGTAATAGAGTCATGCAGGATAAAAAAGAAAAAAGCGCGAGCTCATAGCGCGGACGACGTCAACTTAAAGCCTTTATCACATAGGTTCAGTACTGACACGGTATAATTCAGAAAAAATTTACACAATATCATATCCGTTATTAACCTATAATATTATTCTCATTACTACTGTAAAAAATATAAACTTATTTCGAACATTTAAAAGAAAAACACAAATTTATTGATTTAGAGTCAATCAGAAACAGTTGCTTTCAACTGTTTACTAGAGAACATATTATATTTATATTCCTATTTAATTCATCTATAACGAAAGAATAAACAGTCTATAAGGAACAGCAGCAATGTGACCACGTTGCATGGATTTCACTTCACAAAAAAAGGGTTCGATACAACCTTTTAATCAAGATTTTAGATACAAATAGACAAACTATACTGCCTTGTGACAATATTTACAATAAGTCATTCACACATGTGTTTACTCGATATCTAACCATGCTGTATGAAATATATTAATTCCATATGCCATATGTTTAACATTCCTGCCAAAGTGACGTTCTACCGCTTTACATAGGGTGTCCCAGCACAGACGTTGAGAGAAGATGTGGCTTCGAATATGTAAAGACACGACCTCCCCTCCAGAACATAACATCAACTCCAGAATTTCTTGATATTTATTATCAGACTTATCAAATAAGAATGGTAAAATCCATTTATTTCAAAATGATTATTAACCTAACTGCTGTTTTTCTTTTTTCTAGTGTAAAACAATAGATATGAAATACAGAGTCGATTGACTTAAACAACTTAACTCGACTTAAATTATTGATTATTATTAGGTTACATCAAATTTTCAAATTGCCCATCTTCTTGACCAACGCATAGGACGAGTGTTGAGAGAAGGTTTTCTCGTACAACCTTCAGTGTTGCCAGAGAAATTCTGTGAAAAACTCTAGTTATTCGATCCTTTAAGTCCTGTAGATCTCCTTGCTGTGTTTTTGGTAAATTTCGGCTTTGATATATCTCCACAGAAAATAATCTAAAGGGATCAGATAAGGTGACCTATCGAACCAAGACACTTCGCGCTACCATACCATTTTCCTGAGAACTTAGCTAATATCGGAATTTATCCAACTAGTGACTAAATTTATCAATTCCAAACTACAGTGTTATGTAAATAGAGGCGAATGCCTTATGTAAGTTTTGAAATACGGCAATTATTATTAAATAATATTCATTTATTAAGATTTTACCGTTTAAAAATTGTCAAACTACTCTTACAATAAGCCCTAATATATGTGCCCTGAAAATAAGATCTTCAGGTTTAAAATGAGGTTTATTAACACCATTTTAAATCTAAAATTGTTATTTTTAGATATAGCTCGCAATATAATGCTCAAACCGGTGTTAACTCCCTCAAGTTTTTTTATCCTATAATCTTTATATCATCCTCGAATTGCTGACGTAGAATAAATAGGTATAAACTGGTGGTGTTCAATTTTCGACTCATTGTCAGTTAGTTATCTGACAATAATTAAAAGTGGATTTCGCATTTCACGTCAGTAAAAGAGTTTGCAGCTCTTTGTAATTGGATTTTCGGTGGAGACTCTTCTGATCCGAGTTGATTCCGTACTGCAGTCGAACTCGCATCCCTATCCATTTTACTGGCAGCTACCCTTTGTAATAATTATCCAGGCACCAATTAATTCGCATCGAAAAAAATCAGCAAAGCAAGTGAGCTATGAATGTGGGTGGGGTGGATGCAATTATGATGCAATCACTGCAACCTAGAGAAGGGGCTGAGAGGAAGCTAGGCATACTGTTAGGCTGGAGCAGCTAGCTGTTACGAGGATGTAGTGATCGCCCGAGTTATCCAGTATCTCTCTCATCCAACGTATCTCCGACTTTTTTTTCACAGTGATTCTCATAACATAACAATCTAGACACACCGCGCTCAATTAGCACAGATCTTCATTTTCTAAATCCCTAACTCATCAACAAGTAAAAAAATCCTCTGCTGCATTGTAAGTATAATCTTCGTTATATGCGCGCGCCATAATGACGATTCGACGCGTAATGTTTCTCGTTATGGTAACAGTTACAGGTCAGATCTATTCCAGCGTTCTGTGCAATTACTGCATCGCCCGTTGCCTCTATCTACCGTTATAAATCAATAAGTTTGAAAAGGCAGCAGGAAATTGGGATCCACTGGTCCTCAAGCTAAGTGGTATAACTGAGTCTGTCTCGCGAGTCTCTGAGGTCAGGTTGACAAATTTGTAAAAAGAAACGTACGATGAAAATAAATGTTCGAAATGATAATCATTTGCGTTTAAACAAAGTTGAAATCTTTTAATACTTCAGCATTTACTCTTATATGTACATGCTTTTCGAATTTAGCTCTTCATATCCCCCTCCGTGATTGCTACTTTTTATACACCTTTTCCTTTAGGTGATCACTCCCTATAACTAATTCATTTTTACCGTCGCAGGAATGGCTATTTTGGGTATAGAACACAAGATGAAAAAACGCGTAAAACATACTTGCATTATATTAAATTATTTTTCTTATTAAGTATTAGGTTATTAAAAATTTCAGTCATGTACAATTTTTTATCAAAAATAGAAAGGGCGATAAACAAAAGGCAATTCAGTAAATAATGAAGTGCGCATAGTTTCCAATCCTTATATTGCTAATATTCGCGCACATACGCATATTCCGTACTTCTTAAAAATACACATGACCCGTACATTGAACATTAAATTTCAATTACAATTAAATATAAATATTCTTAGCTCATGATGGTTTTTGTTAGTCCAACGATTGCTTTCTTCGTCATAGATTAGTTCCTGTATAGTGCAACGTTTATCGGTAGTGCAATTTCGTACGCTTCTTACGAATGTGCGAAATAGGATGTAGGTAAATGCTCGGGGCTGGAGTTTTCAAGAACGTAGGCGACACAGGATTGAATGATAAAATGAAATGACAAGTGCTTATTGAATTATCAATGTAATGGTACAACAGGTTTTGAAAATGAGCCAATTATAATCGTCAAGTGTAATATCAGTAATATAGCAAAGAATTGTCAGAGGAACGTCATCTATAATCGTTGTTATCTGTTCCTACATCGCTCTGCCTGGTCTTTGGGGAGCAGAGGATACGCCTGTGCTACTAAGGTAGCCCCAGTGGTGCTCTGCCTAACTATTGGCTATGGCACTACGTGCGAATTGGTTAATCACGGCGAGGATAATAGATCGAGTTCAAAATGGGGTCAACTATAGTTTCTCAGGAAGGTCGTTGTGCTCCTCTCAGACTTCGACAAATTTTCTCCATGTAGGATGCTCGGCTGAATAGCACATGCTAGGAGGCCGGAGCTATCGACAAGAGTCTAATAGTACTTTGCGATACGAGTCCGAGAAAGCGAACTTTATAGGCAGGTGGTGAAGTTGGTCGCACAGCCGCGCAAGTAACAAAGCGCCGGGAGCCGAAGGCAGGTGCTGCTTGTGGTACGAGTGCGGCGAGTACGACAAACTTCAGGACCTGCGTATAATGTTCGCTTTATTGCACCAGTATCCCATAATATTTTCTGTAACTCATGCATGAAAAGCGCTACTTTTTGTGCCTCCGAAGTGTGGCGTAAGAGGCGCTTCATAACTAAAGATGCGATAAAAATGCTCCGCATACGCAAACTGGCCCAATTTTACTTTATTCTCGCGCGCTGTCATGACACTCATTTACTTTGGAGTCCTTCCTTGCTTTCCTTATGGCCGCCTCCTCCAATGGGGAGATTTTCCAGTCACTTTGGAGGCACAAAAAGTAGCGCTTTTCATGCATGCGTTACAGAAATAAATTCATGCAACTATATGCTCTATCCCAGAGGGCGTAAATCGAGTGCAAATACTTTTGAGTTTTTTTTCTAATGCTGTGCGTTATCCTTTCGAACATAAATATATACTTGTTATTCACTGACTCTATTAACTTGATTTGAAATGAAATATTTAACTGATTGAAATGATAGATTGATCAGCGAGAAGCGCTAATCCTCTATTGGAATATATTTATATTATTTTCCGCGGATTGACTTTCGAGAGACGTTTTTCATCTATCGGCTGGTGTTTACACTATCCAACTGTCCTTATTATTTGTCCCTAATGAGTGTGTTCTCAGTACAGGAGTATAACAAAGAGTAAGAATGCTAAAGACGTAACGGCGTCTATGAAATTTATATTAAACGTTAAAAAATTGCACGTTAACAAAGGTCGGGATTTTTGTAATTCCGAATTCAAAGATCTGATGCTAAAACATTGTATTACCCTGTATGTTTCATTTAGTAATTTGAAAGCATCAATTTGTGAGCGCTTCGAATGTACAATTTAAAACACAATGTATATTGAGAAAAATATAATAGAGATCCCCAGACCGGTATAGTATTTCAAGGAAGAAGTGACAAAATGGTGTTTATTACCAAATGCATCTACAATGTTACTGTGCATAATCGGCTGTACCATTTATGACATATTTCAAGTACTTCCATACTTGGCGCTCGAAAATGTTGGACATTGTCTTCAAACGCAAATGGAATGCATCAAATTACTTTGTTATAAAGTAATAAAAATCTCAAAGTCTATAAAAATGCCATCGAATTGCGATATGTGACTTAGGAAACATACCGTCCTACAATAGACTGATATTTCCTTCAATTCTAGAGGTGCCTCCGCAATACATAGGTATCACTAAAAATAAGATATATAGTAACTTGCGAACTCCACTATACTCGGTATAGTGTCACATTCAATTGCCCGAGCAGAAATTTCATCGGACGTTCCCATTATAATATAAGGTCCTATTAGGTTTTAATAGGCACTCGAGTAGGAATATCAGACAAGGGGCATGCTGTAATCCATAAAGACTTCTATAATAACATTTTAGGCTAAATCGCGCCATCTACAGTAATGACATTTCACTGGGGCACTGTTTAGGTTTTGTCTGGGATTCTACATCAGGGTTTCAGACTAGGACCTTACTACACCCACAAGAGGTTTCCTAGAAAATCGTGAACATGAATATTGAATATCAATACTGTCTTATTCGGGTCGTTGATAGATTCCGGGAGATACACACGTGCTGGCACCCGTAACTTGATATCTATTAAAAATTGTTAATTCATTATAAACATGCAACCGGCCAAAATTAATAACTGCTTGTTTCTTTAACAATATCAAATTGTTAATTAAAATGTTAAAATCGATTCACTTATTGTCCTCGAAAATTCATTTCATTCACTTATGAAATGCTGACGCCTCAAAAAATGCGATGAATATTTATGATATTTAGTGTATAGTTTATTTTATTTAGATGTGCTACTATTTTATAATTGTTAATTGAGTCTATAATTGTGGATACCTGCCTTCTTCGCTTCTAAGTATTTATTGTGCGTCCTCCACTTGTCACGATCGTCTCGGGATGCCTGGCTCGTCGAATCATTCTGGTTACTGTCGATTATTGTTTTCGATTCCTCCGAAGGTTTATGTAGAGTCTTCCTCCTGTTAGCCACTGTCTATGCTTGAATTCTGAGAGGCGCCTTTCGGGACAGAGTGCATAGGATCATTAGCGCCTACCGATAGCTAGGCACGGCCGTGGAGGTCACTCTCGTGCTTCTTCTACGGCCTGTCGGCAGAGGAGAAGGCAACGAGTCCTCTGGCTCCTTGGGGTGGACGTCACGAGGTGTTGTTGGGGATGATCTCTTAAATACTCATGTTTACCTAATCTCGTTATGCTCAATGGAAATTATTCTGTAAAAATCTCACGAAATATTCTGTTTGTATATTCGATTTTACATATTTTGCACTATGATTCTCATTTCTTGGGGTATTCTCTGCACACTGTATTTGTTACAGTCCTTAGGGGACATTTGTCCCAGGTCTGAATAAATCCGCTCTATCTATCGTGCCTCAACTAATTTACTTTACCTATAAATGTGATCTATTCACTACCTTAGATTAAAGTCCTAGAGAATTGGTTAGTAATTAAATTCGCTATTCGCACTCAATCAGAGACTCAGTAGCGACGTAACTGCTCGCGAGACTAAGCACCCTAACAGATATAGGGTCCCGGATAGCCGAATTTCTCTCTACGAGACTGACAACTAACTAGCTTTCTCATTAGATGCCGTGACGTGACTAACTTTCTCCCGTTTCACTCAGGGGCCGGCATGCCATTCTCTAGTCGAAAGGGGGAGGAAAGTACTGAGCTAATTTCGCAAGTTTCCCAAGCAAAGTCCACCACGCACGAGAATATCCGTTCATCGAATGATCCGCACATGTACCGGAATGGGCACATGAAGTTTCTCTCCCGCGAATAATTTGACACTGACAGTTACGATCGCAATGAGTCTTCGTGAAGTTCCCGGAATCAACCACAGGATCAAAGGTATATGTTTACTGTGATATAGGGATTTAAAAGGATCTCGAAGATTGAGGGTGCAGGAAAGGAGGAACGGCCGTTGTCTCAAGAATTGTCAGTTTCAGAAACGGTGCTGCATGTAAAATCCTTCTAATCAATCCCAAACTTCTTTGAATCAGTAAAAAGTTCTCGTAGTCGGGGATCTCGTTAACATCAATCTGAGAAATCAGGGCACTCGACGATATCAATTTAGCAAGGACAGGAACCTACGAAGATTCTCAATGTGTCGATAAATGTCGGGGTAGGAATCTGTGTCCTGGCCAACGCTCATTGATAAAAAATGCTGCTTGGCTCGAAGTTAACCCTTAACTATAATACGTGTTCTCACACTTCAATAGTTTTATACTTCCCTCCTACCAAGTTTGCTTGTACGCAATTTAATAATAAATTACGAAAAACCAATCAGATAATTATTATTTGATACCTAGTCGATAAAATCATTTAATCTAAGACAAGAGCGACGTGAAACTTTACTTGTGCTATTCTACTCGTTGTAATAGCTTAGCAATCGAGTTCCGCAGATTGAGGTATCACAGACCTCCCCTTTTAATGTATGTTCTGTGACGTATACTGTCCATCGGCGTCGCCTACAAATAATTCGTGGCCGCTTCCAATATGCTGAAATCGAAACCAAAATCCGAAAATCTAATTGTTGGGCGCCAGGTGCGGTTTTCCCACACCACCATCCCTCATTACGGCCGTTTCCCACATTTCCCGACGGCTCAGCCTCAGCGCCCTGAAAATGGAAGAGGGGAACAGGGGGGCGACGAGAGAGAATTTCGGAGTCAGCGAATAGGCGCGCGAAAAGGTTAGACAGCGAGTAGGATACCGTTTTGTTCATTACCATTAAATAAACGGAGGATTTTACAATACAAATCCCGTCGCGTACAGTGTGTTTCCCCAACGGCGGCTCACGACTACTCCGAGTCGCCTGTCCCAGACCTGTCCCTATCTCGGTGTGCCTATCGAATCCGCGAATCTCCTCGCGGCGCGATTCGCGATCCTAATATGTCTCGTTGGAGATGAGCTTTTCCTTCCCCGGGAGTGTGTCCTCTGACGTCGGTAGACACCTGAGGCATCCGTATGTCCGCACCACTCCCGCTCAGCTATCTTCTCGCGCGAGATATTCTCTAAATAAGACTCTCTTATCTCCCTACCGCTCTTCGCGGAAGGTCAAAAATCAAAACAATCCTCCTCACCGGCGCTCTCCCCCCGGATCCGCAAACCGTAGCCGGTCAAAGTTCCCGGGGTATCGGCAGTGTGTCCCGGCAGTTGGGCACCCCTTGCGTGCGGCCTTTCAACCCAAAAGCGCCCTGTGCCTCCCCTCCTGAACCCCGGACCAACGAACTCTTTAGAGATGGAGGCCGAAGGCACCGCCGTACTGTCGGCAGCGCGCGGGGGTGCGGGACTTTTATAATGTGTCGTCCTGACGCCACGTTACACTTCCTAAAGTCATAAGTAATTCATCGATGTAATCGGTTATTTCAACGTATCCATGTCGCTGACTATGATACTGGGCTTCACTGAATATTATCACAAGATCGTCGTTAAAGTTAAACACAGTTGGTCCTGATATGGGCAAGGAATGATTTCAATGCAACTGTGAAAATTCCTCCGGAAGAATTCATAGTTGTAATTTAAAAATTGGAATAGTTGATACCATACGTAAAGATTTTGGATCTTTTATTTGGAATGTTTAGACTGTCAAGATGTTGAGTTAGTTTGAAAAACCTCGATACGTCATACTGAAGTTCCAGAGGAACAGAAAGAATAAGCACAGTAAGAATGTGAGTTACTTTAAGGTAGTTGTCGTATAAAATAATTTTCATCAGATATTTTCAAAAATGTTATGCCTAATTCTTTGGAATAATACCTTTAAGATGAGCCAAATTTCATTAAGATTAACCGTTCATAAATGTGGGGGAAAAATGTAGAAATTTACAGCTTTTACATGGATTCCCTATGTAGTAGGTATACTGACATACATTTTATTTTATTTTCATTTAAACGAGTTGTGAGATGTTGATACAAAAAATATATCATGAATTGATATTAGTCAAAATCAAAATTGTTTACCGTTTCGTTTCCAAGATATTAATAGTTAAAACGAAAAATTCGTCAAAATTTCGTCGCACGAGTAAACTGCGGTGAATAACGTGGTAATAGTGTAATCTACCAAAGCCATGTACCTGGAGTAAAATAACTTGATGTAATCGTCGAAAAATTGAAGAAAGAAATGCAGAATCTTGTTATATTCGGACTGTGAAATCATATCTAATGGTTTCCGTACATTATTATTTATTATTTTAAATAAAAACCTGTTATAAATTCTCATAGTAAATAAGAAAAGCAGCGCAAATAAGAATAAAATTGATGAGTCACCCGTATGATTCACGGAAAGAAACAATTTTCTTGATAAACTTTTTGTTTGCGCCAAAAACCTTGCCTGGTCGAAGACGATGTTTTAATTAAAGGAGCACACATAATTTGCTATTATCATTGCATTACAAAATACAACACTTATGATGGAACATCACATAGAATTACCAAGGAGATGTTCTGCTCGGTTCGACTTCTCTAGTTCGAATACCTTAGTAGTTGAAATATGTTCCAGTCACTCTAACCCTCGACATGTACACTTAAAACATTAGGCAAACGTTGCTATGACAATAGAAGAGAAACTCAGGCACTGCATTCTTGTTAAAGCATGATAGCGTAAGTGAGGATAGTGCGTGCTAGATTTGCTGAATTGTTTCCACATCTCCTGCATTACCCTTGTCTTCAAATTCACAGATGATAATCAAGTGTCAAGCCCCATAGTTGGCTTTGCTCAATGTTGCCTTTTCTGAACACTTGTTGTCTTTGGTAACTCGTGGATTATCATCACATGCGACATTGCCACTATCGTGACTTTTATGGTGTCCGTATAGATGAAACGGATATTTCAATGTATGTAAGAAAAGTGAACAATACGCTTTCAAAAGTATTTGATAAGTTCATGTGATTGTTCAAAACTAAATTTCTAGTTGTAAAAAAATAAAAAGATATAACTTGAATTATTTTATTAGCATCTATGATATTGTAGACAATTTTAATTTTCTGATACTTATCTGTTTATTACATATAACAGGGACGAATTATACCTTGATTTAATGCACCTTCCTAGGCAGTTTGACTTCTACATCTTTTTAATATTTCTCGAGAATTGATGCTTGTCCAAATCATGCCATAATACGTAATATCTGTAAGTAAAATCAGTAACATAATAATACTGTTTAATAGTAACTGATTATTATGTCTTCTAAAACAATATTGTCTATTTTTTCTGTATATAAACATTTTTATTTATTTTTACCTTTAGCGGACCCAAATAACGGATCGAAGGGTCCTAATCACATTGAATCATTTTTTCAATAAACTGTCTACTAATGGTCAACATCTGGTACATCAATTTAGCTCGCTGAGCGCCGTTAAGTGTTTAGGTAATATAGCTTTAAGGTGGCAAGCCGATGACTGCAGTGGATCTATCGACAGAGCTTTGATTCTTGCAATGTGTTCTAGACAATCGTTAATAATTGTCTAATGTCTGATTGACGCTCCTAATATAGCTCCATTACAAGGCGGTTAGTGTATCATTGTGTATTTGCAATACCCGGTTGGATGTCTGGGAGCGCAGCTGGCAAAGCAGAATTTGTCGACGGGCGTAAAGTGTTAACAGGTGTTGCTGACTATAACAAGTTACAAGGTTAAGTAGTCGAGTAGTACAGTAGGTAGAATCTCTCAATAACGTAACCTTCTATAGTGTAACAATCTCAATAACGTAGGTTTCTCAATGATAATCCTCATGTTACGTATAGTATCGGTTATCATTTCCGTAACAGAATGACAACCAACAGTCATATAATTCCAAACTCTTGCTGAACAGCGCTATTTTGTGATATAGCCGAAATTTCCATTTCTGTAATTATCAGGCGCAATTTGTTAAGTATTTACAACATCTATAAAGTCTCTTGAAACACAAGTACTAAATTATAAAAAGTAAAGAACACAATTTCGCAATTCGCAATTAAGTCCTTTATGGTAACTCAAAGCGGTCACCCACCCAAGCATTTTCCTTTTTCGGTAAAGTTTTTAAAGCCATATGATTAAATTTTTTTCGTTAAAATGTTTCTCATAATTCTTATTCTTATCGTTAAGTTACATCACGAGGTTACTGCCGACATGAAATTTTTTAAAATACATTTTAGATTCACATTTAATATGAAACACTCTTCTTAATAATATAATTTTTCAAAAATTAAAAAACATGAAATAATCAATCATCATCAAACATCAAATATTCAAGTATTCCTAAATTTAGCAGTCGTTCAAAAAATTTGTTTACTATTACCAATAATTGTAATCCTTCACACCTCAAAAATGTATAACTCCGTGTCACATGCTCTTTAAATTTAAAAGTAAACTCGACTAATATTAATAAATAACTATGTAAGTAGAAAACAAAATTATTAGATAAATGATTTTTTCATTTGTTTTCAACGTTTTTATAGAAAATAGGACATTTAAATTAGTTATAGCAGGACCTAGAGGTTTAATAATGTTGGAATAAAACAAAAGGCGATTCGTTTAAAACTTTGAGATCTGATTTAGGCTACTTTTAGTATTAGTTATTTTTGGACGCTTCAATCAATTTCGGTTTTACTTGAGGTGCATAAGTACCTCAAGAAACAAGAATAAAGCACATCAATTATTATACACATAATCGTGTCGCATTTTCGCATCTATAGGAGTTAAGACATATTGACTAAAGTTTGGTATATTTTGGCCTTCAGAACGCGTGATATCGCAAATTGGCTGATTCCTACTAAAGGCACAAGGAGGACCCACTGGCGCACAGACCAATTAGAACAAAAGACTTTTTACTGCAAATTCAGTCGACTTTTAAATAGATGTAATAGATTTATGTACAAACGATGTCTTATTATAGTATATTTGATGTGGGTCAACATTAGTTTACACTAGGTTTAGTTAGGTAAAGTTAGGATAGGGTGGAATTTTCCAATTTCGAAGACTGGGTAGGTTAGTGGATAAGTATGTCGTCGGCGATCGAGCGAAGCGAGCGAGTCCGACTGAAGGAGAGCATTAAATGTTTGAAAAGGATCCATCAGATAAAGATAACTTACAATATCGTTAAAGTACTGGTGGAATATCGCTCAGAAGGCAGAAATTCGCATTTGTGTCCAATTGGGTTTGTGCGCAACTGAGCATCACCCTAAAGGCACTACGACTACGCAGAAAGCTGATCTGCTGCTTTCTAATTCCCCTAATACAGCAATATTAATAATGGAGCTCTTTCTTTGTTTCAGGATTATAACGACGACATTAGACAGGAACAGATGTGGGAGATGCAGATTTTGAGCACGCAAGGACGAGAGAGTTCGCAATCAGCAGATCCGCCTTCTAGTCCTGAGACGAATTCGGATGCTGCTAATTCGCCAACAGCGCCTATTACAGCTACTTCCGTGGATGCTCAACAAGATTCCACTTCTAGACCAGCATCCTCGCCTACCAACCCAGCGATGCAAAAGACTCAAAGCACCATCCTCCAGGCTGTTACATCGACACTAGGTGAGTACCTATTTCATTACATTTTTTCACATTGACGCCAGTCTTCCGTCTTACGTCCGGCTTGCATAAGGCTTGAATCCATGACGAATATGGATATCTAAAGCCGATGAATAAGAAGTTCATGACTTGCGTAGACGCAAAAATGCACGAAAACAAAATAGACGATAACAAATATATCGAGGATATCCCATTATCAGTGTATTAGAGTACGGGTCGATGTGTTGGCAGGAAGTCGCAAGCGGCCGTTATTGCCAGGGGGCAGACCAGTAATGTCACCTACAAAACGAACTGTGATGTCTCTCCTGGCTCGGGCCCGTGCAGCACAAAACAAAGAATCTCTCCAACCGCCACCTTCAATCGTGGGTCCTACCCATCCTCAACAGTCTGCGCCCCTCATTCAGACTACGCTCCAACTACCAGCAGGAGCCTTGCAACCGGGGACTCAAGCAGCCCAAGTCGGGGCTCAGGTGTCTCAGCTGCAGTTAGCTGCTCAGTCCGTGTCACCACATGCCACAGCTTCTCAACGTCAGTCCATCATCCCGCCGCATACCCAGCATCAGGTTTTGTCACCAGCGATACATGGCCTGCTACACGCACAGTGAGTATTCTTATGTCTGTCTCAACTTTCAGTATTTATGTACATCTCACATTTTATCTTACATCCTGTACTGTCTACCATTTCGTAGAAGATTTCCTGAGCTAATAAAGACGAACAAAATTACCAACTCTGGAGAATAGATAGATATACACAAGAATACAAGGCATAATGTATACATTTATATGCGAGCTGTATCACCAAGTCCATACCAGATTCGCTAGAGGAAACATACCAGACTTCATTTTAATGCGCGAACACATCGCTATGATGGAAACTTTATTATCATTAAAAAAAATATGATGAAAAACAGATTTTCGATGAAATATAACTGCAGGTCACGCAATTACTACTTCCACATCCATCTCAGAAATAAAATTGGCATTTGTGTACATATGTATACAGGTTGACCAAAGATATATGAATAATGTGCAGTTTAAATTTTACGGCTTTGAAAGCATTTTATAGATGACAGGCCAGCAACAAACCGAATAAATGTTTGATATTATGGCCTGGCCTCCGTCTTTCCCATTACGTATAGAAACAAGAACCTCAAGCAGAAAGCGTTTCTTGTAAAATCGTACTACTTGCGTAATGATTCCATTAGTGCATTAGTTAAAGCATTCCACACACAATATAAAGCCCATAGTGAGATTTCAGAATCGACTCTAGACTCTAAACGGTTAGTAAACTTAACTTTTCATTCCGGCACCTGACTTGCTAATTCTTTCTCGTGTATCGAGCGGATCACTCTGTTTTTTGACAGCTTTCTTGAAATACATTTTGAATACGGAACGCTGCAATATAGAAGAAAAAAAAATTCAAGTGGACCAGTCTCAGTGATATCGCAAAACATATTGAGTACGTTAAAAAATTGGTTCGCCGTAAATCCACATGACTCTATCAGGAAATGTGCTTCACAATTGGGATTAGACAATTAGCGAGACTCATTGTTCGCCACTTTGCAGATCTGTAGCCCTACAAAATGTTAATTATTCAAGCTTTAACAACGCAAGCTATAGAAGAAAAGAGTGGTTTTTACAAACAATGTAATGCAGAAGTTTGTAGAAGGATCTCTCCTGACAAAATAATTTTTAGCGGCGGCTCACTTGTAGCTTAATAGTCGTATGAAAAACGCTACATCCTCAGATATTTTCAGTGTAGGTAGGCATATCTGTCACAGGGATAAACTTTGCATTCATAGAAGAGTTGGTGACGAGTAAAATTTATAAAAACGTGATGCAGTCAAAACTGTATCATTAGGTTCGCCGTCATCGTGTGGTATAATTCTTCTTTATGCAAAGCGGTGGACCACCCCACCGCATTCCAGATTTTCATTCCATTCCAATCTCATTCCGTAGTATTTGGTAATCAGATAACAGACTTAGAATACTCTAAATTCTGTGAAGGTGGAATCGATAAGCCACCCTACTCTCCCAAATTGAGCCGTCTGGACTTCTTTGTGTAGGGCTACTTGAAAGAAAAAGATTATAAACATGCTCTAAAAATCATTTATCAATTGAAGGAAGCAGTAGCAGTCGAGATACAAAAGATTAAACTCGATACTCTAAAAGCCACTTTTGACACTTTTAAAAGACTCCTCGAATACGTTAAGGAAATGGATGGTGATTGTTTTGAAAATATTTATTATTAAATTCGTCTAATTTGTCTAAACACGTTCGTATGTAAGATTTTCCAAATGAATGCCTACTCAAAGAAATTAAATTTTATTTTTTTCATATATTTTTAATCACCCTGTACTATATTTTAAGATCAAAAATTAAATTATAACCCGATCGAATTAGCACATTTTGCTAAATACAGCAGGAATTTGGTGAATTACAACAAATACAATTTTCTTCATGAGGAGGTTATACGTTGCTTCAAAAATGTTTGTAGGAATAAATAAAGCCTCTTTATTAGTATCAATTGTAATTTGGTGACAAGCTCGAAGGCTTTATAAAATCCCATCGACATACATATATAAGGTACAAATTTGATATATACACTTTTCCCTAGAAATCCCTGCCAATGGTCTTATGCTTCTTTGCGTAAGCTTAGGGCTTTCTCTCTCTATCCCGGCTTACTTCCCGAACAGTTGATCTTCCTCAATATTGTTTTAGTACCTCGAGATAAAAAAAGTCCGAACTCCGGAGGGATAAGATTCTCCAATAAGTCATGATCGGAAATACCTTCATATTTGTTTGTTTATAAGCCGCTACAACCTCATTAATAAAAAATAAGATAATACGCATGAAGCACGTTCATATTTAGCTTTATAACTTGAGTTTTACTTAACTTACAGTGTTCGTCGTGCATAACACAAAAGTAAGGTGGTCTAATGGTTTATAAAAGATTCTCTCCTAATTACATCATCCACTATAGTAGCGTTACCAAAAAACGCAAAAACATTTTTATTCTATATGAATGGACACACATTATTTGTTTAAAACATTGTCACTAACACGGACGATAGTATGACCATTTAACCAATTAGATTGTTAATAATAAAATTATACCCAAATTTGGACATGGTAACCAAGATATTCTTAATAAGGATGTTGTAAAGAACCAAGATCACAAAGTTACGTCATGCACCTTATCATGGACATAAAAGTTCATATGTGGCTACAGACTATGACTGATTGAAATATTTAGACTCTCTACGTCACTTCTCACACCAAATGAATTAAAGATTCCATGAAGCTCTTCTTAGAGAGTATTTGAAACTCTTCCTAGAATGCATTCGTTGCTATGCGCAGTATCAAAAATTTATGTTCATTCTTGGATGCATCTCCAAACTTTTAGTTACATTCTCAGAAACTCTTTAAAATCTTACCGAAGCAGAAAAAGATTTACACTATCTTCAGCGAACTTCACAATGACGATGCTTGGGGAATGCATGTATAACCAACAGAATTAATAACATCTGCTTTACAATCCATAAAAATAGCATACCCGATTATTTTTGCAATTTTTATCATTATGAAATAGCATACAAAAATATAATGCTTCATACCGTAAATGTCTTCAGTTATACCTCATAGATTGGTTTCAAGAATTTCTTAATCTAAACATACTGTTAAAGTTATATACATTACAATAAAAATATTATTACCATAAATATTGTATGCTATCACAATGATACCACAAATTGAATATTTCACTTTCTCAGTTGTACACAAGTAAACTAAAGTATCAGCAGCAGAACTCGGCGAATTACTACAATGAACTCTGACAGATGGATTGTGCATGGAGAAAACGAGGGTCAAAGATTGTAGTTCGGAGTTGCAGAAAACTGTATACACAGTGATAGAACTTATAGTATTTTAGAACCAGTTTGGACTTCTGCCTCTGCTTCTGATCGTCGAACTATTATTACGATCTCGTATTGTAATTAATATCTTCATTTCAATACTTATTTATGTAATAATATAATAGAATATGTTAAAGCGGGATAGTAGTTATTAATTATCTCACCGATCCCGTTTTCCAAATTTTTCATATAGCACCATAGATACTAGTTAGGCACAGCTTCATTAGGATCACTTTGCTAAGATAGGGGTATCTTCTGCTCTCAAAGACAGGACAAAGACATTGAGGAATAGATAACACACAAATTGACAAACCTTTTTACTATCATACCGACATTACTGTTGACATTTATCATTTACAAACTACCATTTATTGTTGCACCTGCTGTCGATAATAAAATTACTTGATTTTATATTATCATATAATCCTGTGTCGTCCAAGTTCTTCAAATCGCCAGCCCTGAGCACTTACCTATTTTTTTCATTTCGTATACTCCTAAAGAGCGTACGAAATTGTACTATCGAAAACGTTACAATACTTTTGTAGAGTGTGGAGAAACAAACTTTTGGTAAATTGAATTTTTTCATTATCTATTTTACTTGTCGCCCCCTGTATATGCATATCGGCAGTTAATTTTTTGTGAGGATTTATACTTTAGAGTGGACTAACACATATAAAAAAGTTACATAATTTGGGGGGCATGGTATCCTTCTTTTTAAGTGATTTTTTTTCGTTTCTCTGTATTAATGGCTTTATTAAGTAGTCCTTTAATTAACTTCTCTTTGGAGCAAGAAATATACACGTACTTATTATTGTTAAATACATTATAATTATTGTTCATAGATTTCGAAGTGTTTTTCTCATATTTGAATATAGATATTCTAACTTCGAGAAGAGTGTTAAAGTATGAGAGTCTCTTGATCATGAATAGTTAAATCATCGAAAATAGGTTTATGTCCTTGAGCATTTGCCAAGAGCAGTCGCCAGTGTTTCAAGAGCTCTCAGGATCGCTGACCTCATAACTTGTCCCACGACCATCCTAGTTAATAATAAACCCATTTGGTAGAACTGGTCTTACTGCTGCT
Organism: Trachelus tabidus; assembly: GCA_030142655.1. Lineage (NCBI taxonomy): Eukaryota > Metazoa > Arthropoda > Insecta > Hymenoptera > Cephidae > Trachelus > Trachelus tabidus. The sequence continues at coordinate 22,407 of JARQTI010000870.1, forward strand.
GATGATACTGATGTTGCTGTCACCTGTCACGAGATTCATGTCGCATAACTTGTACTTTTCAAAATTGCGTATATGTCCAATACATGTTCTTCGACTTCAAAAAAGAAAATTAACCAAAATCACTATGAAAATATAATATATCTGTCACTTTAATTGAAAATGTCATATAAAATAGATAATTTGTGTAAAAAAAATATTTCCACAAATCATAAATTACATCAGCATAGGATTAGACAGAAACAAAAGCAAGCTAGAGGATTCTGTACAACCATCACATATTTAAGAACTTAAAAAAGCCTCGCGCAATTTCACACTCATACATCTATTCTCGTAGTTCTATCCATTTAAAGCGTAAAATAAAAAGCCCATCGCAATATACCAAAGGTAGAGGCACCGCCTTCGAGATGTCCGTTAATAACTCTGCATGGTCCAAGTCCGGGGTCGATAAGTTACGAATAAGATTGTCGGATGAAAGTCACCCACGTTGAACAGAATTCATTTTATTCAACTCACTAAGCTTTTCTATGTTGTGTACATTGCACAATAGTTATCCGGTTATAGACAATACGTACAACTATTATAAAATGTCTATACCTGCTATTTCAATAATCGCTTGTTTATAGACAGTAGATTTTTGTAGTTTGATAATATACCTTTTAGTGACAGCGATACACTAACAAAAATGATTTTGCAGCGTCAACCGAAATTTAGTCATATGTTAAATCAATCATATGTCAAGTCATTTTAACCGTAAACTGCGATTATTTTTACAAAATATTTTTAATCGTTCGTAATACGTATAAATCAAGTTCAATTAATTACTATTTTACTTCGAGTAATTAATTCTTTTTATTAAAGTAAACACAGTCTATTTGAACATACACAATATAGCAGCTTTGTTGATATTTTTTTACACTATTACTTCTTACATATATAAAAGAGTGCATATAAAAGAGTCATTAATATTTGGATATTTTTAACAATGGTGCTTACGCAACCTTATGTATGTATAATTTAGCTGGGGTTTCCTGATTAGAGTTATGATGTTTAAAACGCTTAGAGCTGATGGTATTTACGCTACGCTAATCGCACTTTTATTAGTCTGATACAGTGAAACTTCGCCTAGCTTATCTTCAACCAGTTTACAGGGGTAAGTAGTTGGGCAACTCTTAGCCTTTTCGTTTGCCAGAGCTACGAGAGAGAGGGAAACGTCGTGACCGTTTCTCGCACCTAATTGGTTCTTCACAAAGCTTGCGTGTCTCGGCATTAGGTAGGCTAGGTAAAGCTCCACTGTATATACATTTGAGAGATAAACTTTATATAGTTGCGAGTTAACAGTCTTACGTGCTGCCGCCTAGTGAATAAACTTTCAACAAATTCAGTAAACTCAATTTTATCTGATCAACCGCTATAATTACATTGGGTGCAATATACACTCAGAACAGCTATATCAGTTTCATTAATTCAACAACAATATAATCAATTCAAATTTGCGTCGAACGATCCAAACAATTTTCCCATGGTCGCAGCTAGTACTTGATATTACCAAATCTTTTTCTCATTGTCAGTGTACTTCAGTGGACTTCATCTGTCACTATAGATTGCTACTAGTTATAAAATCGATCAGCATCTAGCTCAGTGATGGCGAACCTATGACCCGCGGATCAGACACTGACCTACGCAGGCTTCATTTGCAAAGGTAAAAGTTATAAAACAAAAAAGAAACGTAAACTTTTTAGAGAATTTTAAAAGTGAGAATCAAAAAAATAATTTTTAACTATCCTCCCCTCCTTCTTTCCAATGATGCCATTAACTTAGTGACTTACGAGCTAATACTAAAAAAAATAATGAACAAAATTTGACCCACTTCTCAAAACGGTTCGCCATCACTGATCTAGCTCATGATTTGTAAATGGGTTGCAACTTACCTTAGCTGTAAAACTCAGACGTTTCTTGACCGGGAAAACAGTATTTTCTACTTCCTGTCAATCCTCTATGGTCGTTTGGCCCTGATGACGCCTTGGAGTACAAACGACTTCGGCTCCCATATGTGTCTGGAGCAGCGGGGTACTTGGACAAAACTTGTGTATGTCAACCAATTGTATGAGATCTATAAATTCCGCACGTCCTCGTTAACTAGACCGGCACTTTTCTCTTGCATTGCGTAAAATGTAAACTGAAGCCCTTTGTCCAGAGGAAAATGAAACACGTGTTCTCCTCTAAGGAAAGGTCCAAGGTGTAAGGGGTGCAGAAGACTGCCCTCTCATCTCTATCTCGAAATTTCCCCCGAAGGGCTCTTTTAAAAATTTATTTAGACCAGTTAGACGCCAACCTCCACGAAAGAAGGTCATTTTACACGACATAATTTAAAAGGAATAAAATACAAGGTTATTATTGTAAATCTGCTGTAATCTTTTCAAAACTAGTTGGTGGAGTTCACGTTCCTCCTACGAAAAATTTTACATTGGTATTCCGCAAGGATCAATATTGGGTTCTTTGCTGTTTTCGCTTTATATTAAGGACCTATCTTATATTACCATAAATTACATTTACATATTCACTGAAAGCCTTGTGATCTTAGAGATACTATTACCCGTGTGGAGCAGGATATCAAGGTGATCTCTGAAGAGGCCTTATTTAATTGTCTCATTCTAAATCACCGTTGCAAAATCCTCAGCACCGCTCGGCATATCAATTTTAGCAATTTTTATTCTCTCCTTTGCTTGCATGAGAATGAGACACCTGTCTCCTTTGTCCCGTCGATAAGCAATTTGGGTATGATTGTGGGTATCGCTGTCGCCTGTATTGCCCACGGTCTTTATATTTGCAAACGAGACTCTGCGCTTATGGTTGATCTTATTTTCAGAAAACTACTTGCTATCTACATCTATATCTAGTTTATCCTTCCATTGATCGGTTCTTGCTGTATTGTCTATGGTGGTAATTCTGATTTGATCTTGGACGAAATTCAATATGCAATAAATTCCTGCATCCGCTTTATTCTTTATGTCAAGAGTAATCAACCGCCATTCTATCAACGGCTGAAGCTCATTCAGATTCAATGAAGGTAAACTTTACTATCTCGAAGTGCTAGTTTTTAAGATACTAAAATATAAAATATTGTCTTACCTTAGGGGAGTGTGTACATCTATCCGTTTTTATCAAATATATAAATAAAAAATTATTTTGATTATAGAGAATAGTATATGATTCTTACGTAAAAATATAATTTGCATAATAGTCTTTTTGATTTTTTTTAATTGAAGTTGTCAGTATAATATTTAAAAAATTTTGTAGTACAAATTTCAAGCTGATTTTGTTCTACCACACCGGAATATTAATTCACAAATAAAGCTGATAAAAGCAAATCAAAAAAGCATCATTCGGACAAAAACAGTGCAATGTACAGTCTGACGAACAAAAGCAATACACATTTTCAAAGAAGAGGATAAAATCAGTTAATAACATAGTAAAATAGACTAAAACACGGCTTTTAGAACAAAACCCGTCCAAATATTTTGACCCGGATTACCTCACTGCTGTTGGCCGCTTCACTCTCGCTTCGCCATCTTTCTCTTAACTTCTTCTTGGGATACCATTTATGCCGCTCAGTGTATCTGTATTTCGAATCAAATATCTTACGAACGGCTATATACGAGAATAGTACATTATCATGGGGGTTCCATCATACCAACGGTACTGTTTCCGGGCAAGTATATCATACGCTGAAACATCTGTAGGTTTACGGTCGAATATAAAGCTCAGATCAATGAATCAACCTCGCATAACTCCCATTTCGAAACTAAGCTACCATTACTATCTACGTTATTACCAATAATGTTCAATCCCGTGAAGAGCCATTCTGCTACCGATCAAAATTGAATTCAAAAAACAATAAAAGAACTTATATATGCATTAGAGAGAAAAGATCCAATTTGTTTACTAAAACTTCTGTGACAGAAATGACTTAATTAATGACTTTAAAGTTGTTACATATATAACCCAAGCCAATATTTCTTAGAATATATCTTAAACACTATTCTATTTAATTCTTATTACCCCTGCAATAATTATTATTACTCAGATTACTGCGGGAAAATAAATAAAACATCTCACTATAATACGACAGAATATAAATATAGGACTTATTAATTATTTCTATTTACAGGGTTATTTAGACCAAACGCATTCTCGAAAGTCTTGAAGAATTGTATTCGGATAAAGATTTAAATCTTTTTGAGCGGGACCCTTCTATAGGTATACAGGGTGTCCACAAATTAACAAATCCTGAAGGTTGGAAGTCGAGGTTCGAAGTATCACTAAATGGGCTTTCCTGAACCTTTTAAGACTTTTTATTGTGCAACCATGCTCTTAGCAAGACTTAAATCAGTTATGGAACTACCGTTTAATGGTCTCTCGATTCTTTGTTCCCCGGGAGAGGGTAGAATTCTGTTACGAGTCGTTACCTGCGTTGCGCAGTGTCCTGAGGTATCTATTTCTGTGGCCAATCATCTGGGCGGCTCGACTTAGCGTTGCGTAATCTTTAGATATACGAATAAATCGTGGTGGAATATTCTGGATCGTCGGTGTGTCCTTATCTTCTTCAATAAAAAAGTTCCGTAAAAGCGGACTTTCTTTGGTTGACGCATAAACTGGCGAATGGTTTGCTTAAGCACAATCTGTGTGGATAAGCGGCAATGCTGTTCCTTAGATCCTGGAATTTGAATTTTATAACGCCAGTGACTTAATTTATTTATTTTTTATTGCATCCATATACCTCATGCCAGATTCTTCTAGTACGGCTGGAGTGAATCTTCAAGGTTTCTATTCGTATTGGTCATTAATTTTGGAATAACCTTTGTTAATTTATTCTGATCGTCAATTTATTGCGCTTCTAGTGCTTCACGGGTGAATTGGCATAACTTTTAGAGGAATTTTCGATAAGGAGAGGTAGTGCGATATTGAGAATTCCGATACATGCAGGAATCGGTATTCGACCAGAACGGATATAACTGGCGCTCGAGACTTCGCGTCCAGCTCTCTTGTCTCCTCGTAATGTTCTCGCTTGTTGGATATGACCAGAGGGTACGTTAAGTAGCGGTGGGAATAGCACTAAGTGCTCCGCCATCTTGTGGTGTCCAGTAGAATAATTGAATCAAATTCGTATTGAATTTGACTTACCAAAGTGCACATTATTGGTTGGTTAGCGTGGCAAATTGACATGCCAAGATGACAGTCGACGCACAGTGTAAATGTCCTCGTGATTTCTTAAACATTATTATAGAGAAAGTTTAAAGGAAATTCTAGAGGAACAATTAACTTCTCCTATTTTCCATCCTTCTAGATTCTCTCTGCGAGATATAGAGATTGTATGAGAAAATCTTAAGAGAGGATATTTTTTTCAATACTTTGTCGCTGTGAGAAGTAGAGGGATATAATGAAATAATTAGAACAGGAAATATTTTAGATTGTCAGGAGATCCCTCAGATACTGTTTTTACAGTATCATAGTGGCAGGTGACGTATTCATTATAGAGAACTCTGAATTACGTGTTTAAATCGGGATCGTGGCATCGTAATATGCAAATATGAATGTTAACCTTGAGATCTTATTGGAATCAGTAGTTGGGTCTAAGACGGAAAAAAGCCAGGCATGTGCTTTTACTCTGTTTAGGTATAGTACTTGGGGGGGGGGGGGGGGGGGCTAGTCTTTGTGTCTGACTTCTTCGCAGGACCTGGGTAGGTTGGTCATAAAAATAAACATAGAGAGGCCGGGTATATTTGTCTCATCTTTTTTCTTCATCAATTGTTTTGTAATTTTTCGCAGTTGAACCACATCAAATGTTCTTAAATCTAAATCTTATTATTAGTTATTCTTAATAGTCATTAAGTCGGAATAAGGATAACGAATAATAAGATTATACATTAACTAATCAAAAATTTTTGTGACTTCTTACCCCGTGTCTGGGTTAATTGTTAGTGCTTGGGGTAAAATGTCACAAACAAATGTTAGTGTTTTTTTAGTAAAAAGAAAAGTTTAAACAATTAAAACAACAGCAGGCAACTTTTATTGTAAGAAAAATAAAAATTTCTTTTAAAGGAGTTAAGCAAACATATAAATTCTTCATTTAAATTATTTAGTAACGTCATTAAAATCAACTATCTACTACTAATAATAAAAATGATTGAAAATCAGTCTTAGTTAGAAAAATCCGATTCACAATTATGACAAATGTAAGTTGGTAAGCTAGGAGTGCACTTCTCGTGAGCCCACATTTCAAAGTTTTGGCAATTTTTCACCTGCCTTGCTGTACGCTGCATTAATTCTGGAACAATCATGCCTCGCTCAGTCTTTCTTTTATATACTCGTGGTATTATTGTCATTACTGTAAAAAAAAGAAAACTATTCGATGAATGCATATAAGGTTGTCATACGTAACAAATACCCCGAAGAGCTTGTGACAACTTGACCCAATCTGTAATAAAATTAACCCTATACTGACTAAATAAAATGTCCAAATTTATGAAACATTAAACAATAAACATAATTAAAATAAAATTCATACTATAAACAAAGATAAAAAGAGTATTAAAATATACCAAATTTGTGTACTAACATGATGGATACAAAGTCATAAAATTTACTTTGAGCGAACAAAAACTAACGAACAGTTGTCCGCTCTTTACGCCATCCCGCGGTAGACTCAAAAAAAGTGAGGAGAGGGACAATGTGCTTGCGACTTGTTGAAACTTGATCTTGTGCGTCTACGTGTATCTGGTGTTCCGTTATAATTATTGTGACAATTTACTCGTGTGACGATCAGACTCGGTCTCCCCTATACCAGGCTCCGACTCTCAGAATGTATGGACTCCAGTTTCACCCTTGAAGGGCGCCTCTAGCTAACCACCAGTTTCATAACATACGGAGAACATTTAACATCGCGTCTCGTACACCACAAGTAAATAGACAATAAGATTGTGTATGGCTCTCGTACACAACACTCAAATTTACGTTTAAAAACGTTTACTTAAATTATTTAAAGAATCGCCTGTCCCTTATTAATTTAACCCTAGAACGGTACACTTCCGCATCAAATCACTAAAGGGACACTGCGTTCTCAGGGTTAAGCATCAGGATGTTTCACCGTATCATACCTTCTACACAAATACGCACGTCAAACAGTAACAATATTCGCCATAACGGGCGCCCGAGGGGAGTGGTCCCTTCGTACCAGGTGGTGGAAAGGAGTTTGCAGTAAAATTTTTGTTAGTGTATAAATTTTGAAATTACCGTAACATTGTGGATAGACCAGAACAAATATGAAATTTATTACTCAGGAAACTTCGTGTCATAAAGTATAAACGTTCAGTATGATGAAATATAAACTTGTTATATTCCTACATATAAAAATTTGGGTCAAGAGAGATTCTAAATTTCAATTTCAGAGAAAAGCCATCTTATCATATGATACATGCACACTCAAGTGGGAAATCCTCTTTACCACGAAAGCGCGAACACTCTCTGGGGGCTAAGAAAGATGAAATTCATGCTCTCTTGCATTCAGATTTTCCCGAGCGAAGATGTTAAAGTCTCAGAGCTGTTGACATACTTTAGTTCGAATTTGACATCACAGCAATCGTTTTCTTAAGAATCCTCTCGTTTTAGTCCTTATCTTTCTTTTCAAAACACTTCGATTTTTAAATTTTCAAAAATAATCATAGAAGCTTAAATAACAGCTCCTTATCTCTTCCTAAAGTTTTTTCAAGCTAAACATTATGCGTTTATACAATCTTTTACTTGCTAATCTCATGTAATGTTTTCAATCTTATATTTTGACGAATAACATTTGATCTTGCGTCCTGGACATTTCCGAATGAAATGGAATTATCACTACTATTTTGTTTTTATACAATTCAAGCGGAATTAAGATTATTCACTCGATTGAACACGCGATATCCTTATTTTGTTTAAAATTACAGGCACATTAGAATGTGTATACGTAAGTCATGGTAGTAAGTTAAAAACAACGGTTACAATATTTACGGGAATTCTCACTGCATCTAGATTCAAATGATCAACTGATAAATCAATAAATCTCTTTAGGCTATAAACTTTTTAAAATCATTATTTTTAATTCTAATGATTTATGGCATATGCTATATGAAAAATTCATTACTTCGTAATTCTAAATGAGAATTCCGGCGGCATTCTCAATAGGTAACATGGGCAATTAAAATGACACTAGAGCAGCCGAATACGCAATTTATCCCCTGGATTAGTCGTTCAGTCATTTGCAATTGAAATTTTCGGCTTTGGTGTTATTGACGTCGACGGTACATTTGTTGGGTTTCTCAGTGCCAGCTTACATTAGTTTAAGAGCCGCGTTCTATAATCGGTTACCGCGCTCGGAGGCGGGTAAAAGTATTGTCCAAGTAGGTTGAAAATAAAAGTACGAAATGTGATAAACAAAAAATATGTCTGGATGAGGCTCGTTCAGACCCACCTTTTATGTCGAGGCCATTTTTTTGTACCAAAAAAACTTTTCTAGATAAAAAATAAAAACGTACTTTTTTTTACCTAAAATAACATGCAAAAATCAATGATTCTCAAAACTGAAACTGCATATTCTCGACAAGTACTTGACCGAATCGCGGCAAATTTAAACTACATGTTCATGACACATTGGCGGAGCCTATGGTTCAGATCAGAATGCTGCAGCGCAAAATTGTTGTTAAATATTATAATAGACAAAAAAAGCGTGCTTTCCACATTGGGAATGTTTTTTTTGTACAAAAAAAATGGCCTTGACATAAACGATGCGTCTGGACGAGTCCCACCCAGACATATTTTTTGTTATTCACCTTTCGCATTTTTATATTTCACCTATTTGGACAATTCTTTTACCCCCCCCCCCCCCCCCCGAGCGCGGTAATCGATTATAGAACGCGGCTCTTCAATTCTCCAAATTTTCATCGCACAATGATTAACGACTTCTCATTATTCGCATTCCTACTATTTCTAATATCCAAAATTGTTGTCTTCTCGAATAGATGATATTGCTTGCAATAAGAATTCATAAGTTCGATGCTGGCTAAAAGCATTTTCGAAGATCGTTAATTTATGACACGTACCAATATTAACAATTACTAATTGTAAGTAGCAAACTTCGAAAATGTGTCAATTATCATACTAACCTGGGACCCCACCCATGGGTCATTCCTGCTCTCAGCAAATCGATGAACTGTTGTAACATACCGGGTGGTACTAATATAATATAATAAAAGAAAATCACTCCAATTATAACTGTCATAATTAAAATCACTAATATTTTTCATTTTATAGCAATTGAAGCAGAAAATATAACAGAACTATATAGTGTGTCAGTTAGGATGCACGTATTTGATTTGTGGCGAAATAATGCACGATTCTGAAAATCTGATGCGGCAACCGTCGAATATTTTTTGATTGCGCAGCGAATGAAAAAAAATTATTTTCGCCATTTCAAACGCCATCAAAAAAAGTTAAATGCAAAAGTTGTAGGATAAGAAAAAAAAATAAAGTTGAAAAAAATACGTGAGAATAGCATTTTTAATAAGGAAAATATTTGCAACAAAAATTTTGATATTATTTCATAAATTTTCAATACTGGCGGAACGCCTAGCTTCGTTCTGCAGCTTCACGCGATTCACAATTATTTGAACGTACGCGTCCAGTCAGACGCAAATCCGTACATGGTATCTAAGACATATTTCAATTCTATTTTTATTATAAGTTAGAATTCTACATGTTCATCGCCATAAATTTTGGAATCTGCATGTTCCTCGCCACTACTACCAAGAATACGTAGACTAAATTCTACGATGAGGAACTCGCAAACTCCAAAATCTACCGTAAAGAGTACGTAGAGACCAGAGGCTAGTACCAGGAACACGTACAGTCCAAATTCTACGGCGAGGAACATGTGGACTTCCCCAGAGAAATCTGTGTAATACTATCCCCATGTACTTTTTTCAATTTTGTAGAGTTGCGTCGTAAGAGAAACGTGAATTCCGCCAACTGATTTGGATTTAATGATGATGACAACCGATTTGGAATAATAATGTGATTGTGTTGATGTATCTTCTTTTTTCTCTTTTGATTGTTTGAGCAAAGATCTGTTCTTAGTGAAAGCTGAAGTACATTTTTAAAGAGCCTCGTGGACGAAATTTTTCGAAACAGGGGAGAGGGCAGTCCTCTGCATGCCATGCCTAGACCCTTTCTTGGATTCAGGACCTGTGTTTGAAATTGCCCTGGACAAAGGCCTTCGGCTTTCCATTTACGCAATGCACGAAGAAAAGGGCGCTGGCTAGTCAGTCCTTTCAAGTCTCATAAAACTGGTTGACATGTACCAGACATATCTGTCGAAGTACCGCGCTGCTGTAGACACCCTTACGTATGAAAACCGAAGCTGTATCTCCTCCAAGGCGCCATCCGGGCCGAACAAACTTTACTATTTTTTCTTACCTTACAACTTTTAAATTTAACTTTTTTCGATAGCATTTGAAATTACGTAAATAATTTTCTTTTATTTGTGACAGAAATCTGAAAGAAAAGTAATTATATGTTCATTCGATGCGCAATCGAAAAATATTCGACAATTGCCACATTAGATTTTCAAAATCATGCACCGTTTCGCCGCAAGTCGCAAATATGTATCTTAGCTGATACACTCTGTATAAACAGACACTAGACCAGCAGTTTATTACAAAAATCACGAATATTTTCTAGTGTGACGATAAATCGTCTTTTACGTTATTACCGGAGCTATTATAAAAGAAATCTGAAAACGCACACACGCGCGCGTGCGCGCGCGCATACATTCTTTTATCCACTCATATGCATTTAGAGCCATTTGCCACAAACGCATCAGCCGCAGTTGCATGCAATTGAACGATTCCATCAATCGGGGCAATATAACCTTGTTAAGCAGAAGAAAGAATGTGAAGCCTTATCATATTAATACTATTGCAAATATCAATTTTCATTGCCGTTATAATAGCACACTACTTGATTGGTGAAGTCATCTATTCAGAGCCAACTTCAACTGGTGCGTTTGTCGCAAATAACCCTGTATACATAAAGAAACCTTCGTACAGAGAATGAGCTATTACATGAGCAGGTTAACTCAAAAAGCAACGCGAGACTATCATGGAATGATTGTAAAAAAAACATCATGGAAAATCTCTACTCCCGTCACTGAAATAAGATATTAAATAATATAAAAATTATACATACGAAGTTATATATTGTTACGAATGTTGAATCTGAAAGGTCAAGCGATGTAAAAGCGAATAAAAATAAAAAGAATGGTCCGTTGGTTCAATCTACCGAATCAACACGTCCATGTGTTAATAGAAAGCCTATCGAGTTTTATGCTTTTAGGGTTATGGCAATCTCTCAAAATGTATCTTCGAGGATTAGAAAAAATTCTATCTTTAAGTGATTCCTCAGTAGGTAAATCTTTAGGTGATTTTAGAATATCTATGGGGATCAATTCCCAGGGTAGTTGTTCAATAGAGTTATCTTGTTCACTAATCTAATATTTTGTTGCGTTTAGATCCTTCTGGCTCGTTGATTTTATTTATTTCTGACTGTACCGCTTATTTAATTGTGCGAATAGGTTGCATAATTCAACGTTCCTACCACCTAGTTTAGGCATGAGTACTTACTCAGATCGTGTATTCCTAGTAATATTTAAATTCCTTGGTATTAGAATGGATAAATAGATGAGACTTAAAACGTTCAATACGAATGAGGAGTCAATCCAATTTTAGAGATGCGTAAGCTGTTGATTCAAATTTCGATTTAGTGTTAATGATACGGTAAGACAGGATATAAACCTTATATGACGGCTTCACTTCTATTCAGCAAAAGGTTTTGAGAAAACTGTAGATATTCTGATTTTGATATCTTGGGTAAGTTTTAGAGACCCTCGTCTATTTAATGTATGATAATCTATTGAACATTAAACTTCGCACACAATTTAATGAACTGAACAGTCCAACTACTGAATCTTTAAACTGGACTTTGGACTCTATCTTCAATTATACGATTCTGAACTTAAACTAGCCAACTCTGATAAAAACTTTCTTGCGTCTTCTGACTCTCTTTTTAGAGTTACTCAACTAATGACAATTGATCTGTATGAACCCCCTTACGTAAAATAGCAACTATATCGATGTGCAACTAACCCTTTTCCAACTATCAATACATCAAGTTTCCCTCTGCAATTTAAATCTTCTTGAACGTTACTCGAAGAGCTTCAAACTTATCCTTTTACTTACAACTCCGTTGTTCATTATCAATATAATTAGATATAACATTGAATATTGATATTGTATCGTATAATTACGTATTGTATGTGGATTTCATAATATAATTCTAGATGAATAAATCATCGCATGTGTGATCGATCCCGTAATCAGTTCTGATGTAACCCTCATTTTCCCTAGCGCGAAAAATGTAAAGAAATAGTTTTTGAATAGTATAGAAAATAATTGTGCAAATTTTTGATAGGCACGCCAGCGAAGGTGAAATCCAGAAATCCAGGTGATTCCAAAATCGCTAGGGAGACTGGCTCGAACCCTTTAAGAACTTTTATTCTGTAACTGTACTCTTGGCGGGACTTATATGTATCTGTCGTGTAACTACTGTCTTAATCTTTCGAGAGTCGTTGCGTGCGTCTCTGAGCGTCGTGGTGTATCTATTTATGTTGCTCATCATCGGAGTGGCCCGACTTTTCTTTGCATAACCGTTAGATGCAGGCGTAAGTCATGGTAGAGTATTCTGGTCCATAGTGTCTCGTTATCACCTCCAGCAAGAAAATTCCGTTAGAACGGACTTCCTTTGGTTGACGTATGAGGTCGCGATTTTTTTACTTGGTGAAAAACTGTATAGATAGGCGGCAGGACCATTCCTTAGAGTAAAATTGTGTATAAAATTTTGGGAATTTAAATTGTATGTTAATTTATTTATTCATTTATTTTGGATTGCGTTCTTGTTCTGTTTCTAAGTCGTCTATGGTAGCCAGGGTGAATTTTCGAGGCTTCTATTCGTGTTGCTATTAGTTCTGAAATACCTTTTGTTAGTTTATTTTAATCGTTAATTTATTGCATGTCGTCCGCCTTGCGGAAACGTGAAGATAGCCGCGATTGCTCTTTACGAGCGAATCATTTTATATTTGTCACTTGCAAAACTTTAGTTTTCTTCGTATTTCTTGATTATTTATATTTTTTATCTTTAATATAAGTTTTTTACGTTTAACATACTTTAAGCGCGTTGAACTTTTGAGTTTTCTACCCTCTGGTCCATCCTCGACACCGCGCGATCACTGTGACGGATGCTGAATAGAGTAACGAATCACTCGTCTCTCCTAAAATTGAGCTTGACGGGTTATGGCACTCGAATGGGGAAATTCGAAAGTGGTTAAACTCTTCTTAGGGAATTTTAGAGAACGAGATGCTGGACAGTGTCAATATTATAGTAGCCCGCTATTCGCAGGAATAGGTATGTTCGCCCGGGGCGGATATAGTCGCTTAAAGCTGTGGGTCAAGCTCTCCTATCTCCCTGTAGCGTCGTTGTATTTTAATACCTTCAACATTTTATTATCGTTAGCTTTAATACCGTTTTTCCCCGCATACTCTGGGCAAGATAATAATTTTAGCGCATTAAATATATGTGCTTTTGAATAATGGATTAAAATTAATTAATTGAATCGATTTTAATACAACTTTATGAACAGCTTAAAGTGTCGAGTTGCTCTTGGATTTTTTCACAGTTTACAAATAAAAGTGATTAACATCAGATTAGTAAGAAACTCTTGCGATACCGAAATAGTCTTTTGACAAATTATTACATTTCTTATATTTGTCTTTCATACCTGTCAAAAACGATACTTCCAGAATATTCTAACAATTTTCTCGACCAGTTTCGGTTAAAAAAGTATGTAGTGGAAACAAAAAGTGTCGCAAGACTTTCTATACCCATCGAATATTATTTTTAAATAAATACAGCCACTCGTTAGCGTAAAAAATATTTTTTATACATATGTATATTCATAAATGATTATTAAGTAGATGAGGATGTTGTTATTCCTTTGATTTCAATAAAATACAATCAGTACAAAAAATTCATTATACTAGCTTTGTTGATGGATTTAAATAATGACTGATAAGAAGTACTTTCATCTTTGTTCTAAATAATGAATGTTGAGATTACAGACATATTTCCCTAGTTCCCTGTGTGACTTTTATGTCACAATAACCAACCACGATATCCCTTCAGTCACTCATGTACCAGCTGTTAGCAACTTTGAAATATGAGTTTCCAAAATAAACTTCAAAGCTATTTTTTAGGACTTTGATCTAAAACGAGTGTTTGTGTTAGTGTTTGTCTAGCATACGGTAAACCGAAATGAGTTTTTTATAAACAGTACTCATATAATAAATGGTTCTCAATTAACACTAATAACAAAAGATTTTTGTAACCCTATAACAGGTTATTATTCCGAATAGTGTGATTTTAGAAATTATAAACACTAGGACAAATAACTTAATACTATAGTTGTGAGTGATCTAGGAGAGATACATTTGTTAACGTAGATCATGTGAATTTTTTTTTATGTTTCAGCTCTATTATTATTTTATGTAAAATATCATGTTTTTAAAGAATTTAAAAAACGTAATAAATTGTATCAAATGACCAGCAGATGAAACATATTACAAAATAAAGAAGTCTAATTAAAATAAGTACAACAGATCCTTGCACGTAGTCATTTCAGCCGAAGCATGAACAAGAAAGCCAATGTACAGGCAAACTATTGATTAAGTTATATAAATCAAGATAAACTAGTATCAGTCATTCGAAAAAGTTCAATTGCCTATTGATTTGATCAATACAATAAAATGAATATCACTTTGAATACTTAATTTATTTTGCCATTTTTGCATACAAAATTTTAGACATGACAGCACGAATAAAAATATTGAGTTGTATCCAAAAAATTTACTTCGATTCAAATAAACCATTTCACTATCCAGTACTTGCTTAATATATTATTCAATTCAGAAAAAAGATTAAATTTAAATAAATAAATAATTATTGAGTATAACTAAATAGTCTTCGTAGATAGTCAAACGAATTATTCATTAGAATTAGAAGATTACTGAATTAAAAAAAGACGGCGTTCCCAGAATTCCACCCAACATTTCCAACATCAAAAGTGCAATAACATTGGCTACAGCGACGGAGTTCACACTTATGAAAAAAGATACTTCAGATAGATTAAACAATAACATTTGCAGACGTTCAGTACTTTTATTTTTAAAACATTGCATGCACTAAACTAATATTTTGCAATGAACGAGCAAGATGCGGCTGTACTTACCTTAACATTTGCTCAACTTCTATTTCTCCACCTGGGACAAATATTTATAAGTAACCAGATCTAAAATTTGTCTTCGTCTGATCGTATCTTATCAAACATACAATTTCACAAGAATTTACTATGAAAATGTAAATTCTATATGGAGCACACTTTCGAAGTATCACATACAAAAAATAACAAGTAACAATAGAACAGGCAGCGAAAATCTATAAATGCATTTGTCTTCCACTACTGGAGTATGGCCATTCACTGCTATTAAACTGCAGAAACCCTGCCCTAACAAACATCTAAACTGCGGAAACAATTGCACTTCAAAAACTCAGCAAAATAAGACATCAAAACAACCCTCTCCACAATCCCGCAAACGTTTTACCTTATGAAGCCTCTAAAGTAACGTCTTTATTGGAAAGAACTAACAATCTAAGCGTGGAATTCCTAAGAAAAGACCTAGAAACAATTGCTCCACTATGCATCATGTGGATTCCAAACATCAGAACCAGGCGAAGCTTCCCACACACACTATAGTACAAATCCTGCCAGCACTAAACAATGAAATATGAGAGATATACAAAGAGATGCGTGTCTACACACACACAAACACTATAATCTCACAGGAAAAATGGGCTGAAAGACCCCGATCGATGACCTATAGCCAAACAGACTTGGCGAATAAAGCACTTGTACTACTAATACTATTACTAATATTTTCCAAGAGTAGTTTCACCGATAAATAATTTCATTAAAACTATTTCGGCCAATATTATTTGCATGGAACTTATATTTTCGCAGTGTATTTTTATAAAATTTTAGATCTGATCATATAGAGACACATATTGGAACTGATTATACACAATTATATATGATTATATAATAATTATTTTTCCCTAGGCATCTTTTTCTGTTTCACTTAAGGAAGAGTAAGAGTACAGAAGAAAATGAGCATGAAAAATAAATAAACAGGCTATTTACATGCTACTCCTATTATCGTTCTTGCGCAAAAGAGACTGTAAAAAAAGCAAGTAGCACCATTTATTCTCTTTGTGAGGAAAGCACCAAGAACTTTTCCACATTTACTAGAAGGATTAATTTCCCTTTTGGTATTCCGTGTATCACGCAAAGCGGCACAGTGGTACCAACCCGATTTCTCTCTTTGCTGGTGCTACGAAACCCTTTGAAATGTCTTAATTTCAAGAACGTTTACCGAGCTGCTATCTCTAAGAATGTTTTTATTTTGCCTACGATATAATTCTAAAATTATTCTTATTTTGAGAAATCAACGAATACTAACTCATGGAATACTTTAGGGTTGAATCCGTTGAACTTTGAGACAAAAAATTACATGGAAACATCGTAGATGAACTGCACAGATGCTACAGGACAATGAAAGGGAATTTAATTATATGAAAGGGCAGAACGAAGAGCATCGGTAGGTTATTATTATAGCCCAGATAATACAACGTGTCTGTGTAAAGCAGTCGAAATACTTTTCCACAAAGATCTTTTGAGAATATGTTTTAAATTTGCTATGAAGTAAAAATAAAGAAAATAATGCTGACAAATATGCAGCAAAAGCTCTATAATAGTTGCAGCAAGCGAAGTAGATTCTTTTGCTCTGCTATTGTCGTAAATTTATGTTGCAAATATACTAACAAAGTAATTGTTTAAGCATAGTAACAATTTGTTAACAATTTGTTAGCAATTACTTAACAATCAATAATTTTTTTGAATTCATGAAATCTGACCATGATGAACTTCTCTTATTGAAATTATAATGAGAACGCGTGTGCGTGGTATAATTTTAATTTTAACTTTTTTTCTGAATATTTATTAAAATTTAATATTCAATTTAAATCCAATATATACATATAATACATAAGAACATATTACATAATTTTTTTTAAATTACTGTCATAATTGCTTTGTAATAGACATTAAACTGTTCAAAGCAACCGTACTCTCGAAAAATGAATTAGTCAAAATTTCACTAGTTATTTCAGTTTTATTTAAATTCAATGAAGATCTACTTCAATGAAATAATCTACTGCTAAATCAGTGGTTTCGTGTTACAGGAGCTCTGAAAAGGGTTGAATGTGGTGCCACTATATTTTTTGTCGCATTGATTGCCATGTCGAGTGTGAGTTGCATTCCAGTATGAGTTACTTCCAGTATGATATAATCTAACTATGCCAACGAGCAGTGCATTGATACAGCTACCAATAGTATTACAATAATATGGTACGTTCCCATGCGATGTACGTAAGTCATGCTTGTATATGTATATTTATTCGTGTAACTGTCTGTGGCAACAGTAATTCTGAACTTTCACATTTTCATAAATATGAATATAGACCATTATAATTCTTAATCTCTAATCGAAGTAACATTTACAAATTGGGCTAATGGCTCAATAAATAGAGTATCACGATTCTCATTTTTCGAGCATTGCTCGACGATCGCAGGTTCGAGTCCCACTTACGTCAATGTAAATAGGATTATGTACCAAGCGCAAGTGGCAGACGCGCAACCATTTTTTCTAAATTCTTTTCAAATTATAAATGCAATCTTCTATATAATTTTCAGTGTTTTACTTCTAATTGAGACTGATTATCAGTGAATAGTCGATATTTTATTTTTAAAGAATAGAACTACATTGTAAGCCTTGTAGACAATTCGGTATTAGTTTGTTGATCAACATTTAAAACATATATTGCTGTAAATATGGCAATAAATAAGTATGCATATTCCTATGCTATTGACGACATATCATACAATGTCTTTCTGCGCGATTGCTGCCATATTTGGACACACGTTGTTATCTGGAAGGTTGCCATCATTAAAAGCCTTTTATTATAAGTAAAAATGATGCATTAATTACTTATGTAAATAAAACTTGTTAGTTATCTTATTACTTATGCGGAAATATAAGTCACTCAGAAACTACTATTATTTTACCATATGTAACCTAATCCTCGACTTTTGATTTATTGCCTATTTTTGTGACACATATCAATACTTAAAATATTTGATCGCCGACCGATATCATTAGATTGTGACGCTAACACTATCAGGGATCTCGTTCTCGATCACGGCTATTTAAAGTGTCCTACTTAGGATGGGATATGCTTACGCCATTTGTATACTAGAACTATGTTGAAGATTGCTGAGTCTTTATTCTTCGATCAAACTTTTTCAAAATTACGGAGGCAACATTGCATCGTGAAACTGAACTACAGAAATAGTACTTTGTTATCTTTTAAACCAGCTGAACCAGACAGTATGAAAATATCATGATGTCGCAATATTCCCGACAGAATTTTAAAGTGCATAAGGATTTATGCCGTCTACGCCATGCATGCTAGTTCTGTTCGGTTCTTCTTTATAATAAATTATTATAATATTCCAAGAAACGTTACTATTTTTATAACGGAATAAATATTTACGTACCTATAAATGTATGTAAGCTTATGTACTGCTTTTAATTTGCAATAAGGAAAATAACTTTGTCAAAAGCAGCTATTTACTTTTAAAAATCAATCTATAAATGCACAATATATTTTAGAACTGAAATGATATCTAACAAAAACTTTTAATCCTAAACAGTGCCCTTGTTCTATTAAAAACTAAACAAAATTTTTAAGGGGTTGTACCACTTGAACGAATGTAGAAGTTTACATTTTTTTTAAATTTTTGAAGTTATTTCCGATAAAAGAAATGCTTATATCGAAAAAAATGTTCATTAAACTACATTGAAAAGAATTAGGAATGAATTTTACAGTAAAATAACCACATAATGCTCCTCCTCGCAAATCACTTGAAAAAAAAGGAGATGCAAGGTGGGGAGGTTATTTAAATGTTTAAATGTTTCGGCCTGCAGGTATTATCTGAAATAAAAAATTAAAAACTTTCAGAAATTATTAATAATAAAAAGTAACATCAAATTTCGCCATAAATTCACGCTTGTTTTTTCTCGATTGAAAAACGAACTAAGAGGAATAAAGCCATTTTTGAAAACTTTCATAATGGGATAACTCCTTATCCATGTCCCACATATTATTTGAAATGACTTAATCATATTAAATTTTGACAGACAATATTTGAAACTCAAAAAGTATGCTATACAACATTTGAGAAATTACTCACAATCAGTAAAACTTCAGTCTAAAAATAGCTCACGAAATTGGTAAACTAGAGCATTAATTGTAGTATTTTTATTTTCAGTAGTATAAGTAGGCCGGTTCTGTCTCAAGATTCCTATAACCGACATTTACTGACATTCTAGGATCTTCGAAGGTATAGTTGTCCGTGCTAAGTCGACGCCGTGAGCCCTATGATGTTTAGGATTGACGTCATTAAACCCGTGGATTCCAAGAATTTTAGCTCGATTCCGGGAATTTTACGTTGGATTCCAGGAATTTCACGTTCGATTCTGAGGATCGCGCGCGATTAAGAATCGTCTAGAACCGTCTGGAACATTCTCAAACCTTCGACGGTTCGCGCTGGTGCTAAATGATGAAGGATCCCTTCTAGAGCCGACAACTCTCTCGTACGACGTTTCGCAACAGCCTCGTCTCTTCTCGACCCCGAAAAAGCTTCTAGAATCTTTGATGAACCCCCTTTCTCCCTCTTGACCCCGTGAAAGTTTGTGCAGGTTTCGAACAACAACCCTTAGCCGGTTCGACCTTAAACGTTATCTCTCAGAATAACGCATCGAAGATACAGCCTTCCGGAATGCGGCATTGGTTCCAGGAAATTTCCAGAGCTTCCCTCCCTAACCTTGAACGTTATCTTGCAGGCTAATGTGTCGTATCGGTGGATAAAAGAATGAGAACGAGCGGCAACCCCTTTGCGCAGTTCCGAAAAGTGGCTTTAGGAATTTTTGCGTTGAGATTGATTCCAGGAAACGAAGACCTCCCTCTCCCTCCCCTTGCAGATTTCGGACGACATTCGATTCGACCCCGAACCTTATCTCGCAGAATTGCGCATCGAGGATGCACTCCTCCGGAACGCAACCGCGATTCCAGGAAATTAGATGGTTGCTCATCAGCCATTCGATTTCAGGAAATTTGCGCGCCTCCCTTGCAGGTTCATGCGGGTTTTATATGACGTGGATCATCGGTATCAAAGAGATCATGACAAGCGATCCTTTTGTGCATTGTCCAAATGTAAGTTGTGCGAAAAAGATTATGGGTCGGGGCGGCAGCCTTCGAGACCGAAAGCTACGTCGACCTTGAACGTTATCTTGAAGATCAGTGCGCCGAGTCGGGCCACGAATCAAAGTCCACCTGCACCTTCGATGCCTAGGATTTTTTTGGTAAAGCCTTCGTTATCGTAGGTGTCAAATTACTCGCAGAAGATAAGCGCTTCTTTATGCATTTCCGAAAGACTACAGTTAGTCCGAGAGAGATACGGAGATGAACTTTGCCTATAAATTGACGCTGCGATTAGGTACGACGATTGTTTCGAGTCAATCCTTTGAGCGCTTTGTAAAAAGTTCAGTGAATAAGCATGTATAGCGAGAAATGTAAGAAACTGATTGAGATTATGGAAGGAGCGTATAAACGTCTAAAAAAGAGATCATCAATTGTAGAAATTGAAAAGTGGAAAAATTTGGGTACTCAAAATACTAGACTTTTGAATAAGATTCTAATAAGCATTACGCTTACGAATGGAGAAAAACAAAGATCTTAACAACAATTATTGGCATACTAAAATCTTTAAATGAAAAATTTAAACCGTGTCAGAAAAGTGGTGAAGTAACGGCAAGAAAGAGAAGAAGTAACATAGTGCGTTGGGATAAATTGAAATCGACCTGCCAGCGAAGAATAAAGACGGGAGCAATAGCGAACTTGAGACATAAGGACTTGAAGCGTTTCCTGGAAGATTTAAGAAAATTGTGCACTGTTAGAATAAAAAATGCACTCCAAAAGGATGAAAATTTAAAAGTGAACGTCGTCTTGTCCTGTAAATTTGAGAGTATAAAAGGCGGCGAGATTACTGAAGCACTATAATTCTTTATCTCTCTACCATCCATGGAGATCTATTGGTTCAATGTCAATGTAATGGGAAAACTATTGACTTAAATCGAAGACTTTCAAGAAAAAGAATCGAGCTGGTTGTTGTTGGAGATTATAAACTTGACGATAAACATCAACAGATATATACCGATACATGGTAGTTTGTCAGCATTCATCAACCCGGGTAAAAATTTGTTAGGGCTTGCCTGACCAGGATCAGGCCCCGATCAGGCAATGGCACGGTTAGCCCTATTACGGAATACTCTATAATGGAAAATCTGACTTGGCCGTAGTCAGGCGTTATTCAGAGTTGCCGTATTAGGTGTGAAATCAGGCAATAC
>JARQTI010000870.1:44285-89898 GCA_030142655.1 Trachelus tabidus
TTTTCGTGATCAGTGGTGCCTCCCGAACACCGCCATACCCCGTTGGTCAGGTAATTTCGGAACACCCTGTATATATATGTATATGTAAATCCCAAGTAACGCAGTTGATAAATATGGACCTAATGGTTTTATACCAGGACTTTGGAGAGACGAAGTTAACGTTTCAGCTTTTGAAGATGTAGCAGCTTATGGAAACCATCATAGCAGCCGATTAGCAGTAACAGTAGCAGTCGAGACGAATTTTGCGATTATTTCAATGCCAAAGAAGCCGTTCCTTGACAATATGATCGTATCTAATCAAAAGATCATTTACACGTATATTACAACTCAAAATATAATAAAAGTATATTAACGTTTTATTTGTTATTTATTCTTTTATCAACCAGTTTAACGTTCAGATAATTCTTATTTTAAAGTTTATAACGGTTTCTAATATATCATGTCTTTGTCAATCGGTTTCTCCTTCATTTTTATCAGATTCATTTAGGTGTTGTTTGCTGCGAACTAAATTCATTATTTCCAATATTACATCAAAATGTTGTTCTTTAGGTAATTTCCGTATTTCAAGTCCAATCCCAGCTAAAAAATTATCAGCATGATCAATAGATGGAGGTGGAGGTAGCACAATTGGTGGAGATTCCCTGCATATTTTATTAGCTATTCGAATTAAAGGATTTAAATCTGCTTCCATAGTTTCTTTGGTCCATTTACGAGGCCTTTTATGACTAGGAGTATCTGCGAAATTTTAATGTGTATTTGTATATCCGTGGAAATAATTCAATTCAGAAGTTGCATTTACCTGCACTGCTACTTTCATCGTTGCTTTCATCCATATTATCATGAGGCGATTCCTGTTGAATTGTACTCTCTTCTTCATCTACATCTTCAGTCACATTGCAACTCGTTCTAAATTGGAACAAAATCATTGAAATATGAAGGAATAAATCAACGTAGTTTTATAGGAATAACAATAGTCATATATTAAAAAAGATTACAAATGCAAAATATTTTTCTTAGTTTTATTAAACAAATGTCTTGCAAAAATTCACAGAATCCATAGTATTTCCATTTATTCTTTGTTTCTACCCTTGCTGACCCACTTGCACGATAATCCGCTGTGATTATTTTCCGATGAGTATCTCGTATACTTATAAACATTTTTTTGGCTTCTTCAGCACTTAACCGTCCTAATGAAATCAATTTTAATACGTAATAGTATTAACAAATCGATGTAAAATAAATTTTCGTAAAAATAATTTTTTTACTATCAATTGCCGGAGAAACTTCTCCCCAGAGTAACTTAATCGATTTTGAAGAACGTTTTTCGAGAGAACTCTCAAAATTCCATAATGGAGGTCTTGATTGAACTTCCAAAAGTAAATATTCAAACTCGTCATCATTTAATATAGTTTCTATTGTTGCTTTACGGACAGGTGCTCGTGTCTTACGAAGTTGTTTGTTTGGTTTTAAGCGCTTAAAACTTTCAACTGCGAAAAATCATAAAAATTTTATTTTCATTTACTATAAGCTACTGTTGTAAATAACTTTCATAATTTATTGGAATCCATCAGATATCGAACTTTTATCGTACCAGAACAAATGATATATAAAAAATTAATTAATATACGTATCTCACCAACATTTGCACTTGAATTTTCCTCATTAGTCTGATCTAATTCTTCGTACATTATTCGCTCTGTTTCATCCTCTAATAACGCACGACGAACCATTGCCACCTTATCATTTTTATAATCAAATTATAGCGTTACAATTTATTTTATACATTAAAATTGTACAACCCTATTAAATCACTTACCTAATAAAAGATAAAAAAATAACTCTCATCGAGATAAACAAACATTTAAAAAAATTCTAAAGAATTGACTGAATGCTAATGGTATATCTATATATTGATGTATATAAATATACAATTGGTATTGGACCAACATTTTAAATTTTAATTTTTTTTTCAAGGTATTTGTGAGAAAACAGTAAAATCATTAATGTTCTATTTATTGATATTTTGTTCTTACACGAATTTAAAGTAAACACAACATGAAAGAAAATTTATTTTTATGATAAATGTGATTTGTGGTTAGAAAGTATTATTTATTCAATTACTTTTGTTTCTTTTTTGCATAGTAAGTATGACTAAATTGAATATCGTTAGAAAATAAATTGTTATAAATATTACCTCTTCGATATCCATGGCACGTTTTTTAAAAATATTTTTCTGCCACAAATTTTATGCGGAAATACCATTCAAATGTTATGACATTACTTATCGATGTATCGGATATTTTGGAGTTCGACTTTATTTATTAAGTGTCAATATACACAGCTCGAGTGTCTGAACTAAACATTGTTTAGTTTTGACGCTACAATTCATCCCGATGGCGCTTTCGTCGAAATTATACCACGTGACTATATTTGACGCTCAAAACCAGCATCAAGCATCAGCATGAAATTGCACCCTTAGAATAGATCACTTGTGACACACTGCTTATCCTTTTTTCAGAAAAAAATGTCCTTCATCCATTTATGTATCTATATCTATATCTATCTCCAGTTTCCATAATATAAATGAATAGATACACCTGATGAAATGCACAATCTTATAATTTAAGGGAGAATGGAACTGATCGCAAAAGTTCGAATTGACGATTCTGCCGTGCGTTGTGGCAAACCGTGGAAACACGCAACTATATTTTTCCACGCTTGTGTGACGTCGGGCTTTAGGGATGCTCACCAGCTGGCTACGTGGAAGTGAAAAGATTCTGTTTTTTTGTAATATTTTCCTTCTTTTGTGTCTGTAAATTTGATACAATTTGGTATTACCCTGCGATGTCCCATTTGGTTATCGATACAAAGTGTTCTCAATGATGTCACACACACGGTTTCTTGAGAGAATGCATGCAAGCCTCGCGACCACAATGACATACACAATTCCAACAGCACAGTCCACCGATCGCCCGTGACTGCCCGAAGCATCAGCATCAGTCGCCGAAGCACATTCCTTTCCATGAGTGCAACAGCCCGGTGCATTGAATCCCCAACGGAATAACACCCGCGGTTGCTTGGTAACCAAATGCAATGAGTCTGAGAATTTGAAGGCTTTCGTACCACTACCGATCAATGAGACGTTAGAGATCCCGAGTTACGAATTATAAACACTGTCGATAAAATGAATGATTGTCTAGTCATATAGGAAGGCACCAAATCAAAACACTATGATACAAGAATGAGTACTATATTTTAAAAGAATATACATGTGACAGCTTGATAATTCCTGCTCGATCCACAACACTGAACTTAACTAACAACCTTATACTTAACTTACCCCCCTTGGACTCAGGGTCCCTCCCCCTTTCTGGTCGCCGGGTCCCCTTCCCCGTTCCACAGGTGGGCGTCAATATTCTCTATACACTTTTCCTTACTATACTTAAAAACTACTTTGAACGCTAGAAATTCGACATTGTGGATACAAAGACATAATAGTATGTGTATTAATATGAAAATTTGCAATTAATATGTTGTGACGGTCTGGCTAGACGATTTCTAGTCAGGGTCTCTCGAATCAGCTATCGCATCAAGGGGGAAGGGTCTCGAAAAGAAAAGGGAACACGGGGTACTAGAAAAGAATATAATTAATAAATAAATGCCGGATGTACAATTGAATAGAACAGAAAATACAATACTCGCAATAGAAGAACTAAACACGCAAATTTCCAGAGTGACAGGTCCAAAACAATACCACGCGGGTGTTCGCTCGGGGCACGCGGGGTCGGAGGGGTACGCAATGGAAAAGGGGGAGAGGAGGGGCAAGGAGGGCTTGCCGGCACTAGATATCTCGAAAATAACAACAACTGGGCGCCAACTACTTCTACGGCGTAGCACCGTCGAGTGACTGCAGAAGATCCTCGAATATTTACCAGAACGCGAAAAGGCACGGTTAGCACGGGGAGAGGTGAGGGGTCTCAGGGAGGAAGGCTCTCGAACGCAATAATGGCTACTTACAAATACCTCGGCGGTTACAATCCTAAACTCGAAATGCAAACGGGAGGAGGAGGAGAGAGCACTGAGGGATTTCGAAAAGGCAAGATGTTATACTAGAACGCACGCAATATACCACTGGCCTCGACCGCAAGGGCGGAAGGCCAGGCTAAAACGCAAAAGAAAACTACAAAGCTGCCGGACCACGTGGGCCGGTTCGCTAACGTCCTGAGGGGACTTACAAACTCTAAGACGCAAACGCTATGGGGAAATAAGGGAAGAGATGGCAAAGGGAGAAACGCAATCATACAATGATCGTACTCACTCAAATAATCCACACTGAAATCCCAAGATCAGGTACTCAACTCACTCGCTATTTGCAACTCTCACTCTTGCAAACTCGAAATCACTCCGTACTTTTTCGCAACCTGGCTCGAAGTGAAGATTTCTTCGCTGTTTCCGGTCCTCGTCGTTTCCCTCATGGGCCTCCAGGCCCTCGGGGATTGTTGGAGCTGCTCGGCTGAGAGAGCTACGCGCTCTGGCATTGGTTGGCAGTTCCGCCATGGCAGGGCATTGGTCCTCTTCATAGTACTGGCCTGTCGGGCCTTCCTGGGCCTCGCAGGCGGGTGGCACGGCGCTGGCTTCGTCGGCGCGCGGGCTGCTTTTGCGCGCCGGGCAATATGGCGGCCTCCAGGCCTGTCACAATATCCTCCCGGGCACATCCACGGGGCTGGAGGGAGAGGGCTCCACCCCTGTCACACGGGCCTCTTTATTACCCGCGTGACGGGACTGTACCGGGGCTGCATCTCTGTGGTGATGGTGGCAGGCTGGCGGGCATCATTCCATGGGAGTCTCGATCAGCTGTTTCCTCACTGCCCATGCCATCTCTGCCTTCCGTTGCCTCGGCGACGTAGCCACTCTCTCGATCCTTCCTGGGATCCTCGCAAATGGTCCATGGTGATGTCCTCGATGATGGTCTTCGAGCCAGTGCCCTACCGGGATGGAGAAAGGGAGGGAAGGGTGGAGGGAAGGGATCTTACCTCTAAACATAATCAACCTAAAACACTAAATATACGCAATTAACAATAGTTCTCGACAAAATACGCAATAAGCATGCTCGGGGCCAGTGGTGCCCTCGAGCCAGGTGGCGCGGAGGGGTTTATTGTAACATTTTTGTTACAATGTATAAAGACCATCTAACTGAGAAGAGCTTGAAAGGAATGGGCACCCTGGCGCAAGTTGGCACTAGTCGTGCTGCTACTAGTGCTCGCCGTTGTGAAAGGCTGAATTTTAGTATTTAGTATTGTTGTCGTGGCGCCATGACACGTGTCTAGGCTGGTTCTGTCGATATTCACTTCTGTTTTATATATTTTCTAAACAATGATTCAAAAACAAGGCTTTTCCATAGGAAAAGGGTAATGCAGGACCTTGATAGGATAACAAGAACTTATGCACATAAGTCAGTAACAAATTGGCCTAGAATATTAAATAGGGCTGAAAAAGTAATAAACTACACTCGTCTATAGGGTTTGAACCCATATGTTTTCATAATAATGTAAAGAGGTGAATGAAGAGGTAGAAGAAAGAATCGAAATACCGTATAGGAAGGAAGTGAATAAGGAGTTTAAGAAGCAAAGAAAATCCAGAATAGTGAATCTAGCAGTTATCCGTCAAAGGATCAAGATAGTAAGAAATAGGGAGGATATAGAAGATTCTAACAATAAGTTAAAGATGAAGGTCAAAGTCATAGTTGAAAAGATGCGTTCCATGAGATTCAGAAAGCGTACTGAGTTCTTAGGGCGTGTTTCACACGATGAGATACTCCGAATAGTAACAGATAGACCCAAGTTCATCAATGAGGATTTATCTAAAAAGATTAAGCGATGAAATGAGTATTTTCACAGAAAGCTTATTGAAGAAGGGGTGACAGCGAAGCGTATGAATTTCAAAACAAGAGCATGTAGAAGCAGGAAATGACGAGAAACTAGGAATAAAACTGGTGGAAGGCAAAAGATATTGATAGAATCTAGTGAGTCAGATTAAGGATTTCACAGATTTATATGACAGGAACAGGCACAATAATGCCTACGATTAAAATAAAAACCTATTTATAAGAGTTTTAAAGCATAACGGTTTCTTACTATGAACAAGTTATTACAGAAAGGTTATTCTGGAATAATTTATTACGGAAATATGCAACCGATAGACGTTTTACGTTATGTATAAAATCAGAATAAGAGACAATAAAATTTCTCAGGGAAATACGTTGGGAAAAATAGAATTTTCACAGACAACAGTAAGTTGCTTTGACGAAAAAAGGTGATAGTAAGATGATAGCTACGGGGAAGGATATCGCGAACCTATGGTAACTGGAGAAAGAAGATTAGTGTCAAGAAAATAATATTTTTTTATGCATCTTCAATAAACGGTTACAACAGTACCTAAATTCAGAGATGCTCAGCACCTCCAATTTCAAGTGTCAGGTAAAATTTAATTTTACTGCTATAAATGCATAAAACCTGATTACAACATGGCGATACACCATCATACTTTATAACAAGCCTACTTACTTCAATTTTTTTTACATTTTCCAACCATTATTTAGATGGATGAACGTTAATATTAGGAACTTGACGGGATTGAACTCTATACGCAAGTGCGATGTATCTTCTTATGACAGCTAAACGGAAAATATAATTTATCACTTACAAAAATGTCGGTCATTTCTTTTCACTTTCATTCTTTATTCCTCTCACCCCTATTCTCATTCATTTCGTGCTGTCCCTTTCCTCCCTTGCACTTAATAAACAGGTTAATTTCGTAAATTCAAGTAAATTCCTTTCCCTTGTGTATCAAGCCTAAGGATAAAATATAAATTCTCTCACTTTTTTCCCGATATCTTTCATGATGGATAAGTAACATTTTCAGATATGTGTAAATATACATGATATTAAATTTGTAATTAAAAAACTTCAGAAATATACCTATTTAAATTACGTATTTATGAACTCTTTTTATGGTTCAACAAAATATACTGAATCTATGTCATTATACGGTACATATGTAACATAAGCACATGGAAACCTTTTTTGGTAATATTTTACATGTAAAACTGAATAAAAAATATAGTATAATTAATCTAAAACAATCAAAATATAAAAAAATATTATACAGTGCGTATGTGAAACATTGTTACCGATATCATTAATATAACAGTGCTATTAAGGCTATTAAGACAAAAATCTTGAAAGCTTCTACAATGGAGAATAAAATTATTTGTGCACTAAGAGAGCGGAAGTAAAATTTACTGCAAATTTCTAGACACATTTTATAATTTAAACACGTGTAATACTTTATACTTGTCATATTGAATCTTAAGTGCAACATAATATTATTCGTGTTTCCATAAATAAATTAATCTAGAAATTTATAGTGCATTTGACTTCGGCCTTTGTTTGACGCGCGTATTTGTGAGGAAGATATGATATGGTAAAAAGTCCTGACGCTTAAATTAAGTAGGAACGGGTAACTTTTTAAATAATTGAAGTGAACGGTTGGTGATTGAATGTTGCAATATATTGAGGATGAGAATTAGATACAATGGTAGTTGCTATTGACGTGTGGTGTACGGAATGAGATTTTGAATGTGCTACGTATGTTGTCAAACTGAAGAAAAACCAATGGGGCTCTTCTAAGGTGGGAGTGGAGTTCATCCCTTCCGAGAGTTGGAGCCGGGCATATATTTAATTTTATGACCTACCTCCCAAAGTTCTGAGAGGCAGTCAGAGACAAATAATAGGCTCCACTCTCAAGTGGTATAACCTAAACAAAGTAAAAACCACATTACTGGCTTTCTTCTGTTAAACCCAGGTCAAGGCAGTACACCCAGACCCCAGATCCAACGTTCTCGTCGGAACAACCTTCTTATTGCATTCTTATTGCAAGCATATTTTTATCACCCACTATAACGCAACGCACAGTACGCAGTTGACGATACCGATGATATCCTATTCATTAATAATAAAATAATGTTAATCCAACCAAATGCTTTAATAAAAAAGTTCTAGGAACATAATACATTCTTAGAGATTCTAAACAAGATAAAAATAAAAATATACTTACTGGAATGTTCGTAGAATAGATCGTAGAGTGTAGAATAACGGATTTAATTATTTTGTGCCAATTCAAACAATATATTATTTGAAGAATATTTTTAAAGTAAAATGATGGTAACTTTCAACAGTGTGTTTTTGGGTTATCAGAAATATGTAGTTTATGACAAAAAGTGATGAAAAGTATCATTGCCACTCTCCCTATAGCATATTTGAGTACCAACATCTTTGTACGTCTGT
This sequence comes from Trachelus tabidus, assembly GCA_030142655.1. Taxonomy (NCBI): domain Eukaryota; kingdom Metazoa; phylum Arthropoda; class Insecta; order Hymenoptera; family Cephidae; genus Trachelus; species Trachelus tabidus. The sequence goes on from JARQTI010000870.1 coordinate 52,631, forward strand.
AAACCTAGCATCTCAAGTGTTAACATGTCATAAATAAACTTGGAATTTACTAGATTCCAATTTAGTTCTACAATTTCTGATAAGCTTCATCAATAGTTTTGTTAATTTTCGCTTAACTCTTTCACTGCTAAAGGCGTATATATACGCTTTCACAAGTCTATCGATATACATATACGAAAGGCGTAAATGGATTGATGGATTCCTCTGAGAGTGCGCCGCAGTCAGAGGGTTAAAATCAGGTTTTCGAGAAATGAGAAGCTAACTTCCGGTGACATGTTACAGCATCTCACCGAATTTCGAATATTCAAGAATGGGGAAATAAAATTTTTAAGATTTCTACCGCCTGGGCACGTTAGGTCAATAGTTCTGGCGATGAAACTATTTTGGAAGCCAGCATCGCGCCTTTCAGTGCACGCAGACATGAGATGCTAGCTCCTGAAAGTGTATTCCTTGGAGTTCCGAACTGTTCTGGGACAAGTTACAGTGCCTGTCCGAAACGATCTTGGTTCGGCGGACATGATCTAAAACACTGGTACACTACCCTTTTTGGTCGCCAATATTCACTGCTTTGTATCACGCTTTGCTATACTTCCTGTTGCGTCGATAGTCAAAATGGAGTCTTATAATAGGCGAAATAGTCTTTTCTGCAACGGGCCGTATATAATTATTGCTATTTCGACGTCCACTACATGCAATAGAACTTCATTAAACCGATACCCTGAATAGAACCAGCATATTTTCCATATTTAGATTGATGAAGTAGGTTTATTGGAGAACTTGCGGCGCATTCTAAGCCGTGTATTTTGAGCAGTTGCTGCTCCTTTGCTTTTCGCAGAACAGCCGCATTTGGTACGATTGGTAGATTTTATCCGCCAAATTTTTACTTTCTCATTACATACGAAGTACGTAAAATATGTAATAAACGAGGAAGTATTGCAATAAAAAAAAAAATTAGGCTCTTAGATTTTTATGGAAATACATGTTTTGAGGTTCCTAGATTTCAAAAACAGCATTCATTCATTTCTGTCTGTCTGTCTGTGTATGGTCAATTCTTTCTGAAAATACATTAGCCCGTATTCAGAACTCGCTTTTAATGCTAATAGCGCACTTTTAAATTTGTTCTTAGTGACTTTTAACTAAAAGCGACTCTGTTAGTGACTTTAAGAGCGAGTTGTGAATATGGCCTATTAAGTTTCAACAGAGGCTACAGATCCGCAGTAAAATTTGTTGTGGCTTGTGTGTATAAAATCTAGTTTTGGTATTGAAATTGACACTAAAATACCAATCTATTCTGGCACTTTACCTGAAATGTGTTTTCTATCGATAGACTGATCAATAAATTACTATGCTCGGGTTTGCGGTGTATTGCACTTGCATGCATGTAGCGAACAAAAATTGAGTTATTCAGTACAGAGATACCTTCATTATTTAATGGTGTCCTAATAAAGTAAAAACGAATCATCAGTTATTTTAAAGTGTACCGTGTAATCAACATATGAAATATATAATTTGTCATATGCATACTCTAAGAGCAGCCATATTCCACTAGGCTTTACTGAAAGTTCTTCGAAAACAATTCTTCGACATATGTATTTTTCAAATGTGATAAGTTGTTTTGGCCGCTCTTAGCCGAACCCAGAAGCAGCGAACGTGGACGCGGCGGTCTGTGACTCCATTTTTTATATTTGTTATTTTTTTATTTTTCTAATTGTTCACATTTTTTGTATGTTCCTGCAATTAAACATAACCTAACCTCACCTAACGTAGACCTAGACCAATCCAGCACAGCACTACATGATCGTTGAGTCGATTTTTCATAACTAAAACACCATCATATAACCTAACTTAACCTAATCTATAGCCTAACTCCTTCCAAGCACATTATAGAATCGATCTGTGTGTAGCTGGACTCTACTAAAACCAAGCGAGTTATTCTTTTCAAAGAATTGTATCTCTCGAAGAAGTATTTCGAAGAATTGTTTTCGAAGAACTGTTTTCGAAGAAACGTATCACTCGAAAAATGGTTGTCGAAGATCTGTTTTCGTAGAACTGTTTTCGAAGGAATGTTTTAGAAAAACTTTCCGTACACGTCCACTAGATCTTCCTCCCTAGAAGAAAAGACACACTTTCTTTACACTTTATCGTATAGCAAATTGCAGGTATATATTAATAATTTACTGTAATCCGTGGTGTAAGGAGACAAGGTGTGCTCTTGCGCACGAGTTTTATGAAAGCGAATAGAAAAGTCACCTCAGTATACGTTAATACAAGCGGGAAGTTCAAAGCTTAAAACTACTGCAACCGGTATCTATTGACTGGATAACTAGAAATATTGAGTAATTACTGTTTTTTCATTGTCTAGAAAATTTCAAATGAGTAGTCAAAAGTAACAAAAAAAAATGATTTCATAAAATTTCTATACCAACATGAATTTTAAGTCGATCTAAGATAGCATTCTCATTCTGTATTTGATACGCACTTATGTAGGTACCACATTTAAAATAGTGTGAATTTATACAAACTTGATTCAACTAAAAAACCTAATTTAATTTTTTTAAACGATTGACAGCAAAATTTATTCAAATATTAATTTACTAAAATACGAATTGATAGAACTCGATAAAAAATTGACTGAACTAAAAGAATTCTTTATTTCAACTCTGCATCACTTAGTTCTTATCATCAAGTAATTTCATAACAATAACGTGACGCTAGTAACAATCGTGATGAGAGAGTCAACTGTTGTGATTACGTCAATAGCAGCTTTTTTCATTCTCCTGGTCTCGTTTCTTTTAAAGCTAACTGCATCTTTTCGTTGCTCTATCGCCTCATTGGTAACTTCTTCACGGTGTTTTCCCCTGAATTGCCTTTTCTTTCTACTCGTGTGAAGATAAATTTGAATATATTTTATTCCACATGAAAAAGTTACGTCAATATTTCTCATCACGCTTTCTGCAATCTACTAGTTATTTTAAATTTGCACTCGGTGCAGTAACCAATGAACGTTGCGCAATTCTCTGTTATTGCGTTTGGACTCACTAAATTATGTATTCTTAAAAGAAAATACGCAGTCTACTTTCTTATGCTGCTTGCATATTTCTTCAGCGGTAACATTAGCCCACCCCTCTTGTAATTTCCAATAACTTCGCCTGTTAGAGATCTTTTTTCGGACCAATTTCAAGCCATTTCTTAGCAGACGTAACCAGCTTTATTTTCTTTGAATAAGAGTAGTGCGATGTATTGTAAGTAGTTGCGATTAGTGTCCTGAACCCATTGCGACCCTTATTAACAATCGTAAATACGTGACGCTGTTCTATATATGCGAGCCGCCTAATGCCATAGGATTAGCAATGAGACGATGAACTTTATTCGACGGAGGTAAGACTATGCCGTTAACATCGAGATTTCGACAATCGCTTTGAAATTTTCTTTTAAATTTAATTCTTTTAAAATTTCTTTTAGTATAAATTATTCATAAGGCATTTTATCAATGTAAATAACCTTTTGTCTAAAACGTGGAGTTGCTAAATGTGCATGTAGTAGTAAGGTAATTTGCTTTTGCTTCACAATAGAACCAGTGCGCTAAACCCCGCTTGATGGCAGAAACGAGGGTTTCATGTGTCGGAGCAGTCTGGCTAAGCTAGCGAATGGTAGAATTGATCGAGCAGAGAATAAGGTAGCGGTGATGGGAGATGCTGCGCCGAGCGGCAGCATTGTATTAATTATACGTATTGTTAGTGGGGCGCGAACGATCTCCACGCATATGTCTAACCAATTCTATAGCCTGCCTATGAGTTCACTGGTTTTTTGACAAATTGTAAATAATGAAGGCTCTAGTAAGGCATACGAGGCTCGGAAAATAATTCTTACTACAAAGTATGCATGTGCTTGGTTTTGCGCTGAAATAGATTTCTGCATATATTTCCGCGATTTTATGGAAAGCCACACGTATTATATTAATAGTTACTTTACTTGCGAACTGTTAAGGGAAAAAAAACAATTTATAGAACACTTGGAAAAATGAAAAAGGCAAATAAAAAAATTTTTTATACATATAAAATTAAAAAACTTGTACAGTAGCTTCCAAAGAAACTGTCATCCGAAAGGCCCTTGCAGATCAAAGGTTGCGAACAGCGAACAATGGAAGAAATGCTTTGGGTCTAGTTTGTGACGTCAATATCTCAATGTACTTTACCTATTGGTTACTGCCTACTGCCTGCTGCCTTTAGTTTGCAAGGCTCTTAATGTAATGATGGCTTCCAACATTATTCAAATACTAATTCCATGCGGAAGTATTGTTTAAACAGTGACAAACACTGTAATTTGTACCAGAAAAGTTCGGAACTCCAAAGAATACACTGTCAGAAGCTAGCATCTTATGGCTGCATGCACTGAACGGGGCGACGCTGGCTTCCATCATTGTTTGAACAATTGTTCCGTGCGGAAGTATTGTTTAAACAGTGACAAGCACTGTAATTTGTACCAGAGCAGTTTGGAACTCCAAAGAATACACTGTCAGAAGTTAGCGTATTATGTCTGCATGTACTGAGCGGAGCGATGCTGGCTTCCAAGATAAATTCGTCTTTAAAACTATTGACCTAACGTGCCCAGGTGGTAGAACTCTTCAAAATCTTATTCCCGTATGCTTCAATATTTAAATTTCGGTAAGATGCTATGAGATTTCAGCGGAAAAAGACAAAAGTATTGGTGAAACTTATCGGGAACTGTAGAACTATGCTATTAAGGGCATATTCCGTAATTGAACTACGGTTGCTGTTATTGAATTTCAGCCAAATGCCTCAATTGATATTGACTGCTGACAAAAATGAATCGATGTCATTGGCTGAAATGTGGTAACCATAACTGTGGTTAAACTACCGAATATACCCTAAATTTCACATTTATTTGAGATGCTGACACTTGAGATGCTATTTTCACAGACGTCAACTTTGCCTCTAGAAGAAAAAAAAAGCGGTCGATGTAAATATTTGGTTTGTACGAAGTGTCGACCTAGCTGGCGATGTATGGTATTCAAAAGAAAATATCAAAAATGGTGGAATTTAACTAACGAGAATGTGTTACTGACTTGACACATCTATCGAGTTTCTATCTTAAACGTTCGTCAACCAAAAACCAACCACCTATCTAATCTTCGCAAAAGGTTCCCATACCTTTTAGTTAAATATTTTTTCCTTTTGGTACTATATGTATAGATATATGATATATACATGCACTTCCATTTTAATAACCAAAGCCGTTTTTCTAAACCACTGTTTCAGGAGGGCCGCCGCTGGGGCGACAGTGGTTCCCATCTTGCGGGAGGATTTCATGGCAGGAGTCAACCTCGTCTAAACTACTACCTGTACCAGGTTCAAAAACTTCATATTGAGTAATTCCGCTGCAAAACTCCTAGCGGAGTTACACAAGGCATTAGGCATTATCGATCACTTCACTCGAAAACACGCAACTTTAGATTTAAATACAAACCGTAGGAAGTATACGGTACATACAGATTCTAGTACTATTTCTTCGTACAATGGAGGAAAAGCGTCGATATTTTGATAAGAAGATCAAATCCATTTTCGAATCGAATTCTTCTACGAACCTGATTATCTTCATGACGAAACTATTTTTTCAAACTTATAAGGTCCAATTTTTATCTTTAGTCCATGAAAATCCTACAATGTCAAATTGGGAGATAATTCGAACTCAAAGTTTACGCTTTTATCTTTCTACGTGTGCGAATTGAAAATTTTATTGTTATTACCTGAGTCGAAATATTTATCATATAGAAACCATACCAGAGTCTAATGTTAATATTTTGCAGTCTGGACATCCTATATTAGGCCCAAGTACCTCTGTCTACACCGATCCCACTCTTTCGAATTTTTTTATGCTCATTAGCACCTTAGATCTTACGAATTTAACTTAGACTAAGAAGAAATAGGAAAATTATGATTTCAATGACATATATTTCTTTAAATGATATTTATTTCATTTTATTTAATAGTTTCGAACAATCTCATTGAATTGAAAACAAAATAATAGGAAACGATACGACATATGTAATTATAATTACAACCTAAATATTTCGGGTATTTTCATTTGAATCAATGAAAAATTGAAATATTTATCTTTTGATTATGTTTATAGAAAGGTTTAAAATATTCAAACATTGTGATTTTAAATAATTATTCACAAACTTTTTGAATAATAATAATTAAAACTGGAAATATTAAATGTTACTACAAGTAGGTGTCAATTTGACTAATATCGGATCTAGAATTTACAGAAAAGATGTGCATATGTATTAGGACTTCTGAATTAGGCCTTATAGTAAAATATAGGAGATTAGTTATAATATTATAATTAACCGTTAAATTAATAGTTAGTTGTAATATAATTCAACTCTCAACTCCCCGAGGTGAAATCGAAAATCTACTGTAGACTTACAAATGACGGAAGCGGAAATATAGGCTTTATAAGTTCTATTGTTAACCTACATGTGTCAAATATATTCATTTTTGCCACTTATAGGTTGAAATTAAATTTTCAATTTCGGCTCGGATCCTGTTTACAGATAAGATATCGAAGCTCTCAAAGGAATAAATATATCAGCTCGGGTAATAAATTTTTGTTACGTGATTTCTTTCCTAATGAAAAGTATCACGAAAGCGATGCCAAGAACCTTATGGTCTGAACTACAAGAATATACAAATATTGAAAGTAATATAATTCGTATTATTCTAAATGCGGGATAAATGAAGTATATTGATTAATCTTATTGCAAATTCTCTCTGTCGATTTCACATCTTTATAGATAATAATGGGATATCCCTAGCGGAATATTGTAAACGGACGAATATTAAATAGATGGGAGCGATATTGAAAATTCTCGTTAATAACAGCGAAATAATATTTGGTATGGCTCGCGGCGCCTGAGAACGAGTCTAAGCAAACGTACACCTTTAACATGGCAAATAAGTATGAGGAAAGGTATGGCTAATGATCCATTCCCATATTATTTGCCATTCTGTTTGAAATGATCTTATTTCACTGACAAGGAAACCTTGGTAGGTGTCCGCCTCCGATTTTTTTCGTTTCACATATGTGAACGTATATACTCGAAAAACTAAACGACACGTGTTTTTTCTTATCGGCCCAAACCCAATTTTTGGGGGTGAAAACCGCCCCTGAAAATTGGGGTGCTAAACGCCCATTTCATTATTTCATTGCACTTACGGAGGTATTGTATAATGAAAAAGAAATTTAGGGGTGGTTCACCCCCTTAAAAATTTATGGAAAAATGTGAGAAAATCACATTTTTGATCTCTCATTGTGAGGAAATTTTCCCAGTTGGTTTCGTTTGCAAAAACTGTTTTATAGAAGAGATACATAATAAAATGTACTTAGGGGTGGTTACCCCCTATAAAATAATTTTTCGCAAAAATGCAAAGACACCTAAACTTTATTTAATTGTCGCGAATAACATATATTTTTTTCAAATTTTTGGACTCGAATTTACTCCCGTTTGACAATTTTTTATATAATGAAAAACAATTTTGGGGTAGTTTACCCCCTTAGAGTCATTGGAAAAATTTGAAAAAATTACATTTTTGATCTCTCATTGTGAGGAAATTTTTCCAATTGGTTTCATTGTGAAAGATGCCGCTTTTATATGTGAAATAATTAAATGGGCGTTTAGCATCTCAACTTTCGGAGGCGGTTTTCACCCCTAAAAACTGAGTTTGGGCCGATTCGAATAAACACGTATCGCTTAGTTTTTCGACTACTACAACATATGTGAAAACCAAAAAAAATCGGAGACGGACACCTACCAAAGTTTCCTTGTGAGTATATGAATATTACAATACTGGCTTTCCAGATTTGTTATAAAAAACTTTATTGGGCTTTATGTTTATTTACTGAAATATCAGCATACAATAAATAATGAGAACCATATTTTACAAATCAACTATATTTACGACTCTAGAAATATTTTCGTCGCCGGCGACTTCAGTATTAAAATCCAGTACTTTGATCTCGAAGGTTCTTAAAAAAGCTCGTACAATTAGATAGACATTTGTTTTTTTAAATTTTAGAGGAAAATTGCTTTTACTTAGATTTGACTATAAAAGTTTAACAAGAATAAAATATAACGTTACTTGAATTAGTCAAATTCCCTATCATTTGATGCTTCATTAACATCACTATTGTGCTCCTGATTATCACTGACCGTTGTCCAGTAGTTCCTAATATCCACAGGAACTGACTCCTGGGTTATAGGTCCCTTCAACTGATCACAATACGATAAATAATCTAAAATCGGTACGAAACGATAACACATCTACCCCTAGCTAGGCCGCATCGTGAGTGACGCTACAAATTTCCAAAATCGAGAACCTTTCCGAGAGCAGGCCGTAATACCACCTCCTGGTCCTATCAGGTTCGCTGTTACATAGGCTCCTACGACCCATGTATGTTCTCTGATCGTGAAGACACTCGCCGTTTGCTTCGCGTAGTTGAGCCGCCAGGTTGTGCACGCCGGCCTGACGTCACCTTTCCTCGACAACGATCCACCAGGCCCGTAGTTGTCTCTCACGGGCCCCGTTTCAATAGAAATTCTGTCGAATCCTCTCGAATCAGCTTAATGAACTCAAAAACAAAAGAAACGTTCCCCAACTTCTGAAAATACGGTCAGTCCAAACTCACGCGAAATGCTCCGTAATCCGTCAGGTCCCACGACGTAGCCGCATTCGCCTACTTTGTGACGAGCATCAAAATCCTACGGTACATAAAAGGTATACTGCGTAGGATGTGCCTGCATCGATAAAACTAAATATGGCGTATAGCAACTTCATAGGAAGATTTAAGTGGCTCCATTTCAACAAGCCGGCAGTCGTTGTCCTGCGACCGCCGACTAAGGGAAAGTTAAGGGTAAAGTTTCGGTTTCCTTGTTCAGTTTAAGTCGAACAGTAACCAACTAACTTATCATTTTCGTCGTACATATTACAGTACAGCTTACTAGAACATTTTGCGTCAAACTATTGCAGTTCGCGATGTTTTCTCAGTGATGTGGAAAAAAAAAAGAAAGTGTGACAGTACTAGACAGTGCCACAATTATGGAAAATAAAAAAGAAGGAGATGAATTCGGAGTTGATTGGGGGAAAACGAAATACGTGGGAAGAATTCTGAGACAAAGCGACAAGTATTATATTATCATTTGTAACGTAAAACAAGAGTGAAGAAATATCTTCATTTTTCTGATTTCACTTATACGTAGGTGTAGTCGGTCTAGGAGTTCAATGTAATTTTTTGACAGATCAAAAACAATTAAATCTCTACCAAGCCACACGTGGATATGCACCAAATTGTTATTACAAAGTATGTATATCCATAGTTTTGCACTGAAATATATTATATTTACTATTTTAGCATATATTTCCCGAATTTTATGAAAAGCCACGTGTGGTTGGTTAATGATTACTACAATTAGGTTTAATCATTTGACTAAAAATAAAATTACAGGTACTCTAACGAAGACTACCGCCTACGTTTCTATAGGGACTGAAATTAGTATTTTGTCTATCTAGTACGAATTAATATAAGACACGAGTGTGAAGTTTGGTACACGAGCCGTCAGGCGAGTGCACTAATCACACGAGTCTTGTACTCATTCGTACCAAGTAGATACAACAGCTTTTGTAACAAGTGCTCAAAGAAAACGTCGTCTGGGCTTCTTTTTACGAGAGATGGCACTGTTAACCTGCCTCAAAAATATTTTTTAACAGGTTTTCCCTCCCTTGAAAATATTTTAGATGCCTATGACGTCCCTATGATAAATTTGTATAGGTAATTTTATAGTCATTTGTTCAAAAAATAATATTTTAAGGTGCCCTCTGGCGACACATTATGGGGTATCCTTTGGGCATTTATTACAAAAAAATATTTTATGTAACTCATCCATGAAAAGCGCTACTTTTCATGCCTGCAAAGTGTGGCGTAAGTGGCGCTTTATAACTAAGGATGCGATGAAAATGCTGCGCATACACTTATTAGCCCAATTTTACTTTACGCACTAGTGCGATAAACTAAACATTGTTCTCGCCCGCTGTCATGACACGCATTCACTTTGGAGGCCTTCCTTGCTTTCCTTGTGGCTGCCTCCTCCAATGGGGAGATGTGCCAGTCACTTTGAAGGCACAAAAGTATCACTTTTCATGCATGAGTTATATAAAATATTATGCGATACTGGTGCAATAAAGGGAACATTATACGAAGGTTCTGAAGTTTGTCACACTCACCGCACTCGTGCGACTAACTTCACCGCCTGCCTATAAAGTTCGCTTTCTCGCACTCGTATCGCAAAGTACTATAATACAATGAATATAATAAAGCTTAAAAACTTACTTTTAATATCAGATGATTAGTATTTACTTTGTTTCGAAAGTTAACAAATCTGAAATCCATTTTCAGTGTGTAGTTTTCAGAAACTTTGTAAAATACGGTGAATTTGAATAGTATGGGAAATAGTATGGGAACGGACCATTAGCCATATATTCCCTCATACGTTTTTGCCATACTATAAATGTTTGCATACTCGCCCAGGTTCTCTTCCAGACATTGAGCCATACTAACAATAAAGATTTTTACGCATGCAGGAGTTTCCTCCTTCTACATTTTATCAAAGTTATCAGAATTTGACGTAACATGAATACAAAAACAGGTATTATTTGGTTTTCTATAACTTTCCACCCGATACCTTCACTTTCTTCTTTATGAAGACATACGCCGCCCTACACTTATCGTAATATTATTATGCCGTCAAACATTAAATGTATAAAAGGTACATTAGTCAAAGCTGTATCCAGACAAAATAATTGCTGAAAGAGGGAACATACAAATCGTATTAACAAAAACTGCGATTGATCTTCGCAACCATTATAACCATATACTACAATTAAATTGTCGATTATTGTATTACCATAAGTTATCACGAGCTGAATCGATTAGCTCCTTTGAGATTTCTGCCATATTAAACAGCTTCAAAGGAGAATTTTGTCATTTGAATTAAAGTCAAAATATTAACGATACTCTGAAAATATTTGATGTGCCACACAAATTTTCGAAATAATTAAGCAATCTATGCATGCAAAATTAAAAACAAAAATTGGTAGTAGAATAGCGAGTGTAGCTACGGTCGCAAACATTCGTTAAAACCAAACGATCGACCGGCTTTTCCTCCAAAACCCCCGAACAATTGCTTTAACTCATAACTCGACGTACACAATACTACAAACTTTAGTGCCCACATGTTGTACATACGTAATGTATTGGAAGTTCGAAGAGAACACGTCGCATTCGGACCAATCAGTACTATCCTTTGCTAAGATACACCTTCGCTGTCGTATTATTTTAATATCTTGTTACTAGCCAAGTGTGCAGATCATACGTTGTAATACAGCTTGATAAAAAAAATATTATATAATAATTCATTGTGTAATATAAATAAGGATAAATGTTTTAAACGGATTATACCCTAAATGGATAAATGTCTTGAATGGATTCTATTTGATAATAGTATGTCAAGCATACTTGGCACATAGGCGTAAATCTACAAAGTACTCTGTCATAGCGTTCGCACGCTGGTCCATGTAAGGGATACTACACTGAGAAAAGAGTTTGGTTATAGAAAGGAACTGTATTTATTTGCTACTTTACGAATTTGATTCAAGTCAACGCCTCTAGTACCTATTTGTCATACAAAGATAGTCCAGTCGCTACGTACATTGGAAATTTTATTAATTAATAACTAACTTTTTTCGTCAATAGTTAGAAGGGTCAATGTTAATCTAAATAAAGATTCTCGGAAATCCACCCATGTTGCTTCAGTTGCCATCTTGAAATTAAGGGTGAATTCTTTATTTATTAAATTACTTGTTTATTTTCAACTTAAACTCGAAGTTGCGTGTAAATATTCTTCAAATGTGCAATAGCGATATATCATAAATTGAAAAAGCTATAAAGAAAGCATAATTTTGCAATATTTACTAAAAATATCCCATTTATTTGGACACATTTCTTTCATACGAATAAAAGTCGACTTCATTATAAATAGACACTGGGATATAGTCTGTTGATGCACGTTTTATTATCATTAAATATTCGCGAATTTACGAGTAAAGTAAATTTATTTCGTTAAATAGATTTAATAATCGACTCACTTGATGATTAAACGTTATTTGTTAAACTTATTATCATTCGTATCTTTAACTGTATTATTCGTTAAACGTATAACAAATAAATATAATTTATTTATATAAGTACCTCTCGCAAATAAATCTTTTAAAACCTCAAATGAGCACCGTGTTTATTCTAGCCTTGTATTCACTTGTTCATTTAAACATAGAATATTTTTCCAGAAATAAATATCGTTAATTCTAAATAAACTCTTTTCTCAGCGTATAGTGCTATCTAAATAAATTAAATTACTTAGAGCGTTATCAGTCTTACTACGTAAAGATTTGTTATACATTAACTGCTCTAGTCACACTGTCACCATCGAGAGTGCCATACCGAGTATCGATAGATAAATGGGGATAATCAACGTGTTTTTCATCTATTTTAAAATCATTGTCAGTATTGAAAAATTTCTTATCAAGTTCTACTTGTGGCGTCCATAAAAATTCGAATTGTAATATTTAATATCTCTTTCGCAAGGTCATACTTGACACTAAATTCTAATTTTATAATTTTTTGAATATGCTATCTTGTTTTCGACGTGTATCTCATATATAGCAATTGATACTATCCCATACCTAATGTTTACAGATCTGGTTATTGCGAATGAACAATGATAAAAAAAGTGACTTTCATCAGATCTTAGATTGATCCTTCCTGCACCAAACAGATGATAATTGCAATGAAAAATCGATCTGACCTGCGATTGATCATTCGCAGTAACAAGATCCATAAACATTACGTGTGGGATTGTGCCAATTGCCATATATGAGATATACGTTAAAAATGAGATCTCACATTGATATCTCTGACGCACCGAATTTTTTTACTCGAGTGCTTATACAGATAGTTCATCATCGGATACAAATTTTTCATGTTTCCTTGAAAAATTTAATAGAACAAACTGCTATTACATTTATTATTGCCGTTAATGCGATTTTCCCCGTACCAATACTTATTGCTATTTCAGCAGTATAAAATTCTAAGTATAGCTGTTTGAATATATTTAGATTTTATGGACCATGCTCTATAAGCAATCGTACGTGCGCTTATAAGTTCAACCACTAATGTAAGTATAGAAAATAAGTGTAACCACGCAATACAAGATGCGACAAAAGTGAAGCATCAATATATACATATAGTGCACATAACATCGTGAAATGTAACGTAGCAGCATTCTGTATCGACCACGAGCAGCTTCGCGCCAAGGAAGGAGACGAGAATCGGTGCAACTAAAAGCAATTTCTAGACTGTATTTTTGAAAAGTCTATTGATCGTCAAAGATATTTTTAAGGTGCATAGGTACATTCGTCGGTTTTCCATAGAACATCAGCCGATTAAACCTATATTTAATAATCCTAAAAATACTCGTAGTTCCATGTGTTCAAACCGATGATGAACAATATTCATCAGCTTAATTACAACAATATTCAAGTAAGTCCGAAATCATTCAGTTATATACATATGATATGAATGTGCTCCTTTCTTCATTGGAAAACATTTCTGTGCATCGTAATATGTATCTTACAATTGAATTTCGGATCATTGTGCGTAATAAAATACCTATCGTAACTACTTTGATACCGTACGTATAATAGAGATCAGCTATTGCATACCACTTACTGCACGTACACATATCGAAGTAACTAATAGATTTTAAAATCGGTGTTTAGGGTTAAGTCTGCGCCATGAGTCTCTTCAAACAAAACGTCTTTCGGTAATATCGATAATATTTTATCAACACACTTTGCCAAACGTCGATATTTCGACGATGCAGGAAAGTAGTCCCATGACGCAACGAATTTTCAACGTGTTTTTCCTACTTGACATATGAGACTCATTTACTGCATAAGTATATTTTCAAATGCTTGGATATATTACAGTAAAAACTGAATGCAAAGACGTGATATATTAATTATCTTTTATCTTTTATACGTCTAGACATATACGTTGCGACGCCGATTTTCGTTGAAATATGTCGGTCACAAGTAAAGGCGTCATCCGTGTTCCACGACTGAAAACTACAAGTGAAATGGTCGCCAACTGCGATACTATGTCCGAATATTACCCAGAATAGCTCTTTGTCGGTGGAGTCGTGAATCGGGAAACGAAGTATATGAAAAATTATAAAAATTTGGAAAGGTTCATTAAAAACTGCTCAAATTATTTTATCACGGATCCAATTTATTTTAGAAAACAGTAATAATAATAATTACAAACAAAGGCAAGCTTGAATTTAAAAACAGATCGAGATGTTACAGAACGAAAACTAGAGAATACGAGAAGATATATTAAAAAACCTTTCAAAATCAAAACAACATGATACTAAACAATAATGGAAAGAAATAATAACGGAATGGTCAAAAGTGACACGAAAGATTCCGTTACTCATCAGATTGCACGTCGTAGCCGAAATTCGCATCTCTTGTGACGTGATTAGTAATTAATTATTGGGAGAGTTCAAAAATGTTTGTATTTATGATAAAAAAAAGGCCACTACACTTCCAATTTAAAACATCGTATTATTATAATCCTACAAGGAGGCAATATCTTTTTTATAAATATATAATTGTGAAATGCATATACGTATGCACTATGTTATAATATTTCGCAAAGTTATTACCAACATGAAATTACTCTCGAGTACAGCATATATCGACAATTCCGTATCCACAGTTCAAAGTTCAGAAATGCATTCGATTGTATGATTTTGAATCTAACGATTTGCTGGATATAGTTTATTGCTAAAAAAAATCTCATTATTGTTCCTTCATAACTACCAACTTTTACACCAACATTTATAAAAGTACAGTTATAAAAAATATCGAAATAATGTCCAGTGGTTTCATCTTATCTTAATGGAATCTGCTATCTTGTCATCCTATTATCCGATCCAGGTGAGCCTTTCCTATCTTGTTATTAGAGCTTACGTGTTGCAGTAGAACCTCGATTCCGGTCAATTCTAAGTTAGAGAAAATGTAAAATTATGGAGAGTTGTAAGCTGATTTATAATACATAGGCTAATAATGTATTTTCAATATAATCGCCAACAGTTGTTATTACGTTAGCTTGTTATAGACATAGAAGAATATCAATAATTCCACCCTATAAACTTGGCAAAGTATAGACAAGAACCTTCAAAGTACATATGAGAATCGAACAACGATATCAAATTGTTCAGAATAACTTACCAACTGGAGGCGATAATTAACCAATTGGATACAGAACAGGGCAAATATTATATCAAGATGGTGGATAAAATAGTTGCAGCCTTGAGTAAAGACTCAAAAGCGGCAGTCACAAAAAGATGGACTATCCGTTTAATAAAGAATTATGTGCAAGTTTCAAATCTTACAAAATCAATTAGAAATTGAGAGACAGTATGAGATTTAAAAAAAAAAAAAATTAACCAAATGTAATCATCACTTGTATAATCTGTTTTCTTCATATTCTTCTAATTCTGTAATCGTAGAAGAGAAAATTGTACGCTTATAAATATCCAACATTACTTACCTTTAGTTATTTCCTGCAATACATTTCAATAATCGAAGCATAACTGTATTCATATAATTAATTTTTCTTTTATCTCTGAAATAATTATCGCTTTCTGGTGATACACATGCGCATTCTATTTTTATAATTACTGAAAAATAATGTTCTCTAACCAAATATTTTTTTAATATTCGCAAGCGCCATTTGTACACACGACGAATTATGTCTAAAAATTTGCAAGAATTTCTATATTTACAAAATTGTTAAATGCCAAAATAAACTGGACGCTCTATCAGAAAAAAATAAAGATATTTAGTTCAGACGTACCAAAATACGATACTCATGGCATGGACTTAACTAACTACTATTAATTGTTAGATAAAAGAGTTTTTTTAGACAAATATATTCTATAGTTGATCATTAATCCATTGTTAAATGTATCTGGCGTTATTATAATATATATAGTAAATGTTACCTTATGTTATCAATAAATAGAATTCATGTATTGTACAAAATAGTTTGGCGAAAGAGACCACGAGCTGCGTCTGTCATTCGTGAATTTTTTCCGATACCTCAGGAGCATAAAGAAATATTCATTCAAAAGAACATTTAATTTTAAAGTATTATTAATCCCTTCGAAGTGTGGCAAAAATTAACTCTATGCGCCATTCTTTAATTGGTAATTAAATTAATTAATTATTAAGGTTTTTGGTGTTACAGAATCCACATTTGATAACCGACATTATAATCCAATATTTTTTAAAAATATTAAATTGAATGAAATAAAAATATCCTATCCCAAGTAGGACACGAGAAGTTACCGCGTTCGAGTGCGTTTTTCTCCCTCGTTTTTGCATTACAGTCTAACGATATCGGCCAGCAATAAAATATTTTGATACACGTATCACAAAATTCGACAATAACTCAAGAATCTAGGACCAGATTGTCGAAAATAATGAAATCTACCGAACAACTTATTTTTCTGTGTAAAAAGTAGTACAATTATTAATAAGTTTTATTTAAATAGTCAATGCACTATTTTTATATTAAAGGCTTTTAATTATGGGAACCTATCGATGCTCTTTGTTCTTTCTTTTCAGATATTCAAATTTCGTTTCATTATATTGTAATATGTACAATGCAATAAAAAAGAAAAACAAAGGCAAGTATCTCTTTATGTCATCCGCAGAGCGTCCTTATTAAATTGTAGCCTTTTGTGAGTACTCTTACTGTCTAATGGAACATCAAAAAATAAGAATTCGTTGGAATTGGAGCGGAATAAGAAGGTGATGGAAACCTAATTATCTACAGATTCAGCAATCGACGCTTTAGAATGATTTTAGTCCATTTTAAGTTCTTATCTATTATTCCAGTGTCCTGGATTGACAAGGGTATTGTAATTTGTACACCGGTAGTCAAAAAATGCTTATATTTGGCGTGGACAGTTTGATAATGAAATAAAGAGGTACCTGTCTTTACTTTTCTTCTATTGGTCCGTTTTCAGATTTGGTCTTTCTTCGTGACTCGGGGATGCTCACACTACCCGTAGAATACTCTCGAGTTGAATCTCTTATACATGGGGCCATGATATTATATGGAGGCAGAACACAATCTTGCATGCAAGTAAGGAGTTCAATGGAACAAACAATTTGATTTTCTGAAAAAGGACAACGAAGAGTATCGATAGGTTATTGTTGTGGGTTACCATAATTAAAATCCTCTTACGTACAAATAATCCATTGATTACTTAGATGAAACTTATTAATAATCTTAATATTTACCAAAGAGATATATAAGGCGTTTCGTAGATGCGATTATTTTGGGTAACTTAGCCTTAGATTTTTCGAGTTATCGTCTGTTTTTGTAACGAATGTCGAAACTATCAAAATATTTAATTGTGAGCCGATATCGCTAGATTCTGACTCAAAAACCAGGGAGGAACTCGCTCACGAACGTGGCAGCTCAGGTGTTCCTATACGTTAATAATGCAATACCACTTTCTTTCGAACGCAGATTCATGAAACAAGGATATGATCTCCGTGCGCCTTCGTATGTTTTCGTTTGGCTTCGTTTAAATTTTTATATCAAGTTTAGATTCTGCGACGAAAAAAAAACCTTAGGATACCCATTTTTAGAGAAATTGCAACAGCGCCATTCCCTCGTTTTTTTGTATATGCGTACATATGTATCATGCATAAAAATAATACGAATTTCTCCAGATCCTTTATGCGTCACTGACAATGAAGAGGCTAATAACGGTAACGTTCAAATTTCCTGGCCCTGACAGTCAATGAAACATCGGACAAACTAGATATTTTGTCCAGAAATTTGAATAAAGCCGGACCAAATAAATAATCTTCAAAATTCTTCAATCTTAAAATGATCGTCTGACTCATAGTGCGCTTCATATGGGCACCCATGGGCGGATATTAAAAATTGTGTCTTTAATGTTGTAAACTTGTTTGAATATTAAACTATATAACCGAAGTAACTGCAAATGTCGATTAAATCTAATCTAATATAACAACTATAAACTCTAATATGATAAATGTACCTTTAAAATAATATCTTTAATGTAAGAATACTAAAAATAAATAATATTAAAGTGTGATATTCTAGTCTACATTATTTCCTATTGTTGCTTGACAGGTCTACAAAATCATCTATTTCCTACAACTTTCTTCGCAAGCAGTTTTATGGTCGAGATCACACTCTGAAGAGTTCTCTCCAATCAGATATTCCTGATCCAATTTCTGTTCTGTTCTTCGAGATATGCTTTCGTTGACTTTGGAAAATGTATTCCATACACTGCAGCAATTTTTTTCTGTAAAATAAATACAGATGGAAATTTTATAGCTGAAAAGATATACAACTTATTTTTATTATTATATCAATTATATGATGTGTACTATAAAGAGAATTCTACTTTGCTTGGTCCAGATAACGAATGTATCTTTAATTCTACTTTCTCCCTCACGGGTTTAAGGCTTGAAACAGCTTTAAATTTTTCTTGTTATCTCAAGCACTTGACCTAACTTATTTCATGTATCAACTTATAACTCATGTATTGTAATACCTGTTCCCGGATCTGCTAAGATGTATGAAAGATGACTAGATGCGGAAACAAAGGAGTACCTTTGCTCCATTGGTCTAGCATCCCCGAATCCGTAAGAGATACACAAAGACGGGGAATATACCGATGGGCGATAATCGAATGCACCGAAATAGCGAAGGGAACCCAGATCCGATAATACTATGACCAACGCGTCGCGGAAGTCCGACGAGCTCAGCCCCGCTAGGTATAGGAAAGGGGCGAAGTAATTAGGAAGTAAAGGCCGTTAGCCACTGTTACGTAATCAACAACTTGACAATTTACTGCACCTGGCAACCAAAATATAGTAAACAACAGAACCCGACAAAGGTACGAAAATCTACCAGAGGTAGTCGTTCTAATAATTAATAGTTACAAATATTGAAACGACCGGAAGGTAGCCTATAAGCTCTAACAGATAGAGAGCGGACTTATTAGTACTCGAGCTTAGACACAGGCCACACAAAGAGTACGCACGCACCGAGATAGAATTTTACAGGGACGCACTCACGCGGTATGCGAGAAGATGTAATGTAACGCACGCCCGTTCCAAAGCTGCCGATTACGCTATTTTGATTTCCTAGTCCCCTTTCGCATTCCAGGTAACAAAGATAAGCACTCTATAATACAGATAATACAATCAGAGCAGTAATTAAAACAGAAAAAGTAAACAGATCATCAAGAGGTAAAATCACGGTAAAATAAGATAAAAAAAACACGGAAAATGATAATAATAAATGATAGATTCGAGACCGCGTGGTGGACACTCGGGCTGACTCCTGTTACTGAGGGAGCCTATGCTAGCCCAAGTAGCGTGCAACTACGTGCCAACTGGCTCCTATTCTCGCGAATTTCGGGAATCCCGAGGACTCAGGCAGCTGCGACAGGATTTATGCTATCTCAGGTAGCCGTTCTTATCACAACCCGTACGAGGAAATCATACATAAATCGATCAACCAAAGACAAGTATGTTATACTCAAGGAAATCTCAGGTCAAGTATACTAATTCAAATTAACGAACACGTAAAATAAAAGAATATTAACTGTCGAAAGAAACCAGGCTCTTCGCCGTGGCCGTAATCGGGGAAAACCACCACTAGTATAAAATCACATTTCACTCGCGAACTAGCATATATAAATTATTAATCCGGCAACGAAGCTCTTCAATTAACGCTTGCTTAGGCCCTTAGGCCAGAGTTAGCTAATATTTCCCTACTAGGTAGCGTGTAATAATATTAATCACATAGGCAGCATGAAGAGTTTCGCACCCGGTTACAAGAAAGATTGCTTACCAGATAATAGAAAGAAGAATAATTCACACAAAGGAAACTTTCGTCGGATTTTCTGGAGCTGTGAAAGAAGCGTCCACTTATTGTTAATAGAAAGATCCACGACGAAAGAGAACGATTTCGATTCTTTTCGCGACACCCGGGGTGTTATCCTCCCACCCGACCCTTAAATTGCCGATTATAATTGGGCAATTAATCATCGCGTTTACTTCCGCCAATCCTAGATGCTTATTGATAATATATCGCCAGGATTTTGGATTATTAACCCTATTAGGTAGCTTAAACGTTGGAGCGGTTGCGTGCGCATCCTCCGCGCAACCCTCTGGATAATAGTAGTTCGCTAGCGCTCCGACGTAGGGCGGTACTGGCGTGTTCCGCGCTGTCATGTCGCTGTCCGCATGTTACTGTTGCGATGCTTTAAAAGTGTGCTGGTCGCAAAGTGTCTTTGAAGTTCACTCCGAATTTCCGTAATTATCAGAGGTTTGCCCAAGCAAGTAACCAGGCTGATTGGCGGCTACAGGTGACGTATGCAGCTTTCCCACAGGTAGGTTTTCCGTCTTCTCCGTATTGTGTATTCTGATGTTCCTCCGAGTGATAGCTTCCCAGGCCTTACAGGTTGCTGATTTGGACCTCGCTTCACGTCTTTGGAGAAAGCCTTATCGTGCCCAGAGGGCACAAGGATCCCCTAGGACGGGAGACGAGGCGATCCTTCACCCAGATATTTCGAGGATTCTTCCTGCCCGCAGTGGATTCGCTTGTGATTAGTCCGGACTCGCATCCTCATGTCAGGTAGCAGGGACCCATCAGTGGAGGCAGAAAAAGTTTCGTTGCATGTGGACAGGTAAGACGATAACTCCTTTACAGGGAATCTTGGTGTTGTTGGCGGTTGCAAGATTGGCAATGCTGAGCTGAGCCGTGTGGGTTTGACGGGCTCCAGCAGTGGTGATCGGGTCAAGCGGTCGGTATAACAGTCCCGAAGGGGCCGGTAATGTCGTCCCACGCAGGTATCCAATTTCCTGTGATAACGCCCTTGTGACGTGTATCTTCGAAAATGCATCGTCACAGTACACAGGATGTCCCAAAATTATTCTTACACCTGAAAATAAGCGATGACTAGAGCTACCCCGAGTACCCTTTTGAAAAGCGAAGTCAACGCGTTCCGCTAGTATCGGAAATCTGTCAATGAATGCATTTGGCACACGGACTGTTAAAAAATTACTAATTGCTCAATCCTGTGTTCCACACCCTGACTCTTCAGGGAACGGATCCAGGTTCTCAGATGAACCCTTCCCACTGTCCGCTTACTCGCCGCATCTTTTGCTTGCGCCCACACCTTCCGACTAGCCAAGGACCTTGACCTCCCGCCCTCAGTCGGCCGTCCACTTCGCCACACCATTGAAGAAATAAAAAACTGGAGACTGCGCTGTACTTTTCCGTGGTACTCAATAAGTAGTCACCCCCGGAAACTTCACCCTCTTCGAATTCTCGTACCTTTCGCGATCAGGAACACCGACCTGAATCCTCTCTCTTGCACACATGCCGGGTCCAATCTCAAGCTCTGTTCAGTCTCGCCCTCACGCAGCGAAGCATAATAACTGATTCTCCCATCGCTCAATCCACCCGTGTATTACGCCTCTCCCTTCTACCCACGTTTCCTCGTCAGAGAATAATCACGTGTTGATTTCTGCTTTCTTCTTGTAATGAGCAAAATTTTAATACTAGCGACATTCATAGGATAGTCGCAAAAGTAAGTCCTACTATATATTATATTTCTAAAATTCGGCCTATTGCAACCTGATATCGCTAAGCAGCACAGGTAACAAGCTTAATCTCTTAAATTAATGTAGTTAACTTTCACGTGAATTTTCATTTTAACGCACAGGGTGTCGAAAATAGGCGCTTTGAATATCTTCATATAATTGAAATCTTGAAAAAACGATAGAAAGAAAGTAATTAACTGGCTTGTTGAATCTCTGTATAATTCGACATCACCGGTGAAAGCGATCCAACTATTACATATAATCATTATGATAATGTAATATCATCTTCACGTTATTAAACAACTATAATATAACATTATTTTATTAACATGAAATCTATTACGATCAATTAAAAAATTATACAACTTATTATCAAACGAGTAAAAACATGAAAATGTAAATTGGGACACGTATAATTAAACATCAAACAATATAAGTTATTTAAAATCCCTTTTTTCCGCAACATTAAAGATTCACTTATTATTTAAACTCTCATAACCCATACAATCATTCATATCCCATACCTTACTTTGTGCTGTCACGGACGCTTCGCAGTCGAAAGGGACCGTTTTGAGAAATGTAGCGACATATAATGGGTAATGAGAGGTGAGAGGGGGAGCGATATTAGCGAATCTAGTGATTAGTTGTATTGATAATATAATATTGATGGTCGGTATAGTGATTTCCACAATTTCCCCCTCACCTCATGCGCGTATGTTCAAGCGTATGAGGTATAAGATTTGATTTTATAGCCGCGCAATGAATAATAATTATTTGGGTAAGCGCACATAACAAAGTAGGTATGCAAATAGGACAAATTACTTATAATATATTCTTAAACTACGCTTATTATATGTACCTTTAATTTTCTTATTGTCTAGGGGTTCCGCTAAAACATATGCATTTGGTCCTATACACTTTATAACTTTGTAGGGGCCTTTGTAGAGGTGGAAGAATTTTTTGTTACAGAGTCTAATGCACTTGAAATATGTGGAACTCGCAGTAGGACTACATCGCCTATGTTGAAAAGTAGGTTTGATTTAATTTTCTGTTGTTTACAACGATTACGATAACTTTTGTACAATTGTTCTCGTGCTAGTACAATTTGTTTTTCTCGGTCTATAACAACACCTGGTGGGAACTCGAAAATTTGTGTAATCTTGTCAGTAATAGATGTGCCAAAATATAACAATTGTGGTGCAAAACCTGTACTAGAATGGTGCGTAATATTTAATAAGTCTTCGATTCTAGGTAAAACCTTGGCCCATGCCGAGTGTTTTTCTGAACATAGCGTACGAAATAAACATCCTAATTCTCTCATAACACGCTCTGTCGGATTAGATTGCGAATTTCTAATGGATGAGAAGGTTGTACAAATTCCAGCCTGCTTTAACACTCTTGACCATGATGCCGCAGTGAATTGAGTTCCATGATCCGATAATATGATCTTTGGTTTTCCTACTTTTGATACATAATCATACAAAATTCTTTTAATACTAATTGCAGACGTCGCTCGCTTTACAGCATATAGTTTTACATATTTAGAAAACGCGCCTATGATAACAAAGATATATAGTACACCTCCTATGGAGCGTGGTAGTGGTCCATAATAATCTACAGTAGCTAACTCATTAGGTTCTTTTGTTTTGATAAATTGAAATTCACCCTGTTACTTTATTATACGGTTTTACTCGCTGACATAGATCGCATTTCTTGATTATTTTCTTAATATCCTTTCGCATTGCTTTCCAAAAGAAAAATTGTCTTATATATTCAAACGTCTTGTAAACACCGGGATGTCCCAATTTCTCATGGCACATTATTACTAATGGTATTAGTTAAACATTTCGGTACCATGATAAGCTATTGTCCATTGCGATTTTTGTTAATAAATAAAATACCTTTATAAACTTGATATGTCTCGTTAACCATATCGTCTGAAAAAATTTCTCTTTATATTACAAATATCCGAATCTAATGTTTGTGCCTTGTCAATTTATTTAATTAACTGGTCATATTCATTTCCCTTTTCAATGCAGCACAACCATATCAACGATTCTTCGTTCAATTCTACACTATTCATGGTTAATAATGATTGACATAGCATAATCATGGGGCGAGTCTTTGATCGTGTATGCACTTCGTAATTTATATTTCGACTAAAAAAATCAGCTACTACATTATCCTTCCCAAGGCAATATGTAATGATAAATGTATATTGTTGAAGAAGAAGACTCCACCGAGCAAGGCGAGCACTGGTATATTTTGCGTTATTTAAAAAGACTAATCCTTTATGGTCAGTAATTATTTCAAAGTATATTCCTATAAGATAGGTGCGAAATTTATGTATAGAATAGACTATAGCTAGGAGTTTTTTTTCTGTGGTAGTATAATTAGTTTCTGGCTGAGTGAGGCACCTACTAACTATTGATATTATACGTGGGTTCCCTTCGGCATCAATCTGGTACAATATGCCACTTATACCGAAGTCACTCGCGTTGCATTGCACCTTAAACTTTGCGCCTGGGATTAAGTATTGAAGTGTAACACAGTTAAGAAATGCATCTTTTAGTGCTCTAAATGCTTTTGGCTTTCCCAATCCTTCAATGTTATTAAAAGGTCGTCTATATAGCATACAAGGAACTCTGAAAAATCGTTACCTAGGGCAAGATTCAATGCACGGATGAACCCACTTCCCGTGATCTTCAATCCGAAAGGAACTCGACAAAATTGATATAGTGACGATCCATACAAAAAGGCTGTCAAAGGTCTTGATTCAGGTGCTAATTGTATTTGCCAATAATCATGGGTTAAATCCAATGTGAACATAAAACGAGCACCGTGATGATTTTGCAATAGTTGATGAACTGGTGGCGATTCGTTATCACCTTTTATAACAACATTTAAGTATCGAGCATCCAAACAGATACGGACATTACCGTCTTTCTTGTCTACAATATGTAAAGGATTGCAATATGGGCTACATGATTTTTCTATTATTCCCAAATTTAACATATTTTCTAGCTCTCGTTCAACTGCTGGACGTTTAGAGAGCGGAACGGGATATGAACGTTTGACATGAGGCTTATTTTCGCTTAACTGAATTTCGTGTTGGTAATGTGTGACACGTCCTTGTTTATCAGAGAATAAAAGTCTATAATTTAACATAAGATCGACAAATGGATTATTCTGATCCGGAGTAGTAGATGTTAGCTTACGCGCGATAGAAGATACATCCTCCAAGAATTCGTCATGAATTTGCGGTTCATTTCTAAATGATGTTATTGATTCTTGCTGTGAAATGAGCTGTCTCCATAACCCGTAAGACCGGTACATTCTGTAGGTTAGCTTTTATAATATGTCTATCCAATATTTGACTTTCAATATTTTTTGTTAGTTCTGAAGACAAACTAGGAATGCTCCGATTCGTTCCCATCTGATCTTCATTAACATGAATATCAGGATTATATTCATAATTAATGTTCACATTATCAGTGATATTTATACGGAACATTATTACAATGACAAAACATTTCATTAGATAGCTTAACAGCATTATTAACGCTTCGGTCATTCAAATAATCAACCGGCGACTCAATAATATTATCAAATACTGATTCAATCATTTCATTTTGCACATAATGTGCGTTAGATATATCAACACCTTGTGCACGTTTATTATCATGAAAGTGAATAGAATTCTGTTTATTATCCCGATCATCAATGAGAAAATCGCGATTCACATTGTTGTAATGAATATTTTCAAGACAATTATGTAACAAATCTGTATATAAATTCTCTTGATCGAAGCAAAAGTTACTTTGCCTTTTCAAGCTCAAGTCTTCCCCCTGCAATGCATAGTTCACCATCGAAATCGACAATTCCTTGGAAGGAGTACCCCCAAACATCACCAGTTCGGGAGGAATAATATGATCTGCTATCACTAACACCTGAGAACGATAATTTATAATAGCTCCAATTCGGTTAAGCCAGTCACTTCCCAGTATAATATGTGATGTAAGCCCAGGAACAACTAGAAACACATGCTCGTCCCTAAAAGATCCCATTGTAAAAAACATTGAAATTTGTTTGCGTATCTTTATAGATCTTTTCCCAATTGCAGTTATAACCATCAAATTGGTAACAGCAAGTTCCGGTATCACATGCGTATTAACAATTTGATGATAAAAATATTCGGAAACACACGTAATCTGACTACCGCTATCTATAAGAGCCGCATAGCTATGTCCATTAACTTGAATCACCGCATGCAAGCATTTGCAATCATTTTCTTTAGCCTGATTCTCTTGTGCATTATTACCACATAGGTCCTCTTCAAGCTCAATAATAAACTGATAATCTCTAGGGTGAGAAACTGGACCTGCTTGGATCGCACCCGAATTTAGTTTAACGTACTACTTGGTTTCGAATTTTGATTTTGATCATTCACACCCTTACTCATCGGTGAAGGAAATCGCATATATGGCAAAGTATAATTACTATTAGGAGCATTCTTGCAATCTGAGCTATGGTAATTTTGTGATGTGCTTTGATAATTATAATTCCCACGACAATGATGATCGTAAGGTGAATATCTACTATTATTTCTATTATAATTAAGACTATTTACAGTATGCTTTTTAAAATCATTGTTTCGCTGTTTCTTATGCAAATCTTTACTTTTATCAATTTCAATTTCACGTGATTTGTCGAGTTGCTCTAATGCCTGCACTAAGATATTAGTTTCGGAATAATCAACCGTTGCCAAGATTTCACGCACTCGCACTGGTAATTGCTGGATTATCGTATAATGTGTCTCGTATACACCGATCCGTGGAGATAAATATTGTGCCGCTTTAACTTGATCGTAAAAATAATTTAGTAAAGTGCCATCGGTAATTTTATATCTCCTTTCCTGCCACTTATTTTTTAGATGAATACGTACGGGAATCGAATAAAATTCTAATTGAAATGCCTGCTCAAAATGCTGATAATTTCTAAAATCATCACGCTGTATTACAAACCAGTTAAGAGCTCTGCCTGATAAACCAGTCTCTACTATGTTCAATTTGTTTTCCATAGGTATGTCTCTAACGCGAAAATATCATTCTAACTCTTTCAGAAATTGTTGCGGATCTTGACTACTAGTATCTGAAAATTTCGGTACGGGAATATCAATTTTGCTCCCACGGAAATGTTCTACTAATTTTTCAATGATTGTAATATCGGCATCACTATTATTAGGTGACTCAACGCGGTTATCTTAATTTTTTCTCGCTTCTCAAATAGATACTCTTGGTTTTTCAGCAATTAATTCCGCTCGCAATGCCTGTACCTCTATACGTATTTCTTCTAGCATATCAGGTGTTATATTCTGTGTTTGATTTGCCATATCGACTCTAGCTCTCTTATTTTGCACGTTACTTTTCTGACCTTGATTTATAACAGTTGAACTCCTAATGACAGACTCAACACTAAGCTCTCTATTGTAGTCTTGCCTTTGTTCCCTTGTTCCTATAGGTGAATGTTATACGGTCATTTCAAAATATAACACAACTAAGGTTAAATCCTTACTGGCCTTTTACGTTGGGCGCCATTTTGTAATATAACATTATTTTATTAACACGAAATCTATTACGATCAATTAAAAAATTATACACCTTATTATCAAACGAGTAAAAACATGAAAATGTAAATTGGCACACGTATAATCAAAAATCAAACAGTAAAAGTTATTTAAAATCCCTTTTTTCCGCAACATTAAAGATTCACTCATTATTAAACTCTCATAACCCATACAATCATTCATATCCCATAGCTTATTTTAATTGTTATGCTGTTTCACCAGACGTCCTCGTCATTTGTCTGGAAGTTATATGTGTTTCTTTCCTTGTCAACTTATACAGCTTTCCTTTCGGGATTTCCACTTCAATTTCTTCTTCTTCTATTTCTTTTCGTGTCTATAAAGGCCCTCACGCTATTTTAAATGTACGAAACAATATATATTAAAATATATCGAGACTAGATGTAAGGTATTAAAACTATCAGTAGCTCCTATGTGCTGTCACGGACGCTTCGCAGTCGAAAGGGACCGTTTTGAGAAATGTAGCGACATATAATGAGTAATAAGAGGTGAGAGGGGGAGCGATATTAGCGAACCTAGTGATTGGTTGTATTGATAATATAATATCTATGGTCGGTATAGTGAATTCCACACACCTAAGCGATATTATTTATTATGATTTAGTATTATTATAATTAAGTTGTATATTTGTCATATATTAGTGTTGGTTATGTGTGTTGGAATGAGTAGTAATAGAACCGTTATAGCGAGACCTGGGGGTGGGGTTAAGGAGGGGTGGGGATGTAGTCCCAAAAGTTTTACGGCTGAAATTTTTTCGTTTCAAACTCGGCGGTTAAAATTTTGCGTTTCAAAATTCGACGTGGACATTTTTCGTTTCAAAAAAAAATCGAGTGAAAATTTTTCCGTGTGTAGACAATGTTTTCGAATAATTTATGATGTTGCGATAAAAGAAATTGTTTGAAGTCCCAAAAGATTTTATGACGTAGGCGATTTTCGTTTCAAAATTCAAAGGAAATTTTTTCGTACGAAAACTAAATGCAAACAATAAAAGTATCAGTCAAAGCGGTATGTCCGAAATTAAAAAGGGAAATTGAAAGATAAAAACTGTTCAACGGCCCAAAAGGTTTACGACTTCGGCGGATTTCGTTTCGAAAATCGAGTTGAAATTTTTCCGTACGAATATTAAGCTGTAGCGATAAAACTATTAGTCGAAGCGATATGTCAGAAAGTAAAAAGGAAAATTGAAAGATACGCCTACACCGTGACGAAAAGAGGCGCCGACCAGTCGCTGAGACATTTTTTGCGCAACGAAAATTTTCTGAAACCTTGAAGAAGAACTGCAACGAGTGGCTAGGATTTCCGAAAGCTTCACATTTCAATCAGACAACCTGGCGCTCCTACCTGTCCACGCGTTTCGCAGACAATGAGTTTTAACCCACAATCGTAAGGGTAGCTACCTAAGTAAAATTTAAGATTGAATTTATGATATGACTCATAAAATAAATAAGGTTTGTAAGCGCTTTGTAAAAACTGTCTATAGAGTGATTGAAGATAAACTTTCATCATGAGGAGAACCGCAAGATGCGATAAGCATGGCCCACTCGACACAAAAAAAGAATATTGGAAAATGTTGCTTGATGTGTGTATGCAAAGTATCAAAGAAAGTGAAAGGATAACCTAGTTGTGGTACGAAGGAAGTACAAACGCTTCCTGAGCGTTTGATATTTTTCTTTTACATTTCTTATTCGGAATGAAAATACATTCTGCAACGAGCCCATTCGAAGATTGGGGAGTTAAATACTTTGAAGAATAAGGAAAATGGAATGAAGTCAATAATTTATGTTATATAAACAGTTTTTATTTACTTTTCATACATTTTTTCTATGCTTTAATTTAAGACATACAGTCATCCCAGGTAAAACTACAGTCCAAACGCTCCAGTGAACTATTTACTAAATCGTGTATTGCTAATACTACTAATTCTGTGGAGAGATGATTATATATGCAATGTGAACTAAGAAGATCCGCTACTGTGCTGGAAGTGATATTCGAAATTTTGCCGCTTTCAAAAGCCTCTGTAATTTCATTCAAGAAACTATTACGAGCACGTATCGCAGTAGTACAATGATCGTCAGTGACCGTCAGACAGGAACATATACACGATTCTAATTTTAAAAGTTTTTCTAAACATTGTCGCCTCAAAGCAATACTATTTTTCCCCCGATGTTATTTTTATTGCGCGGTCGCCATATAATTCACACAATATAACATTACAATTGGCGAAAGGTACCGTAGACCAATCACTCTTATTTTTTATAACAGTAGTAGTAGCAGTATCTATAAGATGAGCGATGAATTTCTCAGAGTGATCAAGAAGTCGCCAGTCCAATGGTAGAAGCGTAACGGCATCCCCTCTGCAGCCAAGGAGTTTTAAAGCCGACTGATATTCATTGTGAACGTGTAGTCCCACGACGATACATTTCTGATTGTTTAAGTTGTATACAGTTTGCATCATCAGCAATGGTGATGGTTTTGGAACGGGTAGCGATGTAGATGTAGAAGGCGTGGGATTCATACCCACAGATCTTTCAAGCGACATCCTGTTTTCTCCATCGTTAAGCGCTACTTTTTTTCGTTTACAATCGTCTTCGTTTTCCTTATTTTTCCTCTTCCCATTTTCCACTTCAGACGTTTCCACAGGTAGTGATTCTTTTAAGGCCAGACGGTCAGGTGTATCTATACCCTCAGGGTTTTTACAAAGCGTTTACAAACCTGATTTATTTTATGAACCATATCTTAAATTCAATCCTAAATCTTACCTAGGTAGCTACCTTTACGATTGTGGGTTAAAACTCTTTGTCTGCGAAACGCGTGGTCAGCTAGGAGCGCTAGGTTGTCTGACTGAAATGTGAAGCCTTCAGAAATCTTAGCCACATTTCTTCTCCAAGGATCCAGAAAAATTTCGTTGCTCAAAAAATGTCTCAACGACTGGTCGGTGCCTCTTTTCGTCACGGTGTAGGCGTGTCTGCCAATTTTCCTTTATACTTTCCGACATACCGTTTTGACCAATAGTTTTATTGCTTGCACTTAGTTTTCGTACGAAAAAATTTCCTTTGAGTTGTAACGTATACGTATCGGTCATCATTTTCGAAACAAAACAATATAGCCCACAGTCACTGGAGTTACAGACTCAGCACGTTACCTAGTGCACTGTCCGTGCCACCTACCCAGCTGCTTAGTTGAGTGCATTCCTAAGGTCCTAACCATACTTAAGAGCATCGGCAAAAAGACGACTATATAAGCAGCCCAAATTATGGTACCGATGCTCAGGAAATCGTTTAGCTTCACGCGATAAAGATCGGACTGCACATTGTCTCTCGTGGCTCTAACCGTTAGAGTATTAGATTCAGTGTAATATTCGTAATCTGGCCTAGGTACGGATTCGTTGTTATATACCCTAGGGAACAAGCTGAATCGGATACCGGGCAAAATTGAGCTACAAAGACTAGTCTTTTCCGAATCAAGTAACGCGTATACTAGATAACTTTCTGTTCCACCAAATTTTCTTTTCGCCTTAACCTCACATACAGTCAGGTTTTATAATCCAACTCACGGTTTTATCCCCCTACTTCTCATAACTAAAACACTGTACACGATACAAGTAGTTGAAATTTACCAAATCATTGTAACAATATATCACAAATTTACATTTACTCGTGTATCAAATATCTATCACCCATCCAACAACATGTCAGGGAATATCTCTCCACGCTGGAATAGCAAGGCGTGTTTCAACACCTTACACGAGCAGCGAACCCACCATTGAGTACATTCTTACCGCTCGGAATTCACTCAAATATTATTCACATTTTCTTTTGGTTACTTCTAAATTCTTGTCATCAAATTTAAAGGCCTCGCTGGCCACTACGGCTTACGTAACAGAATTTTGAAACGAAAATCGCCTAAGTCATAAAATCTTTACGGAATTCAAACAGCTTTTTTTATCGCAACATTATCAATTATTCGAAAACATTGTCTACGCACGGAAAAATTATCACTCGATTTTTGAAACGAAAAATTTTAACCGCCGAGTTTGAAACGAAAAAATTTCAACTGTCGAGTTTGAAACGAAATAACTTCTCGTACGGAAAAATTTCCACTTCGAATTTTGGAACGAAAAATTTTCAGCCGTAAAACTTTTGGAACTCATCCCCACCCCTACTGAACCCCACCCCCATGTCTCGCTATAATGGTTCTATTACTACTGGAATGGATCATGAAAGGGATTATTATTATTATTTATTTGACTGATTATAAACCAAGCAAAGAAAAAACTCATTGAATCTAGCATTCGATAACGGAATTAAATTTTTATTTTATTCGAGAATTATTTTTGATAATACAACTTATGATATATTGTGACGACACTTTTTACGATAACGCACAAATAAATGGCACCGCGAGAAATAATTAATAAAATAGGAAATTAGTGGGCGTCAGGTATAACCAGAGTTACACCGCTGTCTCCTAAAGACACGTTGGCCAGCTCTTATGCGATGGGGTCCTGGGTTTGGGAGACAATAATAAAAATCTGAAAACTAGGGAGGTTCAATCTAAAAACTACTGAAAACGAAAAACTAACGATTTATTTTAAATACTAAATATAAGAACAAGGTGGTTGAATATAAATGATAAGTACGGAAAACAGATCGAGATGGTACAGAACGCACTGGGATATTATCCGAACGACATTGTACAATAATGTTCCCGCTGGAACAACGCAACATACGATACGATAGAACAAACGATACGATAACAAATATTACGATAGTAGACGGTACGATAGTAACTTACGCACCCATATGCTAGAGAGCCGATTCCGCAAGACTTGGACTGAACGATTAGACACAAAACCGGAAGAACAGAAAGAAGGAAATGAGAGACCGATCCTCTGTTTGTCACCGGATTAGCTATTCTTGGACCCGTAGCGGTCAGGAAAGCGTAGTGGCGGGTTTACACCAAGTGAGTATTGTTTGCGAAGGTTCGCAGACGTTCGCAAACGTTTGCCAACATTCGCGAATAGGAAGGGGGGACCCCGTTCATACTGCCTGAATACGCTCGATCGAGCAGTTGTTCTCGAACTTCAGCGAAGTTCCGACAAAAATGCGAAAACATGGCACCGGCGTTATCAAATCACGGTACTGTTCACACCGGACGAGCAACGAACACTGAATCCCTTTGATGATTCGTTGGTTTACCGACAAGTCGCGGAACAAGCTCGAATCTTCGCGAACATTCGAGAACAACGTTCGCAAACGGTGTTCGCAGTCGATGTTCGCTTGGTGTAAGCCCGCCTAAAGATGATGCGTAAGGGTGCAATTTCATGCTGACGCTTGACGCTGATTTTGAGCGTCAAATATAGTCACGTGGTATAATTTCGACGAAAACGCCATCTGGAAAAAAAATAGCGTCAAATCATCACGTCAAAGTGCGGCGTCAGCGTCAATGTAGCTATTGGTAAAAAAAAGCGATCAAAAAAGTAATAAATATCGAAAGCCAACCGATGGATTGCCATGTATGATTCTTACCCTACCTAAACTATGATAACGAATAGTAATTTAAAAAAAACAGTAATTAAAAAGAATGTCTACGATCTATCAACACTAAAACTGGATCCATCAGTGCCAAGAAATAATTCGGCAATGACACATTGCAAAAATAAAACGAAAGAGAGTTTTTTCTGCTCTTATATGCAATGAAATGTCGTTACAGTTTTCTCGAAAGAAATACGGAAAAAACGTTTTGGTTTCTTGTAATTATTTAATTAATTAATTATTCTTCTAATTTTATGCGCAAATACCATTCAAATGTTATGATATCACCTATCGATGTATCGGTTATTGTCGAGTTCGACTTTATTTATTAAGCGTCAACATACACAGCTATAGAGTGTCTGAACTAAAATTTTTTATTTTTGACGCTACAATTCATCCCGATGGCGCTTTCGTCGAAATTATACCACATGACTATATTTGACGTTCAAAACCAGCGTCAAGCGTCAGTATGAAATTGCACCCTAAGGGCACGTCGAACAGAAAAGATCGGTTAATCCCGTGAGTTGAAAGATAGCCAAAATACCACTGAGCGTCACTCACCGTTTTCCAGTAGTTCCTACTATTCCCAGGAACACACTCTCCTGGATTACAGTCCGTCAAACAGATCACGATACGATACAATAAATCCAACAATCGGTACAAAACGATAGCACGTCTATCCCTGAGCTAGGCCTCAATACAATCGTGTAAAATACTCTCGGATCCGCTTAATGAACTCAAAAACAAACAAAACGTTCCCCACAGGAAAATAAATACAAATTCTTAAAATAAAGTCAGTCCAAATGTTAATCCAAATCTCTTACACGTCGAATTAGTATTAATTCCATATTTCTGGGTTGGAGGTCATTTGAAGGTCATACTATGTTACATGGTTGGATTCGTTTGGATGCCGGCTACAATGTGCAAGGAGAAAAAATGTGCCATTCAATTTAAAAAAAACTCTGATAACCTTGAAAAAACTGGTAAAAAATAAAAAAAAATATTATGATAGCCATGGGCGCCCTTCCAAATCATTTAAAT
Source organism: Trachelus tabidus (assembly GCA_030142655.1). Classification (NCBI taxonomy): domain Eukaryota; kingdom Metazoa; phylum Arthropoda; class Insecta; order Hymenoptera; family Cephidae; genus Trachelus; species Trachelus tabidus. The sequence goes on from JARQTI010000870.1 coordinate 86,722, forward strand.
TCCGATATCTGAGAACTCGGTATCTTTAAATCAAATAAAGTTATTCAGATGTTCCGTTTCTCGCGCCTCCCCTGTATATAAATGTTCATTTACGTCTTTTGAATTTTGAGCTTCGAATTATTATTAAACGCAATTATTAGCAAATATTTCAGGTCTTTCTAATTTGTTATTTTTTTAATTTCATTTTTGTTAACAATAAAGGGTATAACGTTATATGCTGTCCATCGTACCGGTATTTTCATCAGTTTCTAAATCACCTATTCACCCGTATTAATAATTACAAGATATAGAAAGGAAGCATGACAAACAATGCTGTACTTAATCAATAGATTGTGTTGGCAACCCTTTGTCTATATGGCTTGTTAATTGGTGAAATGAGTAAAATATCAGGAAAAATAGGAATAAGATTCTAAGACACATTCTGAGTGATGTGATGTGTTTTATTGCGTGAAATTAATAATGTCTTTTAATATATAGAATCCGAACAAAATTTAGTTATTGAATCTGATTGTTTCTTTACTCGGGTATTCATTATCCGTTTTATGTAGGCTAACTATTCTGGATACGAATAAACTGTAGTGCACACCTAATTGCTTGCGACTGGATTCATAGGTTTTGTTCGAACTACTATGTTACAATAATCTTTTGAACAATTGTTGATTCTTATGAATTGCATTGATGGTGTACTGTTGATATAGCAGTGATAAGTCAGGGCCCTCAGTCCATATGATTTTGTGATAGGGTTTGATGAACGATAGTAAGCAATGATGGCACACAGAACTCGGAGGGCAGAACTACCAGGTATACTTTCACTAACAGGGAAGGTCACCTTACTGTACCTCCGCAACCTGGGTTGAAAAAATTACGTTTTGTAGTTCACATCAAAGTACAAATCCTCACAAAAAAAGAGCTGCCCACTCGCATGTTTAAGGGGTGAAATTAATTTCTGAAAATCGGTGGTTCTTTCGTTTTTCCCTGATATCTTGGAAATCAACATAGATGCTGCAAAAGTTTAAATAGGAAAGTTATTAATTTTTCAGTGCTCTACAATAATATGTGGTTGAAAATTATATAGAAATTTTGTATTTATTATTTTTTTTCATAAAAACGTGTTTTTTTTACATTTTTCCCTAACTTTTCATAATAATCGTCATTGTTTCGACTCAAAATTCAATGATATCAACCTACATTGGGTTTTTCCGTCTGAAGATCTCATTAAACCGGAGAGTTATTTTTTCCAAACGCAAAAAATTGTATAGATTTGAACTGATGACATGTTCTTATCATTATCAAACTATCAGGTGGACTTCTTAAAATACGTTTTATTTTTCCATGATATCCTATCTGTGAAGTTTATTATCAAATCAAATTAAATATTTCTTTTTTTTTCGACAGACCATTTCAAACAGTGGCTAACCGAAATCTATTTTCCGAATGTTGGCGACAACAGTGCGCTTTTAATCGACTCCTGGAGTGGACACCGTCCAGAAGTAGTTAATGTAGTAACTCCTCCTAACAAAAAAGTTGTATTAGAAATTATTCCAAAAGGAACAACAGGACAAATACAATCATTAGATGTGTTTAATTTTCGAATATGGTAAAATTTTATTAGGCATTTTTTAGATCTAGTCATTCTTTCCGGTAGCGATATAAATCTGCATTTCAGAAGTAACATCATCAAACTGCAGTCACTTGTTCACAATCAGCTGTATGTACAACAGCATACTTGGATATACTAAACCTATATATGTATGTCAACATTTTCTGTTTAACAAATTTATCAATCTTGTTTAATTTTCAGGTAAAATAAGAACTTTTTCAACGATTAGATGAAAAAAAATGTTTTAAAAAAGCGTTTTTATGAAAAAAAATAAATAAAAAATTTGTATATAACTTTCAACTGCATATTATTTCAGAGCACTGAAAAATGAATAACTTTGCTATTTAAATTTTTGCCGTATCTATTTTGGTTTCCAAGATATCAGCGAAAAACGAAAAAAACCACCGATTTAGAGGAATTAATTTCACCCCTTAAACATGCGAGTGGGCAGCTCTTTTTTTTTGTGAGGATTTATACTTTGATGTCAACTAAAAAACGTAATTTTTTCAACCCAGGTTGTGGGGGTACAGTAAGGTGACCTTCCTTGTGAGTTCACTATTTCGGAACTGATTTAAATACTTAAATATTTGAACAGTTGAATTCAGAATTTATTGTAAGTTAACAACAGATGTTGATTAACTGATCAACGGCTAAAAACTCGATTATGAACTAGGATTAAGAAGAAAAACCGCAAGCAAACATCTGCAACCCTATTGAGTACTTCTATTTCTTAACCCTTTATTATCTATTCTGGACGTTAATTGGTTGCTAATTCCCCTTCAGAAAATGAAGAACACTTATCTGTCTGCTTCCACTTACCTCCATTCTCTGATTCTTTATCTGGAACTTCGCAAGTATCATTTCCTCGAGAAAATTCTTTGTCATTTTATTAAGCGTTACATAAGATTTAATGTAACAAATTTTTATAATACATAATCGCATGAACGACGAGTATAAAATAATATATGGATTGGTGTAAGCATTTCTAATCATATACAATAGATCGTCGATTTTGCGTTTTGTTCTGTTTAAATATCGATTAGTTTCGTCAGGAAGAAAAATGTTCTATTGCCAATGGTTTTTTGCGAAAGGTAACGGTTTTCCATTGATTTTCATTGATTAACCAGAAATTTTCGATTATTCGACATACATATAGGATCGTTCATGACAATACAAAGTATAATACGAACTATTCACAATTATAAGCAGAAACATAAATCGTAAATATTTATTACATATGTGGTATAGGTGTGGAATTATGTGTCTATAGGCTAGGACATATATATACATATGTGGGCTGCCCATGGAAATGAGTGACAGTCTGTGTGCATAAATGGGCAGTGTATGTATACGCGAGGGCTGAGACGAAACAATATGAATTGGATAACTTTATTAACGGTAATGCCAAACGAACGATCTATACATTTCAATAATTACGTTAATATTATTATACGGAAATACGTATGTCAGACTCCTTTGAGGGTTGTTGGGATCCCTGGAGAGTAGTTAAGCAATGAGAGTTCTGGACCAAGATTCCTGCACCGACATATTACCGGCATCCGGGTTCGCGTCCGTGC
>JARQTI010000870.1:90310-107250 GCA_030142655.1 Trachelus tabidus
CACGGACGCGAACCCGGATGCCGGTAATATGTCGGTGCAGGAATCTTGGTCCAGAACTCTCATTGCTTAACTACTCTGGAGGGCTTCTACCCTTGGCCGGCGTCCATGACAATTAACACACGGATATTCCGTTTGTAATGTATTTATTAGAGCGAACAAATGATTTAGACTTCCCATGGAATCGATCTGATCCAGATCGCGTCTAGCCCATTACTGAATCCTTGAAAAATCTCCTGACCTTATCGGTTTGGCAGGTAGCTACCACCCGCCCTGCTTTAGGGCAGCGTCCCGTCGGATTGGCACACCACAATTAATCAGTTAAAATAATTCGCGCCGACATATATACCAAATGGACAATCAAATAATTCATTATTATCTGCGATATATTCTTCATAAGAATAGTTTAAGAAATCGCTTGATATTGTAACCTTTAATATTTTTCAAGCCAAAATAACTTGATCCACTTTTAAAATCTCTTCCGTAAAATTTAAAAAATTACTATGTCTTAATCTTATCCAAAGAATTTGACCTATATAGGAATAGTTGAGGCCGGGCTGATTAACGTCTCGTTTCTCGGGGAAATGACTCGCAAGGCGCTGTTGCTTTACGTTTGTTCCTTCGAAGGTTTTAAAGTCTTTGGCTAGAGGGAGAGAGCCAAGTGGAAAATCTTATAGGATCCATAAAGACTGGGAAGCATAATAAAAGCTGGGGGCTCATACTGCGAAAGCGCGAATATAAATTGTTCCGAGAGGAGACCAAGTTTTCTTTACCTTTGCTCGTAGCTAGAAGAATTTCTTTTGTGTGAAACTTCTACTTGAAAAAAAAAAGAATTAGAAATTACACAATGAATGTACACGCATGTATTATCAAAGTCTTTTAATCCTTACATAACTGAACATTTACTATACAAATTTAAAAACGTTGGACAATTAAAAAAGCGCCAAAGCATAATACGAAAAGTATGGTACTAATTTACATGCCGCTGAATTTGTGCATAATGCATAAATTAATAAATATTGTAACTTTTTCGATAGTGCAATTTGGTGTGCTCCTTAGGAGTGTACGAAATGTGATGTAAGTGCTCGGGGCTGGCGATTTTCAGAACTTGGGAGACACAGGATCATATGATAACATAAAATCAAGTAATTTTATTATCGATAACAAGTACAACAATGAATGGTAGTTTTTAAATGATAAATGGAAACAGTAATCGGTTCCATGTCACATTGACAAAACGTCAAAATAGCGCATGTCAAAACAAAATACAAAACAGTAAAATAATACGTTTAAAAATAATAAACGCCAAAACAACATATTTTCAAATAACACGAACTACTCGACGAATTACTTTAAATAACACGAACAAACTAACCAACCTAACTAACTACCTCAAGAACCCAAAATAACCTAAGGAACCTAAAAGATCCTAGTTATATTTGAATCAAGAACACTTGAATAACTCCCCATAAAATGGAAACTGATAAAATGTCAACAAGCCGTCCGAGACGCTGAGCTCGCGCGTCTAGAAGAGCGTATAATTAATACCTATCTTCATTCTGGTCAGTATTAAAGCCGAAACGAAATGATATACAACACGCACTATACGGCTTCAATTTGTAAAAAGTCCAAAAAGCAAACCCCTTCTAGTGGACAACTAAAGAAGTGCACTCATATACACAAAAAGGGGAACAAAAGATGGTAAACCGAGAAATATATATATTTATTCAAACATAAAAGCATTCTAGTTATTTAATTTTTGGTTTAGGGACTGTGTTGACACGCGCGGAGCACAATCATGCACCGAAGCAAACAGAAATAAAAGCCCGGTGGGTAGTGGAAAACCTAAAGAAACGAGCCATAAAATCAGCCGAACCAACAGCAGCGATTGTTGTCCCATCTGTAGCCACCGTATCAACAACAGGCATGGCATCTTCATTACCTAGCACATCGCAGCTAACACGTACATTGTATCGAACAACAGCCAAGGCAAATCCGCATTTCCCGACTCTAACATAACGCATAACGCGGGGAGCTATTATTCATCGATATGTATACAAAAACATTAAAAGGTGAGACGTTTCTGTTCCACGACAACGGCGGGGATAAGAGACATTTCCTTATTTTCGCAACGAAAAAAAAAAAACTTTGAATACCTAGCAGTGTGTAAGTATTGGTTCTGTGATGGTACATTTCGATCAGTACCCACAATATTTACACAGCTTTATACGATACACGGAATAGTAGATGGCAGAGTACTTCCGTTTATACATATATGTATATATTGACACCCAGTAAAACTCGTCGTATGTACACCAAAATAGTGCAAATATTACAAACGACTGCATCGAATTTGAGTCCGGATGCGATAGTCGTTGGCATCGAAGAAAGTTTCATAGCTGCTGCAAGTGCAGTTTTCCCAAACGCAATCATACGAGGCTGTCATTTCCACTTCGGCCAGTGCATATGGCTTTGTATTCAAAAATCTGGACTGCAACAGCGCTATGCAGAAAACGAGAATTTTACTTTACATGCGCGAATGCCAATTGGATTAGCCTTTTTTCCTCCGCAAAACGTGCAGCACGTATTTCGAACACTAAAAACATCAGCTTATTTCGTCGGAAACAAAAAAGATTGCAAAAATCCGGGTCAATACTTCACGAGCACATGGATTGGGCAAAAGGAGCACCTACAAAGGCGACGACCTCTATGTGGTATCGAGCTATCGAATTCTTATTCGGCAGTGGCAAACAACGAGTCCCGGACGAATAACGCGGTGGAAGGGTGGTCCATGCCTTCAGCAATCGCACACAGACTCGTCACACTCAAATGGGCAAATTCATCAGCGCGCTAAAGGATGAGCAGCAGCTCACGGAAGTAATCCGGGAACAACATGTGGCTGGCAAAACTATAGCTCGAAAAAAACGTAGGATTTATCGCGATCGTGATGACGTGCTCCAACGAATCGTTGCTGCATAAGATTTCGGCAATAACGTCACTGAATACTTACGTGGATTGGCTCACAACATTCACCTCTAAAAGACTCAATTTATAAATCGTTATTGAGTCCCATTGTATTATTCAACTAATATTTGTATACGTTTTGTTATTATTCATGTGTTTTATTTTTGCATGCGACGTTATTGACGAAGATATCCCTATCTTAGCAAAGTAGCCCTAGTGACGCTGTGCCTAACTAGTGTCTATGGTGTTATATGCAAAATTGAGTAATCATGGCGGGAATGATAGATACAAGACAGAATGGCGCTAGCTGAAATCTATGAGTGAGATCGCAATAATCTCCTTAGGACTTCTACAGAATTCCCAACTCGATACACTCGGCAGAATAGAGGATGCCAGTAAACCAGAGTTTTAAATAAAGTTTAAATTAGTGTTCTAATCCCACAGAGCACAAGTCGAGGGAAACACTTTTATTTCTTTATTTATTCAATGTAGGATTACTTTATGCTTTCTGATTTAATTCACCCTTACTTACTTCGTGGAGCTTTCAAAAGTAACTGATTAAATTGATTTTCATTACTCTATTTAACTAATTAGCATGATAGATGTTCTCACAAGAAGCGTGAAGCATTTATTGGAAATTATTTCTATAATTGAGGGAAGGATAACTTGTGGGAGAAGTTTTTCATCTATCGGCTCTTGATACTAATAAATTAGCCTTCTGGTGATTGTCTTTAATTTCTTGTATTACACTCTCAGTACGTGAGTACCGAGAGGGTTAGCTAATTTGTAACGTTACAATGTCTAGGCCGTGAACATGGTATTCCATGATATAGAAAAAATCTTTATTTTTGTCAATGTAATCATTATAAATTCTCAGCTCCTTCTCAGAATATGAGAAAAGTAAAGTTCAAAAGATTCAATAATAAAACACATGGATTCACAGTACGTACATTTGTATAAGATTCATATTGAATTACAATACATTACTATTCAGTCGTGTATTCCTATGCCGACGTTATACAGGGTGGAATGGCAGTCATGGTATAACCGAGAAGCAGGTTGATTCCTTATGGAAAAGGAAATCGAAGTTGCGGAATAAACTTTTTCTTTACGGGACTTCATTTGTAAGAAAATCGACTTTAAAAATCCATCGGGTACACGTGTACTTGATTAATACTTGACTTAAAGGATCTCGCTAGGGGCACTGTTTTCTTCCATATTTTTATACAATGTTACGACTTAAGGTGGCTTAAAATAATGCAATCCGTATTTCAATCTCGAAAAGAATGTATTTTATTATTTCACGTATTGTTGAAAATGTGGATCTCGTTTTTATGCTTCTCGAATCAGTGTGACACGAACAGTTTTTAGCATGGCCTTAAACCACCTTAAGTCAAGAAGAAGGCATATGTAAAAAAAAGACTGCTCTTTCTTTATTACATTCGTAGTTCTCTCACAGATTCTATGAGTTCATTTAAGAGTAAGTAATAAAATACACCAAGGTGCTCCTATATTACTTTTTTTATCACAAATGTAGTTTCACGGCATGAGCTTATTTATTGGTAAATAATACTTTTTAAATGCACTAAAGTCCTCCTACATCATTTTTTTTTTAAACACAGATGTAGTTGCACAGCTCTTTCTTTACACTAGAATAACGGTCAAATTTTTACTTGCGTAGTAACGTCGGTATAATATTAAAGATATTTTCGTGCAGAAAAACATTTAATAACTATACTGACAATAAATATGAAACTTCAATACATATTTTTGCAGAAACTATGTACTAATTCTGCAACGCTGACATTTATTTTTCTGAGGCCGCGTTTCCACAGGCGAGAGAACTCTAGGAAGTCTTGTAAAAGTTACCTGCAATACCGGTTACACTTGTAAGAAAACAGATTTCTATAATCGCTTGATACCTACCTGTCCTACCTATCTGATAAAAGCGATTAAAAGCGTGAACAAGGTGCGACCTCCCAGTAAAATCGTATCGCCATCTTTTTCTTTCGTATCACTGCGAAACTCAAAGATGAATGACGAAAGCGACACTCATGAACGCCTTTAGCGAAATAGTGAGCAAGACTAACACACTTGTTGTATGCAAATATGAAGGTAAATAGTGCCTCTAGCAAGATCCCTTAGGTCAAGTATTATTCAAGTGTACTTGTACCCGATGGATTTCTAAAGTCGATTTTTTTTTAAATGAAGCCTCGTAGAGAAGAAAAAAGTGAAGGAGGCAAGAGCAGCCCAAAACTACAAACTAGACGAGAGAGGCAAGGAGAGAGAGAGAGAGAGAGAGAGAGAGAGAGAGAGAGGAAAAGAAAAAGAGAGAAACTTGCAAACAGGCCACACGTACGAACCCACACTCATAACGGCTAGAACGATTATTACGACGACGGACGGATTGACGACCTATCCCTTGGACTTCCCCTCGAACACCCTACACACATATATCCCACACACACGCGCACGTGTACACCCACATACAGCCCCACACACAACCACACTCTAGGATAAAGCAGGCGCAATTAGGTTAAGGCAGGTAGGGTAAGCTGTACATAGGAAGATAAGAATAAACAAAAAAATTCAAAGAACCTCTCGGTGTCCGCGTCATTATGCTCCCCACACCTTATCACAACGTATACGATAATATATACACGATAAGAAGATCCAGTTTATGACGAACATCCTTCTTCTTTTTCATTATCAAAGATTATTTAAAAAACAGACATATCTTGAAGTTCGAATGAAATATGTAATGAGCAATGATAGTCATTGACCTTCCTGTAAATCATCATTCAATTTTATTAAATTACTAAACAATTTGATAGTTTATGAAAAAAATGATCAATTCTAACTTGAAATTGATAATATTGGGTGGCTGAAATCTAAATGGTGTATTTACTATGCTTGCGCACATGAAATGTCAATAAACTGTATCCAGTATGTGAGAGTTTACACCAGATGCACGTTTGACGTTGCAAATTGAATGCAAACAATTGTAGACTGCAATATCTCCACTGCAGGTAATGAAAAGAGTCACAAAAAAGGAATGAGCATTCTTTTTTTTTTTAATTAACAACCCATGGTACAATAATATATTACGCAACTAGTGCGTGAAATGAACTTTTTTTTTCACAAGCTGTGATCATCGCAAACGAATCGCCGGCAAAACCGTCGACGAGTCTTGTCGCAATCACGCGAGTGAAAAACAGTGTCGTACGAATTGCATACGTTTTTTGTACGACTATGAGTACAGTTCATGTGTAAAGTTCTATTTTCAGTGCGTAAAGTGTATTTTTTACATTATACACAGTAAGAAAGAAAGTACACTTTACGCAGTAAATATCGAACTTCACACATGAACTTTACTCGCGGTCGTGCAAAAAAATATCTTTTTCCAGTATATGTTAGTGATTTGCACTGGTAAATTGAAACGTAAATACGATTGGAGTCTGGCGACAACAGCCCTCAGGCATATAATTCTTTCCCAATTTGCCGCATGAGCGCGCCACATGAGTTAGCGAACTAGGGAATACCAATAAATGTCACAGTTAAGGTCATGCTTGAAAAACGCCAGATACAAGTCAACAATCAGGCGCAAACTTTTTAAATATAATATGAAACATTCTAATTAAATATGTATTTGGTATAATCATTGAGAAATCAAGATTTTTTCTTAATCTTCATGAATATATTCGTTACTTTTCCAAATGCTCCACACAATTATGTTTGTAACATTTAGGCTGTCATATATTAAATAAGGTTTATATCCCATATAAGAATTACATTTTCAGAGGAATGCTGCAAAAATACAAACTGTATCGCTTCTAAATTAAAAAACATATACAAGTTGGGCTCAGGGGTGAGTGTCAGAGTGTCACATTCCTCAGTTTGAGTTACGGCAGCACAGGTAGTGAACGCACATACCTATTTTTTTATGTTGTTTTAATTATACAATTTAGCCATTTAATCAATTACATATTTTATGTATTTTAATGCATATCAAAATAGCCTACCACAATTCTTTATGTCAATATAGTATATTTTAAATTCCGGATAGTAACTTTTAAAGAGTATACCGTGCCTCGCGTCTAGTACAGCCCCTATCCCCCCAAAAATCAATGATGTATAAAAAACTATGCCAAGTACAGGAGTACTGCGAATCCCTATAACAAAAAATATTAAAATCATATTATTAATACAACATATCTTGCCCTGACCTATCATTGTGATTATATTTTCAAAATTTCCTATAACGTCTTCCCTACTGTTTTATATTACTACTGCTTCCCGTAGTTGATTATGATTTAATGGTCATTTAATAATAATTATTAGGAATCACCAAAAGTTTTACTAGTTATTAATAAAACTTTAGGTGATTCCTTATTGAGTACTACTTGGCGGGTCCGCGCATTTCTTATATTCTTAATATTCTTTCTTAATATTGCGTATTCTTAAATTTGCGTTCATTATGCCAGCCTTCAAACTCAAAACCAACATCAATTTTCTATACACAGCATGTTAGCTAATAACAAACATATATAAACTTGTCGATCGTATTGTTTGAGGACAGGAAACATAAAGGACGTGCACAATAGCGAGTTGATGCGTTTTAAAAAAACTACTGCCTTGGGACATCACAGCCTTGGAATTCTACCCTATCATTACTTAAAGAAACCTGTTCTAAGCCTATCATATCTCCGAGTGCTAGCATTAAAAAAAATTGAAAAAAGTTGGTGTAACCTTTATGGCCTTCAAAACAGCCGTTACGCTGAAAATTCTTTGAGGATAGACGTCAAAACAACCACGTTTGCTTAAAATAGTCAATAAGTACGTAAATGAAATCGTCTCCAAAATAGCCCAACACCAAACTTATGCTCTTAGAATACTATTAGTACGGTCAAAGTAAGTACTTTGGAATTTCTGGCATAGACCCGTCAAATAGAACTCAAGAACGACGAGGACGGAACCAAAATAAAATTATCTCGCTCGCCATCTCAATACGTCCTGATTTCGTACACTAATCATAGTGATCTTGGTGACAGTCGATTCAGGACCCTCAATTTCTATAGTGATCTATAGTATCAATAACTTTTTCTCATATACATATGTATAGGGGTTCGTAAGAATTTGATTCCAAACGCAGGTACAAGAGTTGACTCGGGTAAAGTATCTTAGCGGTCCATGCCCTGTACAGCCGGTTTCCTGAACTTGACACGAGATTCAACCGAGTCTCTTGATAAGGGTCACTCGGAGCTTCCTAGTTTCCGGGATCCAGTCGTGGGCCCAATAAAGGGCAGACGGGGTCATTGTCAGTCATTTATATGCTCTATCCCAGAGGGCATAAATCAAGCGGCAAGACTATTTGATGATTTTTAAAAATTGATTTGTATTTGTATAATACATCTATTTTATTTACTTATAAAAAGTTCATAAGTAATCGATAGCGTAATGGATAGCGTGCGTGACATTTGCTAGGTCACTGGTTCGAACCCTGGAGTAGGTAGGTAAATTTAGTTTGATCGAATAATTAAATAGACTAATGTTGACAAAGATACATGTATAGGTAGTAAGTTAATTTCCGAACAAAAGATACATTTTTAAATGAATTTTATTTAATTTATTTTTAAATTATTTTAGATTTGATCATATATCTGAACATGTATGTATCTATGGAAGCATCCATTGCAGATTACGGAATGCTTAGAGGTTCTACGATAGGTTCAACGAAAGGTCTTTATGTTCCATCATTGGTTTCTACGGAGTGTGAATAGAGTCTATCCGACTCTACGTGACCCTCCGTTGACTGAATGTTCAGCTTTGCCTTTTTGGAGGTCTGGTAGATTGAAATTTCTATTTAGTTTCAATGCGTGATACCCTCCTTCAACCTGAGAGACTTCGCGCAAAAGTCACAAGTTCTCTAGGTTCAACGGAGGATCAGAAATTTCGACTCGGGTACATACACCACGCAGGAACCTATGTTCTAATAAATTTCATAAGGAGTTTCATTCGTGGGCTAAAATATATCTCAAACAGTTTTTATTAGCTTTGCCAGAATTGTACGGTTCACAGCACGAATAATAAACATGCCCTATTTAGTATTATACATTTGGCCAATGATATAAAAAATTTGGGAGGTTAAACACATATTAGTGTTTTCCTCTTTGAAAATTTATCGGAAAAAGTGAAAGAAATTCTTCGATCGCCAAATCGTCCATTGGCCCAATCTGGTCGGCGTTTAAATGAAATATGCCTTGTCGAAGCAATAAAAATAAAACTGCCACCGCGACTTGAAATAATAAAAAGTGCTATTATTGAAGACTGTGACTTTGTTGTTTCAGAATTTAAGTACGAAGGAGCAACATTGTGATTCAGCCTTCTAACAATATAATACTACTGGAAAACAATGCAATATTTGAAATACAGACAATGGTCTTCCGTAACTTGCACGTATTATGCTTCTAGTATAATTATGAGGAAAATATGTATAATCAAAATAATGCGAAATGACACCAATATCTTATGTAATATTTTGTTGTCGAATACAAAGTCTAAATATAGAAGCAAATCGAACGTTTTTCGCATTCAATAAATTACTAAATCATACAATCGTAGTATTAAACTGACTATATTTTATGCCATAGTATAATACTTTATAGCAACAATCATAAGTTATTGCAAATGTGTATAAAGTTTTTTTCAATGCAATGGTAGTACTTTACATGTTGGTTGGTGTTTAAGTAAATTTTGCAATAAATTACAGATATCGTAGGAAGTGTAAAATTTTAATGCGTATTGCAGCAGTAAATGAGTTCGAAAACTACACACTAGGAAAAGATGCATTTCTCCAAAGGAAGCAACGGATGGCTAGTAGGCGGGGAAAGTAAGTAGAAACGAAGTGGCGAGGGTAGACGTAGCTGCTTAATAGCACCGAAGAGACAGAGCCGGTTGAGCTAAAACGAGTATGATATGTAAAAAGGATAATACAGTAAATCTAACACGTGCATCAGTTTAGTTTTACATTTATAAGAACTTGATGTAAATATGTTGAATTTTTTTCAGCCAGTAAGACAAAAGAACAACGTGTTTTTTTTAATGACGTTTCGATCCTGGATTTGGTATAGTTAAGTATAAAATAACCAAGAAAAGTATTAGTTTAATCTATTCAATATGTTTGTATGTATAAAACAAATTTTGTTTCGAACATAGCTTACTTATAACAATAATCTTCTGTTTTTGAAACAGGAAAATACTTCAACGTCATGAATACTTAAAGAAACATCAGAGGGAAGAGCCATAGATGGAAAGGCCCATGTTTTTCTCAATCGTTTTTTGTATTGTCGAGAAGGGAAAACCACCAAAAACTTAATTATAGAAAAAATGGCTGCAAGAAAAGAAAAGAAGATGAATAACCAGCAAGCTGTAAAAATAGTTTTACATAAAACGCACTTAAAACGTATAGTATAATATAAATGGTTAATTTTACCTTTTAAAATTCGCAGATGGAGAATTTGGAAAACTCAACTGTCTAATCGGATTGGCAACCAAACAATGACTAAGTATTAGAATTATTAAATATCATGGAAACCTTTATAGGTCAAGGAGCTTCAATAAGTAGCTATAATTCCCAAGCGAAGTAATGTAACTGTGTTGTGATATAGATCTAAGATATATTTCTTTAAATTTAAGAAAAATTTTCAAAGTGTAAGAAGTAGTTATTTCAATAAAATTGAATAAATGTGAGTGTTACGCTACTAAAAATAGATTGCACATAATAATACCAGTCAGAAAATAAATGATATATAAGTTAAAACAATAATATCTTATATCTGTAAAATACTTGAAGCCTTAATTTCACTAAGTGCTGTGTCTATGTAAAATATTATAGTACAAAATGCTCAGGTTTTCGATGTCACTCCTAAAGTTAACTGTGTTTTTTTTGTAGATATTTTAATCATCTCAAGAATGCATATCCTATAGTATCAGCTTTAGTTTCTATTATTTTCGTGTTATCAGAGTCAAAGGTGAGTGTCGAAACAGTGAAATACTAAAGCAGTGCTTATTATATTGTGATATCTGTAATCGTATTTATGTTGGTAGAGGCGTTTTTTTTTAAATACCACCCCTTAGTCCAACATACCATTTATTCCAACCATTGTAAGGAACCTTATAAATAATATTAGACTTTAGGAGGTTCCACAACCCGGTACTTCGCAGAGCCAATACATGATTTCAAGATATTCTCATTTTGTATATCATCCGGATCTTGTGGTTTTTCAAAAGCTTCATGAAAAGTTAAGAGAGAGAGGTACGGTAATGAAATGCATCTCTTGAAATCTATATTTGTGGACAATGAAGTCGGACGTTTCACTTCATTAACTTTGTCAATTAAAAATTTTAATCTATCTAGGATTATTTTATCTATAAGCTGTTCGGGATAATCGTTAATCATGAATGTGCTTTTAACAATCTGTAAGCTATGTGTGTGAAATTTAGGATGCGAGAAAAGAATTGCTCTATCTATAAGCATTTTGACAACGCCTATTTTTTGACTAAATGGATGATGTGAATTAAAGTTTTTATATGTGCCTGACCAAGTCTTTTTTCCGTACCAATTAGTAATGATGTAATTGGATCCTCTAATGAGATTAGTATCTAGAAAATTAATTTTACTTTCGATTTCAACCTCTAACCTAAGGTTGAAAGGAGTCAACATATTTACATCAAGTTCTTGTGCACTGATAGCCGACATTGGATCATTTATTATTTACATTTATATTATAATGTGTTGTTATGAATTCATTTTTACATTTATATAAGTTACAACGTAGAAAACTAACAGAAAAAAATGTAAATATAGTATTTAACAATATATATTAACTCAAGGGTTAAGGGAAATAAGTAGTCTTCAAAATTACACAAATCGATAGTCAAGTATTATATAAGCGTAGACAAACAATACGGAGTAAATATCATTACAATTTATAAGTAATATAGATTCAGAAGATCAGAAAGTCAGATACAGGTATCGGTAGCTATACCCGTATGGTAGGGATAACCATATTATTATTACGTTTACAATAATTATGTTTCTCACAACTATAGAATTTCAACTGTGGTATTTCGTAATAATCACATCGCGTTTTTTTCTCAATCTATATTACGCTAATAGTAGTTACTATATTGTCAATAAAAATTTCCCAAATAATTACTGTTTACTTTGTAATAGTAATTATTAAGGACATTCAGTAATAAATACTGTGAATAATAATGTCATAGTAGTCACTGTTGCACACCATTTCTAAGAACTATTGAACTTCAATAGTAACTATTCCGAATAATAATCTCTCCAATAGTCGCTATTGTTTTCTAATAACATGCTTTATTGGCAATGTATAGTTACTATTCAATCTTAACAGTAACTATTTTGAATTCAATAGTTATTTTCCGTAAGAACATACATCGTTTAAAAATTGCGAAACAATACATCAATAAAGGCAATTCTATTTGGAGAACAGTAAATTTTTCGGATGAAAATAAATATAAAAATTTTGACAGTGACGGTTATAAAACTGCCGGGAGAAAATCAAATACGGAACAGCCAATGAAAGATTTGCGACCAACCGTAATGGAGGGTGACATCTCGGTAATGGTATGGAGTTTACGGCTGCCAGCAGAGTCAGTAACGTTGTGTTTATAGGTGGAATCTTGAAGAAGAGAAAATATTTTGAAATTTTGCAACAATATTTAGAAAATAGTTTAACAACAGTAGGTTTAGCAGAGGAATTTTATTTTCAAGACGATAATGATTTGAAACATAAGCAAATATTATGAACATACTGAAAAAAGGTGAAGACTATTAAATAATATTCCTCACACATTGCAAACTTCACCGCAAATCTCAGACTTTAATGCGATCGAGTGTTTTTATGGGGCTAGAAAATTAGGAATCATTAATATAACTTCAAAAGACCTATTGGAACAAAAGTTTGCTACAATTTGGCAAACCTCTTCAGTGCATTTTATTCTGAACATCATATGTATATACTTATAGGTTAGGTCATTCATCAAAGCGATATTGAATGTGACTCAAATAGTAGTACTATCGATATTCGATTATGCGGATTGTGTATATTGGCCATATATCGCGGGTGGAGTAGTGTGAAAAATAAAAAGAGTTCAGAACGCATGCATCAGATCTTCCGGGTAGAAAATTTAGACGATTTTTATACGAAAATCGTGTTTTCATCTGATTTTATTTTCTTCTTTGAAAATTTGTATTACTTTTGTCCGGCAGACTATACACTGTATCGTTTTTGTCCAAAAAGTGTTTTTTTATCATTTTCATTCGAGAATTATTGTTCTAATGAGGTACGACAAAATTAGCTGAAAATGAGAACAGATCTTTTTTAAAAATATTATGGAAATAAGTTCAATTAAAAAAAATTCCTTATTAATCAAAGAAGGCTATTATTATTACTATTTATTATTTATAATTATTATAATCCAAAGAAATGTCTGACCGTCCGTCTAGCGTGTATAATCAGACTATTAAAAAGTTTACTTTTCTACTGTTTGTTGAAAATTATGGACAAAAGCAGAAATATTATAAGACAAATTTAGTGTGTTTAATGAAGGACACAAACCGTCTAAAATTTTTGACTCGTGCTTGATATAAAATATGAAAATTTTACACATATCGGCAGCATTGGAGAAATCGGGATGGATAAATGTGAAGCTATGACACGAGCTACATTGGTGTTGCATGATTTTAAAAGTTTGCAAAACAGGAGCACCGGATTATATAACGTAATATTTAATCACGAGGCGCTACTTTCATGCGATTCGTTAATGACGCCAGCGCATATGACCGCCAATTTAGAGGCACATTCTCGTTTGTTGCTAGGAACAATTATAATCAGATTAATAAAGAAATTAAGAAACTTCCTCTGTATTTGCTCAAGAAAAAGTTGAGAAGTTATTAAAAAACCAAATGTGACACGTAAGCTAGAATAAGGACATGGCTGACTGTGATTTGTGGGGATCAGAATGTAAGGCAGTTATACATGCAGCCGATTCTCGCCCTTTGTCTGTAACATCTTGACAATGAAGACGATATTATTATCATTCTGTTTATCAGATTACATGTTATCATCGAACTTCCTTAAGTTATCAAACTATAGGAAAATGAAGTATTCGCAAACATGTAATTGTATAATAAGTCTTGAAACTATTTCCAGACAATATCTGCGGCTCGTACAGAGTTTAAGAATAATTTGTGTGCGAGGGGAGATCAAAGAAACATGCAAATTCCATTCGCACTCTGTGCGAGCATTAACCGAATTAAACTTATCCTTTGAAGTTGCCCAGTCGCTGAGGGCCGATTTGTGCTTCTACTAGTATTTGCACGGGAGAACCGCAAGTGGCGCTGCAACTCCTTGTAACCCGCGTCGGCCAGTACATAGAAATAGAACCACAGACAGTGCTACAAACAATAGAATCCTGAATATGGATTTTTACGTTCCGTGTACGGTTGTTCGTAGACCTACGTTTTTCCCAACTATTTTTAATCTTCATCATCTAAAAAAAATCAGTAACTTACTAAAACTTTCCATTAATATGTATTTTAATGCTATCTAAACTTTAGTAACCCTAACTCTTGCGGAGTTTCCATCTTAGACTCCTTTTAGTCTCCAAACAGGTTTTCATACTTTTCAGCTTCTGCCTTCTATCACTTTTCTTGGTATAAATGGATCAATATTCTTTAGTTTAGTCAGGTTGTAGTCTCAACATTGTACACGACACTTTTGGCAAAATACATTCTTAAACGTGGACTTTGTTTACCAAGCAATCCACCAATACTTTCTGGAATCCACACAAAATATAAAATTGTTGAGACACCATTTTTTGGAGCGTAATAGGACGCGAGCTATTAAATTGTCAACAATTTTATTCTAATTTGAATGACGATGAAAATACGCTGAAATATCAGTCTCATTTGTCTGGGGGCCTGAACCGAGGAGAGCGCTCCTGACTACTGGGCTAGTAAAAGGTTGGACGATTATATTCGAATCATGGAATTAGTGCTTGGATATTGAGGAATTCTAATTAATTATATCTTGCATCGCAAAAGGCATGCTGAGAAATTTATCGAAGTGGCCTCTGTATGTGTGCACCCATTATATGCCATAACACACACAATTGCAGATTTAACAAGCAATAATACATACACTCTACAAATTTTAGAAGCTATAACGGAAATCGATTCAGAACTCACCATATACGAAAACGATATCAACATCATACTTGATGCCACAATCATTGCCAAAACGGGTACAATCCGCAAGAATCCGCATCTGCAAGAAAACACAACCTAACATGCATGTAGTACCGAACCACATATCCTGCGAAATATCCCTACTCACATTTCCCACAGAGATGAACTTTTCAAATTGGGACATTAGACTCATTAAGCTACACGTGCCTTTCTGGACACAACTACACACAAGCAACACATGGGTTTTTTCTACCAATCACAAAGAAAGGATGCAAATCACGTGCCCCGGCAAAGGCCCCTTCCTCTCATCTTTTATGGAACAGGTACACTCTCAATACAACCTCACTGCATAGGAACATCACCATACATTACGATAAAGGCTACATGGCTACAACAATCATCTGAAACACACTCATTTATGATACTATCACCCATCAATAACACCGTCCTACAAGACATTCCACTAAATTTTAGAAACTTTACAAACATACTTCCTACATTAAGCGCACATATCGACTCAACATACCTCAGGTCCGAAGGTATTAAGTTACAAACCATTATGCAGCAAGCACAAATATTACAACAACAAGAAAAAACAAGCATACAAATATTACACAACAACCAACAGGTTCATACAATGGATATAATCATAAAAATTCTATCATACATCATGGCAGCACTAACATTCCTCCTTTTAATCTACCACATTTATAAAATTATCCGGAAATCAAGAGCTCCAAGAAGTACACCACCAACAACACCTATAATGGAACAAATCCACGCTCATCCTACCAATAACACCCCAAATCAAAATTCTGAAATTACCCTTAATGAACGACAACAACAAGCATATTTTAATCACATCTGATATCATAAATCAGTAGCTTTCACTACATTATTATATCTACACATTACGAAACAAAAATATATATGTTATACGTGAACACGAAAAACGCACTCCTTTTTCTGGAAGAGTGCGTTATGGCATATGCCACATTGTGAAACACATCTCCCCAATCATTCAGCAAGCATTTCGCAATGATACCCAGGCTAAAGATCACATCCTATCACTCAACATACCTTAAGTCATCCTAGATCACATTACGCATCCCTATCCTAATACATATACCAAAGCGCATTTCCACAACCTTTGACACATCTATCCTAAAACCAGATATTTCCTTAGCGCTCTAGCCTGCGGATTTTCCACTATATAATATATTGTGACGTTATTTTTGGACGTCACAAAAGTCCCGTAGTAATAACTTTCGTTTTTCCATTTCGGGACGCATTTACTTCCCTTTTTCCATAAATATTGCGCAACCGGCCAGAAGCTCCAGGGTCATAGGCTGATTAGGGATCACTAAACTAATAGTTTCTTGTAAAAATATTTCATACGTCACGACCACATCACCGGTACCGAGCCATCCAAACAACTTGAAGACACGAAGCAGGATAAGCAGATTTTACGCCGAGGAACGTGGAGAGCTGCCGTGTCGACCTGACGACTTCACTCTATGAGAGGCCCCATCCGACCAAGAAGACGGAGGGTCACCCCAAAAGGATTGCGCCATGGACTCCACCTCACTTGTCGTTTTGTATCGCCTGTATCGACAGTATGTAACGAGTCACGAAATCTTTTCCATACAGCTAACTTTAGTGTCGTTGTTCGCGTTCGCGTTTTTCCCAAGGCCTC
>JARQTI010000871.1:0-246985 GCA_030142655.1 Trachelus tabidus
AATCAGAAATTAAAGAATGAAATATAAAGAAATAAGGAGGTAAAGAAGAAATAAAAATAGAAATAGAAGGTTGGAAATGGCTATGAGGAATGCTTCCAAGAGACCAGTATAGGAGACCGGTTCGAGGACGAATGAGCGCTCCGAGTCCGGGCGCTGCCTCGAGCGCTCCCCCCACTTCCCGGCTCCCCCACTCTTCGAGTCCTGCGCGACGAATTCACCGAGTCGCGAACCTGGGACTCCTTCCTGCTCCTTCCTTCCTTTCCTTATGGCTGCCTCCTCAAATGAGATCTGCCAGAACCTGACACTTCTGCATGCTGACCGAAGAACCTTGAACAACCATGACCTGTTCAGTCACCATGGCAAGAATATCAGTAAACATATTTCCTTTATTACCCACGTTTGGAAATTGCTTCGGATGCTCGTTCGATCAATTGCAACCGTGAGACTGGTTCGAGGACCTCCCGATGTGGTGAAATATTTTAAGTTTTTTCATCCTAATCGTTAACAATACGTAAAAACGAAGGAGATCAAGAACAGTTTGATGTAAGACAATGCTATATATTTCATTAACGTGAAAATTGTAAAAGCATATTTTTAAATAGATTGAATGTATAAATATAAATAGATGTATGAGTGTTTTGTACTTCTCAGTCATTGACAATGCACACTCGAATTTGCCATTAAGATTTCGGTTTTCCAACAACGCAGAATGACTTTGGATTTAATGGGAACCACAGTACAAATTTGTAATACTATAACAAAAGAAACTATGCATAACATATATGTATACGTAAAGTATGCTATATCGTAAGTGTCTCGTATATCAAGGTGACGGAATAATAGAGGCATGAATAAGATTAACAGCGGGAATTAGTATGCACCTTACAAAGGCAGAAAGATAATGGCTACTGGAATTAACAAAACTTTATATCTACAATTAAACGATCGATACCAGAAGTGCACTGCGAGATTTATCTCGAATCCTCGTGTCTTCAAATTATTGACTGATCACTGTGGCCGAACAACGCAATTCATTTTCCTCTCGAGGTCAAATCCTCACGTGTCAACGTTACATACGCACTGATTAATTCATTTAACGTCTTCTCGTGCAAGATAAGTACATAATAATAACAATATGTGTAGTTAAGAAGAAAAAAAGACAAGAAAGAGAATAAAAACTAATATAAAATAGAATACTAAAAGTCCAAAATTTCATCCGTGAAAACGACACTCTTAAGTTTTAATACTGGACTGTTTCCGTTTCCTCCACGCCAGACATGGTCGCCTGTTCCAATACTTCCAAGAGTTTCTGCATTTCTAACGAGTCCGATGAATTATTAAGTTTCTTCTCAAGCGCCTTCACGTATGACATGCATGTTCGTCCCTCGTGGTCCAAATTCTGTGGATTCGCTTTGTACTGAAACGAGAACGACATTTCCTCTTCGCGAATCTTTCACAGTGTTTCATGGATGTAATAAGGATTTACGGTGTCGTATAAATGTACAGTGATGTAAGATATATTGAATGTACCCATATGAGAAGCTGTGCCATTGCCAAGTTTCCTGTCGCGCAAGCAAGATGAAGGGGCGTTCTCAAATCCTGCTCGCTCACGGACATGTTGATGTCCTCGTAACTACATTTCGCCAGGTACAACGTGAACGCTCTCATATCGCCCCTGTTTTTTTTTAATTTTCGTAAGAAGCACATTCTCAATGTCGTTCGAGGTAATCGGTGGTTTCGTGAGAATTGACAGATGTACTGAGGTGACGTACCGGCAAATTGAATCGATAAGCAACTTTCCTACAGGAATGTTCGGACTGATTGGGGGCAGAAATACTTTCTCCTCGTATTTCCATCTGATCCATTGTTCTTTTTCTTCTCTGGGCGAATCGGAAGTTGGCTTTTGCTTTCCGTTTAGACAGTATTCCCAGAAACTGTTCGCTATGTCATTACCGAGGGCCAGCATTACGCTCAACTGTCCAGCACTGGAGATAAAGAATTTTCAATGTTCAATTTGCATTATTTTTCAATCAACTATTTATACTAACGAAGTTAAAGTAATATGTACTTTTACGACTCTTTAATAATTTCCAAACCGACAGTCATTAATTACGGTTATATTTCTTACGGATTATACGAAGCATGTATTTTAGTCAACTTACGACCAATCGTCCAAATCCAATGACCTGACTTTCGATATATGGGAACCTAAATTCCGATGAATTCCAGAACATTCAATGCACATTAAAACACCTATATTGAGACTTGCCCAATCTGGATCTGCAATAAAGGGGTAATGGAACTAATAAATATATATATTCAGAGTACTCAAATATACCTGTAGACATATACCTGCAGTTACAATAATTTAATTATCTTATTAATTATTAATTAGACTTTATTATACTTACTAGGAGTGCCACAATCTACGCACGCATCATTTCCCGAAATTTTATTTTTTATACAATGCATTTTGAAAGCATCAGTCTCGTTTTTTTTGTCACCGCCATCACTATTTTGTAGACTAGACAAAATTTGCTGCTCGATGGCGGTAATCCAGCTATCCCTGTCCTCGGCACTATTCGCTTCAAAATGCCATGTTTTGTTTTCTAATGAAATTATGGAAAACTCAAAGCTATCCTCTGAAATTAAAGCGTAACAATTCAATGGCTCATGCAATTGATAAATATTAAAGCACACAGTGATCATCTGTCCTTATTAATTCGAACCTTGAGCAACAGTTGATTTGGATCCTTTAGGAGTCTTTCCAGGCACTTTAACGGTCACGTATTGAAGTAATATTTCTTTTCCATTAGCTTCGTTCATGTAATCCTAAATATTAGTGTAAAAATGTTTTAATAACATTGTAACATCTGGACCAAAGAAATCATGGTGATTAGCGAATACATACATGCATGCTCGAATGATACGTCAATCTGCCATCTTCCAACAACGTGACATACTTCTTTTTCCATTCCTTTAAAGACTTGCTACTTCTTTTGAATAAGTATCCTTGTTTAACAGGAATTTCTCTGCCAACACCCATTTCGCCCATGTTATACTTTTCTTTCTTCGATGGCGTAAATATATTTGATTTCCTTCGAAACTTTCTAGAATGTACATTTAAACATGCTTAGGTATGTTTTATAAAAAGTATTCGTAAAGAACATAATAACTGTACGATGTTGGTTAAACATATTTGATAACATATGCCAAGAAATATTCACCTTATAGTAGTAGGCGTCAAGATTGACGAACGTAATTCTCCATGTTGATTTTGTATATATTGAAAACTATCATTGGCCACTGGTGTATCAGGTTGAATAAGATTATCATGTGCTGAACGACTAACATCATCTTCTTTGTCTGGCATCTGGAATTTGGAACTTTTCTATGAGAATCGATAGGCAATAAAAATAGAAAAATTTGACTATGAGTATTTCTGTAGGTTCGATACAAAATAAAACTTGTGGCACCATTGAATAAAATAATAATATAGTGGCGCTTGAACTTACAGTAATTTTCAAAGATGGACTACTGGTCTCCACATCTTTGGTAGGCAGCTGCGCATTCTTTGTAATCACAGGCACTGAGTATTTTGTTTCATCTTCCTGCAGACGTTGCCCATTGTATCTAGGATTTTTCATGGATATTTTTTGAATAATCTTCTGACATACTGCAAAAGAATAAATTTGTTTAATTATTATTTCACTAGCAGTTAATGATGTGCTTTTGCAATACACGTACCATCTTGAAAAACTCTCTCGACATTTAAACCATAAATGGCACATGTCTCGTAATAAGGACATCTTAAATCACTAGATAATTTTCGTGGCCTAATATCTTTTATCACCCGAGGATTGTTGTCGTTAATCGAATCTGTAGAATTATTGCATATATTATAAATAAAAAGTAAAAACTGTAAATTCACATATAACGAATAATAATTTTCAAAAAACACACCTTGTACCCCTACTAGTATTTTTGGTACTTCGGACATGTTCCGGAACGAAGACATTCTGTTGTAATAACTGCATACCATTGAAAAACTTTCTTCACTTTCCAAGCTAAATACAAGTAATACCGCATCTATCCAAGAAGAAAACTGGAAAAAATAAAATACAAATTTTAAGACTCCATCTATTAACATAAAATAATATTCATAGAAATTTTACTATGACAGCTTAATACCTGAGATTCTGGCACACCACCCTCGTCTCTGATTAAGAGCAAATAGCTCTGGTCATTGATAAAAATTTCTTTTTTAAACCTGCCACCCTCGGGTGATTCTTCATGCATGAAAGATCCTGTAAGATACCTATGTACCAATGCTGACTTTCCTGAATCGGATGAGCCAATAATACCCAAATGCAGTTCAGGTACATCTCTGGCCAATGTCCATTCATGACTATTAACAAATGAATCTGCAAATAAATTAACAAAAATAAGTTATTATAGCTTAACATATGGTCATAATAACAAACTGTAGAGATGGTTTAAGCGTATCTTAATAACAGGTGGTTCAAGAAGAAATTATATGAGCTTTGCATTCTCTGAGTTCAGGTGTAATTATTTTACACAGAGTCATGTAAAAGTACATAAAGCATGCATAATACAAAATAGAAATATTAAAAACACCTAATTTTATGTATCAATTACAAACAGAGAGAATATCTTACGACATCAATACGGTATACCTGTTATGGTAATGAATTGTTGTAACAACCATAATTAAATATAATTCATGATTTAATCATGGTGAACTTATGTAGAATGATTATCAGTAAATACTTTACCTTCAATAGCCACAACATGTTCTCGAATTTGCTTTGAAATATGTGAATCTGAGATAAGATCTATAAGATCATAAATAGCATAAATCGACGGATGTACACTTTCGAATCGTTGTATTTCTTGTCGAATTGCGAGTGAATGATCGTGTCCACTTTGGCCAGTTGTCATTTTTCAAACGGAATTTCACTTCACGCAATAAATTATAATATATTACAATTAAACTATGGTTTAGGAGCGCATTATGAGAATATAACTTGTCGTAAACGCATCTCTACATAATTTAACGACGACGACGAACTAATCGAATATTACATGAAAGATGTCAAGTTCGTATATTTATAAACATTATTAAGTAAGAATTGAGAAAATAGGTTATCTGACAGAACTTTTTGATGAAACCAAGATGTAGATAGAAACATGTCGCGTTGTAATGTAAGCGTCCACAAAAGTTTGATTGGCTACTTCATAACGCAATGCACAAAAAAAGTTACAAAAATTTTACAACAGCAAATTTTATAAGAAAATTG
The DNA here is from genome assembly GCA_030142655.1 of Trachelus tabidus. Classification (NCBI taxonomy): domain Eukaryota; kingdom Metazoa; phylum Arthropoda; class Insecta; order Hymenoptera; family Cephidae; genus Trachelus; species Trachelus tabidus. The sequence continues at coordinate 5,322 of JARQTI010000871.1, forward strand.
CCAATAGAACTTGGAAAATTTAACGTTATACAATATATCGAATAAGAATGGTTTTTTATCACAATTATGAAAAATTAAATTAAATATGTTTTGCCTTTTATACAAATGGCGATCGGCATCGTCGACAGTGGTCGAAACACAAGACATAAAGGCGGATTCACATGCAACTTTAAAGCAACAATTTCATCCGCATTGATCCGCAATTAACTTGGGATAGAAGCGTAGAAGTATGGACTGTTATGGACACTATTTTAAATGGCTAAAGTAGTTTATCCAAAGCAAAAAAAAAGAGTAATTTAACATCATTATCATTCAATAATTATGTTTTTGTTCTTTTAGATTATTGATACTCATAGAGTTTTGCTATAAATAGACCAAGTTTTAGACGGAAAAATATTCATATTTGTTTTGCATATTCATTTTAAATTATTGGCACATTTATCCTGTAGGAAATCACGACTCGACATTAAATGTTGAGGTTGGCTGCAAGTTTATCGCAATCACTCTTGCGAAAAGTTTTTGAAAAGCATTTGATCTCCTGCAGCATCACAAGAACATTGTTTGATCAAACGCAAGACAGTAAAATGGTGAAATTTTTGCAACAATCTGAAGCAATACAAATTGATAAAGATCTTTTTGACAAATTCAAGTTCAGTGTTGATCAGTTAATGGAATTAGCTGGACAAAGCTGTGCAATTGCAATTGCCAAATGCTATCCATTATCAGAAAACTCTTCTAATGCAGTACTAATTTGTTGTGGACCAGGAAATAATGGTGGAGATGGTCTCGTTTGTGCTAGACACTTAAAACTCTTTGGGTATTCTCCTGAGGTCTACTACCCAAAGAGAACAAATAGCACTCTTTATGAAAATCTGACACATCAGTGTATTGAAAATGATATTCCACTTTTGGAAAATATCTCTCAGTTAAAAGAGTCCAGCGAATACCTTCTGATAGTCGATGCTCTGTTTGGATTTAGTTTTAAACCACCAGTCAGAGAGACCTTTGTACCAATTATTCGTACATTGGAAACTACAAATGCTCCTGTCTGTAGTATAGATATTCCATCAGGATGGAATGTCGAAACTGGTCCTCCGGCAGAAGGTGGAATCAAGCCTGAAATGTTGATATCGCTAACAGCACCAAAACAATGCGCTAAGAGTTTCAGAGGAAAGTACCATTATCTGGGAGGACGATTTGTGCCAAGAAAACTGGAATTACAGTACAATCTTAATCTTCCTAAATATCCTGGAACAGAATTAGTTATCCCACTGCAATGAGCTATGAAAAATACAAAGTTATCTCTCTTTGTAGTTAATTAAGTAAATTCATTGATTATGATTCATGTCAAATCTCAATCCTTAATCAGACTTAAAATAGAAAGAAAAGAACGTTGGCTGACACATGAACTGTATATACTGTAAAATGATTTGTTATTGTTTTAATAATATACTATTGTAATAAGTCAAGTTATTTTGAAATCTGTGAAATCAATTATAAAATAATACAAAAACCTTTGAAATATATCCGGTTGTTTATCTACAAAAACCAAAGTGTTACTACAAACCTAGTATACATACAGTAGATGTAAAATATCCTACTACCTACTACTACATTATCCATAAATCACCCACAATAAAACAATAAAATTACCAGAATTTATTTCCTTTTATTTTACCGTATGACATCTGCTTATACCAAATTCTCTTCCAACATTAATAAATTTACAGAATCAAGGTCTAACGACGCTTGGTTTAATAATGTACAATAGTAACTACTCTACGGTTCTAAATTGAATAAGATAGACTGGTATCTCAAGTATATAACTTGAACATTAGTAGATAGTAATTAATGTATCATATGGTAGAAAATAAAAAAACATGTCTCTCACAAACAAGTTCGACTCATCATATATCTGTAAAAATGCTCGGAATAATAAAACCGAATGTATTTACGCCATTCTAGGCATTATGTTTTCTTCAAATATATTTCTAAATTTTTAATGCTGTGAATATTAATAATTTTGTTAAGTTAAAAATAAAAATTTACGTCAAAATCAATCGAATGAATAGATCTGCAAAAACGATGAATTTCATTAATCATTTCTAATCTCGCCATATGCCGTACTCTTTCGATGCATATGAGTATGAGTTTTCGGATGTGTAGCATGTACACTTTTTTGAGTGCATATTAAATACAAATTTTACCATAATCGATGTCCATGCTGTCATTCATCCACTGAAGACTTGCAATAATCGAAAAACGCAAAATAAACGATTATGCTCGCACGTGCAATTTGAACGAACGAAATATATATTGTTTCTTTCTTTGTTCGTATATCCTCAAGGAAAATATATACTATTCTTTAAAGAAAACCAAGCTCTTTTATTACATTGCGAGTCAATCAATCGAAGGAGCAAAGAAAAATAGTGGCACGTCATTATTATAATTAAATAAAGGAATATTTAGGGGTAAAATCAATAGAAAAAGTATGAAGTATCATTGACACACCGTAAAGGCTCCTTCGAATTTCTGATTTCGTGGCGCTTCTGCGTTTGTTTCTCCGTCCTTAAAATCCGATCGATAAGACCAACCATAAAACTGACGCGTTCCACTTTATTTTTTTCTAACGTCATCAAAATCTTCATTCGAATGGATACGAAAAGTGCACTCACCCAGCGGAAAAAAGGCACGAGCTGGCGGAAAAGTCGGCCTAACTGTATAATATTTCATTTATTTATTATGGATGGAACTTCGTCACATTACAATATTTCTTCTCCCTCGTCTTTCTTTCGTTTTTCCCTTTTCCTCATTTTTCATCTTTAAATTCATGGTAACAAATACGACGTGGAGGTCGCAATATTCTGCGAAACGACAGCGACATAGTGTGAACAGCACCGTTTCGCGAAATTTTCATTCGCGACCAGCACTCAGCAAATATTACGAGAAATGACGAGTCTCCGCAAAAAAATCCTGATTATACACCAAAAGTATAACTCGATTGAACAATCATCAGGCTAATTGAAAGTGAATCAAAATTTAAAATAGCAAAACGAAGTGCTCGTCGAAGAATAAGCATGCGGATAAGTGTCAAACGCTTCGATTCGATTACATTTGTCTTCGTTACCATCGCGGTCGGTAAATTCTTCGTCAATATCTCTGTTTTACGATGTCGATAAGTTACCGAAATCCAACGGCACCGTCGGACGCTCGTTGGACAATAGCAGACTCGTCGTCACGCACAATCATACACAGATACTCCCGGATTGGATCATGGGTGATCAATGATGGACAAACATGATGATGGATCGTAAAAGGAAGCAAAAGACAATGTAAACGCACACGCACGGGTCACTGCTAACACTACGTAGCCAACCTTTCGTTATTATCCTCGGCCTTGAGTACGTATTGCATTACAATTCATCATTATAATATCCATATCATTATTTCTGGCAATTAAATGTATTTATGTATATAATATATACCAGTTTAGTAAATTTATACTTTAATTTAAGTCTACGGGTATACTGTGTAAATGTAATTACGATCTAAGCTTCTAAAAGAAACGGTATATTATTGTCTGTGGTATCGAATAGATATACATATATACCATGCATATATATTAATATACACAAAAGTATATCTGTATCGTTAAATACAGGAGACATTCCTTATAAGACTCTTGCATGTAAACACACAGAATATTCATGCGTATCTATATACATATTCATGAGTATACATATATATGCGTATATATACACATTTCATTTTTGGTACTTATGATTATAGTCATGGAAAGCTCAATGGCATAACCACCAGTATTACTGCGTACAATTAATTAAAAATAACCAATCCGGGTCGAGCAATATTTCATCAAGCTGAATTTCTACTCTTATATCGATTGCTCGTCTCGGGTTAGCTATCTTTGGCGTTAAACTCGTTTTCATCGAATTCTTTGGCAACTAGGCAAGCTCGGTCGTTCACGGAAGGCATCGTATGGTGCTCAAATCGTTGCTTCAACAATCGTAACAATTTTTATTCTCATTGGAAATATTATGGGCACGGAGATAATAGAGGAAAGTAGAAATAGAGGCAGAAATAATTGGCACTGGGTAGAAACAGAAAGAAAAGGATCAATCTGTATAAAGTCTGACCTAACCTAACAGAAACGGATCCGTGGTCTGTGTTAACTACTATCAGTCCGAATGAAACGAGTCAGGAGACGCGCAACGATTATAAATTGCGACTGAGACACAAATAAAAATAAAAAGTCACATTTTCCAAAAAAAAAAACATACTTTTCCCAATTTTTTTAATTTTCTAGCTGAATAATGATCGGGCAGAATAGTCACACAAAAGTCATTATGATTCCGCAATTATCCCTTGACACGTCTTTACGTCAGCTGTATCCGATTTCGTAATTTGTCTGATTTTATAATAAAAAAATGAGCTCACGAGATACGACGGAAGCATCGTAATTTTTATTCGAAGCTACATCAAGCTCATCGCGATTAATTTAAAGAAAACCAAAGATGAATGACCAATAGTATAATCGAAATTGAAAAAAAAGAAGTAAAAAATAAAAAATTAACTTTTTGTCTCCTTTCGTTTCGCGACCGGCGTCCCGTGTAAGAGTGGCCAAGAATAATAGCAAGGAAAGAATTTTCGAAAAGGTGCGAAAGGCCCTGTGGGATTTGTGGGACTTTGTTCTGTACTCGCGTGACAACGGAGGGCTTCAGAATATGGAACATTTGAGAAGTACCGACGAGGATGAGACCTGTGGCAACCGCACGAGCGATCATTTATTTCTATCGTATATAATATTATATTATAATTATATAAAAATATATTTCTTAAGTGTTAACACTATAATAAATGAGTATTATAAGCATCATATCTGCTTATTCGTAGTGTGGACACGATGCCTGTCGCGGATAACCGAACCTTCTACGTGAGGAAGTACAAGTTCAGCATTTTGGGTAAACGCCGTACGGGCAATTACATCGTCGTTATTTATTAACTTTTTTTAATCTCTCTTTTTTTTCGATTTTTTCTTTTCTTACGTTATTCCCTTCCCTTCTTTTCTTCGTATTATCGATAACAATATCACTTATCACTTGTGGTATGTGTAAATAAAGGAGACGAATAAACTGTTATAAAATACATTCTCGAGTATTATCATCATCTGTAGAGTATATCGCTTACCTACTCGTCTGAACGAATAAAATCATATATAAATGTCGTAATAATATTTTAATAGTACAGTATTGGAAGCATTTAATATCATACTTAGATCTTATGATGGGGCACGCCGGACTTCGGTGAGGATTGCTCGCGAGTACCCGAAAGTACCTGTTGGCAAGGTGCCTGGTAGACTCGACGCGATTTTCAAAAAAAAAGAAAAAACGTCCCCCCCTCCCAAAATTTATTTTCACGCACGTCGCCGAGTCTGCTGTACACCTCTTTTACATATATTTTTTGGCTCTTTCTCCTCTCTTTATCCTATCTCCCGGAAGAGGAGATACCAGGGTGCAAAGAGGATCCGTCGAACGTGCACAGGAATACCGGAACAAAGGGGAACAAAAACGATATTCAGATCCAGCTGGTTCATATACGGAATGTGCGATGCATCTTAGGCCACCGAGCTCTTCGTTTCCGGATTGGTGGATCATCGCGCACCAGGAGTCCGCGGAATGACTTTCCAAGGAAAACGGAGAAGCTTCGTAAGTACGTAGCTAAATAACGTGCAATTTGAATTTTCGCGAAAGCTTCGTTCACCGAGAAGTCCGTGGATCCCCGAGCACTCGACTTCGATATATATTCGTGAGAGTAATAATAATAATAATAATTGTCATAATAATAATAATAATGACGATAATAATAATATTAGTGGCTCTTAATCGAATACGAGTTATTCGAAATGCGTTTCAGGCGAGATTTTGAATTTTTCTTGCATCCACTGTTAGCGTGTATTATTCAAAAACGGGATTTTAGATTTTTTTGAATTAAACTCTCTACCCAGCGTAATTCTAACGTTTTCGTAAGTCGATACTGTTTCTTTACCGTTTAACGATTCTCGGCTTGGGATATTTTGTGCGTAGACGCACCGATTTAAAACTTTGAACGTTCCTCGAGTAATGAATTTGGAGTATTAAATTTTTCTGAACGCAAATTTAAAAACGTGCATGAAGTAACGTATAAATAATTAATAGGATTCTCGCTCGAGAGCGCCACTGGTTTTGCGGGGTTTACAGGTAAATTTGGAGAAAAAAAATTTAACAAAATTTGAATTTACCGCGTAATCAGACGTTTGCGATACAAGTGACTTGACCTGTGTGGCTGATTATTAATTTCGAGAAATGGAGATTATCCAATGTAATCCCTGTTATTTTTGGGGTTCGAAGTGATAACCGGGAAATTGTGTGAAAGTGAAGAAAAAAAAAAGAGAAAGAGATAACAGTGCGATAGTCGAGAAATATTTAGGGACGAAATATTAAAATTTGTTCGGTGCAAAATAAATCGGACGTTTACTTATTTGTTCGTTCTTCCATTAAAAATAAACGTAAACGTGAAGTGTCGTCACTGGTAACTACGAATCTGCGATTCTGCAGAGGAAAAGCTTCGCTAATGGCGAAAAGCTTGAGAAACGGCAAGCAGATCGTCGCCAAGAGGTTAGAATAAAGATGGGAGTAGGAATTGGATTATTATATAATCTCGCGAGGTCGTCCTTATCGTCGAGGCACAAACCAGACCGTAATATATATAGTGTAATTTTCAACGTATCTTCGCTCTCTTTCTCAGCGTAACATATACCCCGAGCGCAATGAAACAGCGTCGGGAGTTTCTTTTACGATTGCGACAAATCAGCTCCCCCCGAGCATGCGATTTAAACGAAGCGCCTCCCCCCCCCCTTCCACCCTCCCGCGCCATTTTACAATCTCTCGCACGCACTATATTTCTTTACACATTACACAGCGACTATCCAAAATTATGTCGCAATCCCCCTGTCGAATGTAGCTAACAAATTTGTACATTAATTAGTTTTCTTATTATTGTCATGGTATATATAATATCTTGTTAATAAAAATAATAAAATATTATGTATATTATATCTTATGTATAATAGAATTATTATTGCATTATGCGTTTTTGGTACCGTTACGTGTTGTTTTTTGCATTTTTTTTTGGTTAGTGTTGCGTTTATTTTCATTTCACGCGACGAGCCGCGAGAGCGCGCCAGTGGCAGCTACGAAATTTTCAATCGTAGGCCACGCGAGAGCGCGGGCCCTTTTCTTTCGAAAGGAAGCTCAGGGCCGTCAGTAGCCTCGGCCGTCCCCGTCGCCATGCAATTCGCCTCGGCGTATTTCAAGGCGTGGCGAACCACCTTTGTTCCCGCGTCGACGCAGCATTCGCTGATAACACCGGCGCACACGCACGCTTATTTTTCCGTGTCCCTCTCGAAATCCTCCGATCGTTCTCATCGCCATCTTTCGATCCATCTCCCACGCACTCACGCACGTCAGACTCTCCCAATGTTCGCTACCTGTGATGTCCGCTTACCGTTTTCGAAAATCTCGGTAAAATTCAGTCGCTATTAAAAAAAAAAACAATTTCTCTTTCTTCGTCTCACTCAATCACTCCGTTTGTACGTTTGCCTAGAATTCGTGTATCCACTCTCCTCATTTCGTTCGTTGGTAATCTCGCGCGTCGCCGCTGTCTTCCGATACCGACGCGGGACGTCGACCGTTGTGAACGAAACCTAAATCCTAAGTCCTGAATTAAAAGGTCCGTAGGTATACTTAGCTAAGCGAGTGGGCCTTGGATGATGGTGCAAGTTCCTCCTATTCTCTGTAGGGTTTGCAGTACGAGTAACGGTGGTTCATGTGCTGGCTGTAGGAGCCGGAGTGAGAAAAGCGCTTGAGGCACTTGCGGCACTGGAAAGGCTTTTCGCCACTGTGCAGCCGTTTGTGTTCAGTCAGGTGATGCTTGTGCTTGAACGCCTTCGGGCACTCCACGCACTTGTACGGCCTTTGCCCTGAGTAAACAGTACCTCCTCGTGAGTCATGTGAACTGGCCTTTTCTTATCGTTAAAGATTACATATAACTTCTGCTGTGCAACAATTGGATAAATATACAAGAGTAGAAAGTCATGAAATTTGGTTAAAGAATCGACATTTTTAAGAGCAATTTTTCAAATCAATTCAATATATAGAGTCTTTGTACTACAGTCGATTTAGTGTATGAAATCGTTCATCACTGATCATTTTTATAATTGCAAGCAAAGACTGATCCCAGTTAATGGACAACGTGATATTAACGTACATAAAATTGCTTACCGGAATGTTCATATTTATGTCTCGCGAGAGAGCTGTGCTTCGAAAACGTCTTGTCGCACTGATCGCAAAAGTAGAGGCCTTCCTGTTCGGCTTCCACTGTGGACGGGACATCGGCACGAGCTACTGCGTCGCTCTCGTTTTTTATTTGGGTCTGTGACTGACTCTGTGACTAGATCAGCGAATAAGAGAAAAAAGAAAGGAATTAAATTATAAGCTCGGTCCTCATCCGGCCACGTTCACATCGCGACGGCCTACCTTGACAGCAACGTCGCCAATAGCAGGCTGCTGCCTAGTTTCCACCGAATCAGTCGTCTCTTCGTCAATGACCAAGGGAGAGTCTTCAAGGTCATCGGCTTCCGGTATGGGCAGTACCGGATTGTCCTCCTTCGGACCGAAGGGAGAGGCAGTGTTTCTACTAGAGGCATCACTGTCCTTGACCACCGAGATACTGAGCTCCTTCTTCGAAAGATCCAGTGGCTGTTCGATGATCGTCTGACACCCAGAGACCGGTAAGGGTACAAGAGCTGGCATCCTGGATTCTCTGCGGTCTCTTGCGCGGGAATTTTGAAACCAGACCTACAAACGATACATTAAACAGTTAACAAAATGCATCACGCAAGTAAATAAAAATGAGACACATGAAAAAAAATAATCAATCGGATCTGGTCACTCCAATGAATACACACCTGAACGACACGCGTAGGAAAGTTAATGTAATTAGCAATCATGGTAATCTCTTCCTTTTTAGGACGAGGATTGATCGCGTAGTAACCCTTGAGAACAGCCAACTGGGCGTCGTCAATTAACGACCTGGCCCTGACTTTCCTTCCGGAGTCACCTTGCAGTTGGCTACCCTCGTCCTCGTCATCGGTATCCGCCTCGGAGGTCTCTACCATCGTTTCCATGTCCGCCTTTCTCTTGCAACTCTTCCTGCCGGGCGTCTGATTGGCGTCCTCAAGTTTCGCGGCTAGACCTTCGCTCTGCGAATCGTATTGATCCGTCGCTGGCCAGTCCGGATAGTGCGTTACTTCGCTAGACATTTCGCTATCCTGATCCTGATGAAACAAGAGGAAGATAATGAAAGTGTTTACACGCACAGGGCTATTCCCTATGTCACAAGCTCCCATCCATATTCACTGAGCTAACCTGATAATCCTCGTCGTATTCTCGCTTTATCGTCGCAGGCGACGAAGCCAACTTTCTCACGTTGGCCTCGAGCAATTGCTTGGTCACCGATGTGTTTACTGTCTCCAGGATACGACGGACCCCGTCCAGGCCTTGCGAGTCTGCCGGGGCTGGTGACTCCTTCCCTTCCGTTCCTTCTGTACCTTCGGAATCCGCCGTCGAGGGACTCATTGTTTCGCGTTTTGTTTCAAACTGCTCAGCCACTTCGTCGCGTCTCTTCGACTGTAGTTGATTTAGGATTTTGCCCAGGGAGGACTGCAGGAAGTAGCTTGAGAATCCAATCATCTGAGGTAGTAGAGTCGGCATATCGTAGATTCCTAAAGACACAATAAATAGTCTGAACGTTACTGACTACTTGTACGTTACAGTATATACTGAATTAATGTATAACGTGTGCCCCTGCACTGTACAATATTTATAACTTTACGATACGAATAACAAGAAGACAATTTTACTGGTAGGAGGTTATCGATACGAGACAAGGAAATGAAAGTTGATTCGATTATCCCGCGAAATACGACTCCGCCAAGAGTCTCGTGAATTCGTCTTGTGCGTGTCGAGAGAAAATAAAGCTAGTGCCCACAGGAAGTTTTAAAACTTTAGAAAACAATGATAGAGCGTTATCTATCGATGTCCATTCAAAGGTTAGTATCTGCTCCCGTTTTTCATACTATTTGCAGCTTTTGTGTGCGCGAAAGAAAAATTCAGAAACCTCAAATTCGCTGTTTACATTGATCAATCGCAAAGGATAGATGACATTTTAAGTGGCTGCGCGAAATTTACAATGAAATTTACGTTTCTATCAGCTAAACTTTGAAACATGGCAATTATACCTCCTCCGTTTTGCTGAAGATCTTGATAGTCGGAGGGAGATAGTTTCGGTAGAATAGGGAGAAAAGTGTTATTGTTCGCCACTAGGAGATCAACGTCACGACGAGATTGCAATGGCTGCTGGGACTTCTTCGCTGCTCTGTCGACGTTGCTGATTGCGCTTTGCCTGGACTTCTTCAGGTTTACTATCAAGCACTTCTTCGAAGTCATATGACTCGAGTAGGAGCCCGAATGGGAGAATCGTTTACCGCAATTGTTGCATTGGAATGGCTTTTCCCCACTGTGAATGCGTAGGTGTTCCTAAAATGATCAATGCACGTTAAAGGTCTCCTTTTCGTTTCACGAATGCGGATCGAATACATAAGAAAATTCTAGATAAGAAAAAAGTATTACAAAAATAAATCTTTACCTTAAGGTGATGTTTGAATTTGAATGCCTTTTCGCAGTGGGGACATTTAAATTTCCTGAGTACGGCGCTCTCGTCGTGACTGATCATGTGCCTCTGCAATCTGTACACGTTGGCGAAAGTTTTGCTGCACACCTTGCACGACTACGAAGGAGAAAAAAAGAAAAAAAAAAGTTTTGGTAAGTGAAAAACGGTAGATAAATTTCCACGTATATTCTAGGTAGCCATGCAGGCGGCTGAGGTCATGAAAGTAAAATCGTTAAAAGACCAGAGACACAAAGGGGCTAGGATGTTCCTGATGAACTTGGTAAAGCTCCCAAGTTCCACTGTCAAATAATATAACGGTAGCGTGATGCATCCTTCTGTTTTTTTCAATCTCCTTCTCTGCTCCCTTTTCATCAGCATCCTAGGCCAGTCTCATCCAACAAGAGCGCCAAGCTCTCTCTCTCTCTCTCTCTCTCTCTCTCTCTCTCTCTCTCTCTCTCTCTCTACGTACCTTCCCAAAGACACAAAGACTTTGCTGACCCCTGATAAGCCTGATACTTACGACTTGTGAGAACTGAGCGCCTAGGTCGTGCTTGTCGATGGAGTAGGACGTCTTGTGGATGTCTTCGAGATGTAGCTGCAGGGCGTGCAAGTTTCGACATAGGATGCCACACTGAGGGCATCGTTCTCTCTGCTTGGCCGATGCCCCGTCTCCGTCTCCGCCGCCGCCTCCGCCACCTCCGCCACCTCCACCACCACCAGCCACCTCTGCATCGGCACCTGTCTTGTCCTCGCTGCACCCTGACGCCACAAAAGAAATCCTTTTAGCAAACTGAACTGGAAGCTTTGCTCTCCGACCAGCGGGGAGGGACCGCGGAGTCCCTGGAGCCAGACACGTCGGCGCTACTTGATACTGATTTCGGTACAGCAACCTCATAGCCTAGGACTATCTGGGACTTGAGGTCATTTGCATAAGAGGGAGGATACGTCGATAGTCTTGCGTAAGACATTGCGTAAAAGTCTCCTAGCTTTTATGCACGCGTCGAGTATACCGGGTCTAGGCGTCAAAATAGTCCTGGACCTGGTACGAATTTTACGACTGCGACATTCTGGTCAGGACCAGCAGTACCCATCGCAGGTAAATCGGTACCGCGAAAGTCGAAAAGTGGCTGATCTTTCGTAGCGACCCTCCTGCCTCGGCCGTTTCAATTGGGGTCTCGCTGGCTTTGACTGCCGAAATACGAGGGGTAGAGAAAGGGGGTCAGCAAATCTCTGAGCATTGTTCGTTCTCGGGGAGCCGACGCGTATGTCAATTCACGGGGTGGCTCGATAAAAGTGGCACATGGCGCGGTCGTTCAACCCTGCATAACTTTTCGGTTCCATTGTCGACGCGGGGAATTTAAATGGCACGCGATTCGCTTAGCCGATTACCATATGGGAAAGACGGTCATTTAATTTTCATTTAATCGTAACGGATACGACCGACTTCGCGAGTCGATCCGATTCGTCTCTCCGTGAGCAACGAATCGAATGATTTCAATTAGGAAATTTTTTTTTATTTTTGTCATAGATATAATTTTTTTTCAAAATTTATTACACACATGTTTTATTCGATCTGGACTCGTATGACGCACGTGACCGTTGAAACTTCTCCGCATCGTCTTTTGGAAATTCGGCCGCTACTCGAAGTCAGAAAATTTACGAGGCCGAATCTACAGCCGACAGGTTGCGCAAGCACGCAGCACGTGCGCGATCGCAATTAATTGCCATGGCCGAACGGAAGCCACAAATTTTTCTCACCGAACTCGGCTCTTTCTATTAACGAACCTTATCCAGCGTCTACGCCGATAAGACGCCGAACCAGGTCAAAGGCGCGACCTCTTCTTGCTGGTCTTTCGTACGTTCCGTGCGTCTCTGCGTTCTCACATATATACAAAATGCTTACACCTAGTCATGCTTTTTACTCCAATTACGCAATAACGCGCAGCGAACAGTCGCGATAAACAAATCAAGCGATACGCCAATAGTCAGATTAAGCGAAATCTCGATCCAACAAACATCCGCAGTACGATGTGACGCAGCTTGATATTACGAATGGACGACTTCGAGAGGACAAAGAAACGACGTTTCTGGGAAGCGTCAAATTTTTCAGGTGGTAGCCATTTCGCCCACAACCATACTCGAACCTGGCACCACCTTTTTCGTAAATACGCAGCTGTTCCGAAAGACGATACTCCAGATGGACACTTCGTTTCGTACAAGACCTAACGTGCACGCGTAAAGACAAAACATGGTTTTACGAATTATAGAACAAAAAATTGTTTTCAAGCAACCAAATCTAGACAATCATTATCTTACATCTGAAATTAAACGAAACTAATTTCCACGTACTCGTAAATTGGGTCACCCGGTGAATCGGAGTAACCACCGACCAACGTGATACCTTTTCTTTATCAAAAGAACGACCCAACGACCCATTGGACGGCTACCGCGATCACGTGACTCTCTCGGACCAATCGGTACGCAGCTTCGTTGATCGCCGGAGGTCTCGACCAATCAAAACTCCCGAACCCAGCATCGTTCCTGACATCGCTGACACAGCCTCCGACAAGCAAGGAAGCGAAGAACGAATAGTAACGTTATCAGTCAGCAGGTCAGCCAGATTGATAAAGACGACGATTTCCATCACACCGTTCCCTTATAAAAATATTCCTTCCCATGACGTCAATGGAATACAGAAAATTACAAACAGCAAGTATAATCGGACCATAGGTGGTAAACACGGCGGGGATTTCGAGAGACGTGTTTCCTGGAAGGCTTGCTTATCGGCAGCCGGATAACGCGCACCAGACCAACCAATCAGGATGCAGCACGAGGTGCGTGTGTCGAATATGTTTGTATGCGTGTACCTTCCCTCTCCCTTACCCCCACCCTCTCCACCTACTCATCACTAACCATCCTCCCCAGTTCCCCCACTTCTTTCCTACCTATTCCTTCTCACTTCTCCCCACCACTAATACAGATCACGAGTCATTTCAGCCAGTAGAATTTATTACGGTCGCTCCCAGTTCTTCCGATGCACGATACTATGGATGCCGGATCAAAATTAATAGTACGACGTTCAAAAGTCGCTAGCGTCGACACGTAAAAGTACACTCGACCCTCTCTTAACGTACCGATGATGAATTGCTACAATTTTTTTTTATATTCAAGCATTATTCCAAAAACCAAAATTTTGTAGTGGGACGATAACGATTTTTCGAGTCAACGAAAATTTATTCGAGCAAGCCTGTTATCATTATCATTATTTTGAAAATTTTATCAAGAATCTGCTTCGTGGTACTTTGATGGGTTTGAAGGCGCGTATTAAATGAGCGACCCGAGTTTCCAGTCGGTGGTTATGGCTCTTGAGGAAAGATTTCGACTGGAGCTTACATGGAGATAGGCCAAAAGCAGTCAATTGTAAATGAAGGATTCGCACCTAATTCACGTTGCCCGTACCGAGAAGATGCCACGCGTGATCTGTGCCGCGAAGTAAATGATTTCTCGGTGAGGTCATTGAGCTTGATAGGGCGCGGCTGGCATGTCCGAGTGTTCGACGTTTATTCGTCTACCGTTTCTCGACGTCCTCGCAGCTACGTTTATACTCGTGGAATATTATCTCTAGAGTCGAATAAATCCTTCGGCCTCTGGTCGATCTTTCGCTATCGACCTAATCGTGGCTCCCGGCCACGAGCGAGTCTCCGAGGAATTTCAATGCTTTTTGTTCTTTGACATCCATCATCGTTTCGGTATATTGCTGTCGAACGTATAACGGCGTTTCTAGGATTTTCCCATTGATCAATCGCATGCTGGAGTTTCGTAGCGTGTTATTTTTTTATACGTCAAAAATATTTTTTTTATATAATTTAGATCGTTCATACGAACGGTTATCGAATTTTCATGGTTTCTGCGTGTAGAAGTTTTTATACGGACGCGTGAAATTCCGGCAGAAAGTCCCGAGAAAATTGTAACGAAATTCTCGCTGCGTCTGACTGCGGCGTCTCGACGCTTCTCAAATAAACATGAAATCTTGGGTAAAGTCAAACTTGAACTTGCATGTCGGGAAACTTTGAGGAGTGGAAGGGGTGGTTGGAAGAAAAAGGAGAAAAAATAGAATTGAGAAAGATACTTCAGCATCTTTCATCCGTCATTCCAAAACACTACTCGGACCTTGCGATTCTATCAAAAACACTGGCTCTAACGTCGACGTAACGTCGACGTCGAAAGATAAGATGAAAGCGTAAACACGAAAAGCTTCGGAATATTCAGAACGATGTATCGCAGGATGGAGCGATAAGTGCAACATTCCCCTTTAACACGTAGATACGTCTGCATCGGCCGATAAATAAGACGATCTAAATAGTCTTTGTAAAATCGGTAATCTTCATCGATTTTTATTATCGTCTTGTTTACTTTCAATCGATTACGACAATATACGATGCGAAATAATCGAACGGATACGTAATTGCGAAAAAGCATTGGTTCGCGATTCCGAGGCGAAATAGGGTTTTATAATAAAATGAAAAAAAAATTTCGTAATTTTATCGCATTAAAATTCTTATCGCTTCTTGAGGCAAAAATTGTTAATTAAATTATTTGCATACCTATGCATCTGTGACGTTCAAGTAGAACTTTTGAGATTATAAAAAAGAATTTGACAATAAATTTTTAAGCGATTCGCCATCCCGAGTTTTGATCCCGTAGATCATTTCTATTTCAGCGCCGTCACGAGATATAACCGAGGCAAGCATTTTCCGATCTTTCAACATTAAATATTAATAAGAAAGTCGATGCTTAGATTATTCTCGTACTGGATCGCGAGCACGATCTCCCCATCCCTGTTTGAAAATACCGAGATAAGAACAATCGTCGCGTAAGATATTGAATAACGCTGCATAAAGAAGGAATGACCTAAAATTAATATCGATATAAATTTCACAAAAATATAAATAGCAAGAAAGACTTTCAATAGTTGAAAAATTTTGTACAAAAAAAAATCAAATTGAGGTATAAAATTTATGCACTTTTCTAAGATCTAGTATACAACATATTTCCAATAATTTGACTGTCAAAAAAATGTTTCATGAAACATAAAAAAGAATCATGTATCATCACTGATTTCCATCTCGAAACTGATAAACTATAAAATGATAATTTTTATCATAAAAAACATACGCCCCATTCAATCGGTTCTTGTTGACACACAATTAACAAGTAAACATTAAAACGAATGAAAGTTGCGCGCAACGTCGTCATTAACAGGTGATCGATAAAAGCTTCGCAGTCCCGAAGCTCCCGAAGCTTCGAATCTCGGCGGAAAATTATTCATGAAAAACGATTAAAAATTTCCCTGAAAATAGATCTCACGTGTAATCCCGACGACGAACTTCTCTAAGATAATCGATCTCCATCGAGAATTTCTAAGAAGAATAAAAATAAAGTATCCACGTTGATCAGAAGATCGATCGATCGCGCACCTCAAATTATCATAGACAAAGTACGAGGGTGCTCGTTCTAAAAAATTTTCCTAAAATAAAAAATCCTAATTAAAAAATAATTCAATTTCACTAATTACACGTATTACCTCGTGCACAGTCGTTATCTTAACCTAAAAAAAAATAAAAATCAACACCGTACACGATATTAAAATTTATGCAAAAAAATCGATTCAAAATTCCCGCAATTTCTCAAACGAGTTCCGAGCGGATGCGTAAACACGACGTAATTAACACACCGCGTAAACTCGGTCGGTAACTTCGTCAAGCCGGGATTCCTCGTGACACGAAATTCGAAACAAAGAGAGTACGAATATCCTTACGTCGCGCTCACAACGCAACTTGGTTGAACGTCAAAAAAAAAGTTCAAAAACAATATATCGTACGAAGAATGAAAAGCATATAGCCAAACCGAATGGACGTTAAAAATATTCACGTTTACATGTCTCGGTGTGAAGTTAATAAAAATTTACGTTTCCTGATGAAAAAAAAATATTCCGACATTTTGTATCCTCTCAGATCCATGAACTTCTTACGCATATTTAAATCGATACAGTCGATATCTGGAAGCGACGAAATTTTTATCTCAACAATCGGCTGTCACGTAAAGAGTATCCACAGTCTAGTGAAATGCGGCATATACGCCTCACACTGTAATTCCGAACGCATCGTGTGCATCAGGCATGAGAATCCTCGACGGCGAAGCCACCTAGTGTATTCGGGAAGCACGCGGTGAACACATGCCAAACAAAGAAAGGACCGCCGTCTGTTTGCCAGGTTTTGTTCCTGCGCGCACCGCGCGCCACGGATTTATTTATAAGATCGAACAGTTTCTGCGGAAATCGTCCCACGCGTAACGGAAACGACGACACAGCCGGCAGTGACATTACAACACCGAGAGAGATTAAACCAGAGGTAGGAGAATCGTGCATAACCCACATAGGACATTCGTGGAGTCGTAAAGTCACTCGAACAATATGCCAGGTATAAAAGAAGCTAAAAATAATCGAAGAGTGACAGATAAAAGCGAAGTAAAATGGTGGAATTGAGGTAAAAAATTTTTTTAAGGTTAAAATTGACAGCGTACAGTTTTAACATACACCGATGACTGTCCTGTTTACACCGAACGTGTAAACGGCACAAGTTATAGGTTATGTACGTTCGAGGTATGCACTGTGTACCGAATAGCATGGAAACGTGCAGAAATAACTATACGCAGCGTGTGACTGCCGTTAATTCCAGGGATGCGTAGAGTTCCCGATCTTTTGGGCTGACGAGAAAGTAATAAAGCGAGCTCAGCCCCGCACCTTTGGTCCGAAACGAAATAAAGGACGCGTATACAGAGCGTCTCTGGGCGACGCTCGGTCGCGCCTTGAGGTACGTTAGAAAATTTTAAGTACGATAAACGTTAATATCCGAGACGGCGTGAAATACCTTGTTTGATTTCGATCTGTTCGAATGGCTGCTCGATATCGAATATTAATGTCCGACAGAGACGAAACGATTGACGAATAGGTACAGTCTGGATGACACGACCAGGTCCCAGGTAGGTTAACAGGAGCACAAGTAGGTTGGAACCTGGCTGAACTTACGTCAGCTAGTGTACAAGCTGATGTTCGCGAAGGATGGAATGCACCGGACCTGCGCAGCCAGAAGCGCCGTAGGAGCCAGATAGGTGGAGCACGCAACGTTATTTGCCGACACGAAATCACCACGTGTCCGAGCCACACGCGAGATTCCACCCCCGTGAATCACGACGAGTCAGGATTATCGTTTAATTTATCGTATTTCCGCGAGGAGTGACATGGACCAGACTCCTAGCTGGATGATCAGCGAGCAAGCTCAAAGGACCGGGTGTACGAGGTCGCCACGCGGCTCGAGAGAGGCTGATCTAATAAAAAAATATTGTAAATAAATGATTTGACGCACCTTTGAACGCGTTGCGGACGAGAGTCATGCTCATATTCGCGTGGTCCGCGTTCCTCGTGCGTGTTGTACGCCGAGTGCGCGCGTAGGATGACGAGGACGAGGACGAAAGACGCGGGTCGAGCAGGATGGCAGGACGTCGCGCTCGCAGTCCCGCTCGCCGTCGGGACGTCGGCAGGGTGCTAGGTTGACGTTGGGTACTCGTGGTGTCCTAGGGCTGGGGCATCCTCGTCGTCCACGATGATCCTGGGACGGTACACGGGTCGCAGCCAGCTCAGAGCGCAACTGAGCTTGTAAACAAGACGATGCGGTGGCGTCGTACCGAGGAGGAGAAAACGTAGAAGCGTGAAGCCTCCGCAACGTGGTCCGTTTTTTAACGACGAACGTCCTCGCGTCGCTGATCTTGCTCGGATCCTCAATGCAAATCGCAGAAGCGCTCCGAGGCGCAAACATCAAACAGCCACGTTTAAACACTCGACGGGGACCGCGTTCGGCCACGCGCTCGGTGTGCTCTTCTCCTTTATAGCGTCGCGTCGTCGCGCCGTCACCGATGGACGTCCTCCTTAAGGCCCAGCCCGTTTTGCGGCTGTCCCGCGAATTGAGACGCCAAGCGCCACGTACCCGAGGTACACGCAACTTATTATCACCGCGAAACAAGACCGAGTAGGGACCCGAGTGGGAGGGGGACGAGGAGGAGCAAGGAGGCTGGGATATGACTCCGTGACAGGGAAGAGGAATCAGAGGAGACGGAGAGGTAGAGAGGAATCAAGAGAAAGAGGACCTGGCGAAGGCTTGGACCAGTTTCACGGGTAGCCACGGCTGATCATCGGAGTCACATCGCTCGACCTGACGCCAGAGTATCGTTGACGACGGGTGGATTGGGCGCACGAGGTGTGCGCCGGGGTACGGGGGGAGCTACGGAGGGGAGAATCAGGGGGGGGAGAAAGAGAGAGAGAGAGAGAGAGAGAGAGAGCCAGGCCAGAGAAAGATTGAAAGAAAGAGCGTGGCGTCGGGAGCAGAGGGTGGCTGGGATGACTGTCTGTGCGGGTGGGCGGAGGCGGGAGGGGTCCACAGACTGGCACCTTCTTGGAGTTTCGACTGTCGTCACGGATTCGCGTCGCTCGCGGTCTCAGCCGTGGGTTCGGGTTATGAGGGGAGGGGGAGAGGAGGAGGAGAGGGCTGACGGAGGAGGACGATTCGAGGCGTCGCACGAGGAAAGAAACGAGCGAACGTGGGTGTAGCGGAAAAGCCGAGGATAAGGTGGCCGACTGACTGGTTGACTTGGGCTGGCTGACCAGGAGGGAAGCGACGAAGAGAGGACCCGGAGCCAAAGGGAGGATGGTCCAGGAGTGTATCGGCGGATGGGTGGATATTCCGTGGGTGGTGAAGGATGCCGCGCGAGATGTTGACTGTCGCGACGACGACGGCGTCGTCGAGCCGCGAGAGAGACGAGGCCGAACGACGAGGTTGCGGCCCGATGAGATTTTCGTTCCGATGACAATGAACTCGCGCACTTTATTCGAGAGCCCAGAGCAGCGGGACTCTTTTGGAGCAGCCTCCGAAGCATTCACTCACTGGAATCACACACGGTCACCAGCACCTACGCACACACGAGACACGTTAAATGGACGAGATAACGTATCCACTCGGCGAAATCGTTCTTCGACGAAGATTCCGTCCACCACATAACAAAGTATATATATCTCTTGGAACGGTGCGTATTTACGTATACCTATATACATGTGTGTCTTACATATATATATTTGTGTATATATTATTATTAAAGGCGAGTCCAGGACGTCGCGGATCGGAGCACGATCACACTTTGGCGCACGTTTACGAAACGGTCGACACGTTCCGAGGGAGACACGACGGGTGCACGAGGATCTCGCGGATGGAAAGAACGAAGAATGGAAAAAAGGAAGAGAGAAGAAGGAACGAAAGGAAAGTCGGTGCTAGGGCATGGCAGGCAGGCGGAATATCGGAGTACTACCAGCTAAGAGTAGTACCGTCCGTTCTAACTAACACACATAGAGACAGATTGGGACTGCGTGTGCTATAGGATAGGATGGATGGTGATGGCGGCCGCAGCGGCAGCCACCGCCCCCATGCTTCTCTCTCCTTCTCACTTCCTCCTGCTCTTCCCCTCTCTCTCGCTCGCTCGCTCGGCCTCCCACGCTTCGTTTCCGCCCCTCCCGAATTCCCCCACCGCTCTCGCCTTATCCCCACCCCTGCCGCGCTCCACAGCCACCCCCTCCCCACTCTCCTTCCAACTACACTTCTCCTCGGCCACCCATGACCTCTCCTGCAGCGATCTCATTGCCAGTAAAGCAGGCCGGTCGCGGCTGGTCGAAAAGACTGGACCGATCGGTTGTCCGGTAGAATCGGTGGGGAGCGGGGGGGGGGGGGGCCACCACCCACCACTCTTCATCCCTCCTACCATGATATTTAACTCCCACCAGATTCCTCACGTTTACCCCTACTTGTACGTCGCGACGCCCCCTACGCACTCCCCCTCCCCCTCCAACACTGACTCTCAAGCTCGACTCTCTTTCTCTTGCGAGGAAACTCTGGCCACTCCGTAACGTCGCCACATCCCCTACCTGGCTTCCCGCGTGTGCGTGAGAGCGCAATCAAGACCAGGGACGTAACTGTGACTCCCGGGACCCTGCGGTCCACGTGGACGCTTCTATGTTTTAGAGATCAGCACCTGTCCTGGATACGTTACCATGTCTTTGGGCAGTGTAAAATTTTGAGCTTTGCTTCTAGGAAGGTAACGTGAAATCGTCGCTTACGGATTGTGAATTTCTACGTAAAATTCATTTATATTTAGATCGTAAACATTTTGCTGTTATCGCGCTCGTATGTGTCACCGGAAACCGATATCTTTCGAGGGAGATATTACAGCCTTGCTTTAAAAGACTGACGTGCTCCTGATTTAAATTTCGAATTTCGAGAATTTCAATGTCAGGGACGTGCTTCAATAACGAAAGCTCAGATACGTTCGCGTGAATATCTTCGATAACTGAAGTAAGGACGAACGGCCGTGGCGCGATCGACGGGAGCGATACCATGGGTTATCCCAATAACGCAGCTAAGTCAACTCGAAAGGTTAAATTCCCCTTCGACACTTCACTCTATATTTGTATGTTACATCAAACTCTCTAAATATACCTAGAACGACGTTACTCCGGTCGTGTTCCGAATTCCTTCTTTTCCCATCGATCCACGAATTCCCCGGCTGGCCTCCGCGTAGTCTACAATATCGCTAATCTGGGTTTCGAAAATCATTATGCCGTCCGGGTCCAAGCCTTGTTTGCGTTCACCGCAAGGCACTGAAATTTATTCCAACCAACCGGCCCGAGTGTATACCTATACCTACGACCACGTGTGCCTCATTCCTTCGGGAGGCATTGACGAATAAGTTAGACCTTTTGTATTCCCCCCCCAAAAAAATATTTCCAGCTACCCTCGAGTGCTGGGGTGTCTAGAAAAGTCATTAACTCAGCTTCTTATCCGCTAGTCGTATATACGTGGTGGCTTGTAAAAACCGCGAAGATCGTATTCGCCGGAGGTAGGTAGGTAGAGGATGGTGGGAGAGAGACAGATAGATATTTATCTTCGTAAAATCTTCCACTCACCGTCTTAGTTACAGCCACGTTGTAGTAATATAATAATAACATTAAATAGCCAATGACGACAACACAGCAACGTAATACACCGTGATTATTAAAGTTCCTCGTTATTAGCCCGACACCATAGATTCAGACTGCGTATACCTATACATATTCATTATATCAGCACAATAGTCGTATTTCATCGAGAGCAAAGATATATTTCATTCTCGGCCGACGTATCGTTAACGCGCGCAGACACTATTTACGAGGCGTGAGGGTCACCGGTTATGGTAAATTTTTTGTTTTAGCCTCGATACCCATACAACAAATTTTTTTTCCTTTACGTACTCAATAACGCCATAACAAAATTCGAAAGACTAGACCGTTTGGAAATTCGAATCGATGCCTACCGATAGGCCTAGCTGCTTTCAAGGGTCTCGTGAGGGGCGCCTCGTGCGACACACTATTATTAGTATGCAGCTGCCCGTGAATTAGTGAATGAACGGAGGCAACGTCTCGAAACAATGTGCCTCTGGAACAACATCCAAGATGAATGCGGAGGACCAATGGGCGGCGAGACCGAGACTCGACTCCCCGAAGCATTTAACAGCGACAATCACCTCGGGCAGTCTCGTCGCGCCACGTCGTCCATGAACGACAACGAAACACGTTGAAAGAATACCCGGGAGATTCACCGCAGACACAGGGCAGCAAACTCAAAAAAAAAAAATTTTCATAATTTTTCCTAGCAATCCAAAAGCAAGGGTACTCCAATTACTACGCACGGCCCTGAATTCTGATAGCAGCGCACTGGTCGCCAGCGGCTGGCGGGTTCGTTACCGATGACGCGACGGACGGTCCCGAGAACAGCCGAAGTTCAACGAGCGCGGCCGAACGTCTACCGGTGGGGATATCCTTGTCCAGGTGGGGATTTTTCATCCCCAACTGGGGAAATTACTCGTTCCCTGCCTCCTCCTGACCCCCCTTTTCTTCTTTTTTCCCCTTCCCACAGCGGCTCCCCGGCGCAACGAGTTACCCCCTTTTTGTTGCCGCCCATTAGGCGCCGCCGCGGCGTGATTCGCAACTGTGTTTCTTTATCTCGGACGCGCACCGGTGTCGCGTCTGAACTTCGAGACAACGACCGACTCCACGATTTCTCTCTCCTCGTGCACGGTACAATAGAGACGTGAATCAGCGGCGTAGGTATGACGTGTTTATGTACATATAACGGTAATAAGAACGAATACGCGTGATTCGCAAGTGTAAAGTCCTTTTGCTGGAACGAGGGGATGAACGTAAATACACGTATACAAAGCCTACAGGAACATCCGTAAACAGGATACGAAGCATGAATATATTTTTTTTCCAGCAATTTTAATTAACTGGACACCGAGAGGAGATCTCGTTCGTTTCGTTGGTCCAGATGGAGTCTGCGCACTACAGGGCATGAATAATACCACCTATCTTGAAAAGCGTATTAATATCATCCACACAGAGCTTTATGGTTATCAAGAACGTTAACGTTCTTTAGGTACGCAGTGGCGCTTAGTCGCTTTCCGATATGGATAAGATAGACTCTTTATGGGAGACTCGAGTCTATGGATTCTTCTGCGGGATTCAAAGGGAATCTCTCGAGGACTTTGAGATAACTCGATGATTTCTCAAGAGAGGGACGGAGATATTTAAGGTGACGAATGATCGCTATAGATATACAGATCGCGCCTTGAAATAATTTCAATGTATTTTGTGCACGTTGAAAAAAAATTGTCAGACTCCATCTTGAATTCTCAATCTTATTAAATCGTAAGTGAATAAAGGCGCGGAGCGTCTGGGTAATTTTTCAAACTTTAAACAGTATCCGTTATCGGGCACCGGATAGGCCTACACGGTGGCGCGAGACTTGCCAAAAAAAGTGAAGGTAGGAAACCTTTGACCATAAAACTATAAAGTTTGCCCGTAAACCGAGCAAGTTGGCAGACATGCTGAGTAATAAATCTAGGCGCACAATGATAATTATGTTAATGGGAAAGTACCGAGAGAGAGAGAGAGAGAGAAAAAAAGAAGTATAATTACAGTATCGTTTACCCTTTGACCACCATCGTTTCAAAGTTTTCTCAAGTCTGCCGGCGATAAATATATATATATATATATATATATATATATAAACACAAGAGACCCGATGATTTAGCCATCATCGGAAACAGTCGTAGCAAGATACACATATATATCTGAACTAAAATTAATTTAATACTCGATTCTCACACTCTTATCCAAGAAGAATAATAATAATACAAAGTTTATCAAAATTCTCAACTAATCTCGCCACAAGCACTTATCTACCAGCTATACGTACTGTACTCTGACCTCTGACCTCAGGTACGCGCGAAGCGACGTGAAGAAATTTTTCAAAACCCACTCGTACCCACGTACGTATTACGCAAACGTATAAGTATATAGGGTGGTCCAAAAACCTGGCCGGATCCGTAAAACTGAAAATCCTCGAACAAAAACCTGACCTCTCGAACAACTGTGCACCATGTGTGCGCCACTTGCGCCTTCTCTCCTCTCTCTCTCCCATTCTGCGTCTCACTCTTTCGCTCTCGCTTCCCCTCATGGCGCATTCACACCGAAGCACGCAGATACGCCATAGGTATATCTCATGGATGACACACACTGAGCAGTCACTCTTTAAGCATGGAGACTCAGGAGAAGGAACCATGTCCGGCATTGGTAGCAAAGAGGACCGGTTAAATTTGAATTGGGAAAATTTTAAGTCGATTGATAAAGAGTTCCTCTGTTCATCTCGAGTAAATAGTCGTTTGAGCACTTATCGCTTTACCACTGTTCGACGTGTAGATTCCGATAGGAATATTTATACGGGTATACGACTCGTAGTGTACCTAGCGACCTCGACTATAACCTGCACGAGTATTTATTTTACGTACACTGTGTATAGCCCACGGGATTACTCATAGTCAACTGGGAAGGACTGATAGTAAAAATGGGTAAAGTCAGAGTTCATGTCTTTTCGTACTTTCCGTCGATCCTGAAACAACAACCAGTAGGAGAGGAGATCGCAAGGCGGAACTGTAAGCCGGCAAATATTTGAACTTTGACCCTGAGTACATTCGAGACTCGTATTATTAAAGTCAGGCTACCGGTTACGGTAGACGGTGGAATGGCCGAATTGGCCGATGGGAGGGAGAGAATAAAATTTTTGGATATAAGGGAATCGTGGGTGATTTATTTCGAAATGGAAAAATTAGATCGAGATTTTTTCTGGGGATCTAGCGCGTCGACGTCTTTATGGGTGAATTTTGGTGCCCGAGTGTTTTTTGGTATCGAAGTATTCTGTCTGCTGGGGGAGTCGATGTACCTAGAAAAATATTGTAAACGATCTAGCGGGTGTTGGAAAAAAATTAGAGCACCAAGCATCGCCGTATCGGTCGCTGATTTTATTCTCGAAATTTAATACCCGTGACTCCTCGCTTCGCTTCTGTTCCTCGCGAGTCGATAAACGCAGACGCTGGCGCCATTAATGTTTTTCATCTGTCAAAAGGTAAGACCGAGCGGACGCGTCTGGAGATTCTGGTTCGACTTTTTTTTTTCTACCGGAACATCCTTTCTCTTGCCCCCCCAACTTTCGGCACTGCTCTTAGTCTTGACTTTCCGCGGAGTATCGGCGAAAGTTGAGAAGGACGGACGAGGGTGGACGTAACGAGGGTTGAAAACTTTTCCCCCGCGGAGTCCGGAGTGAACGAAGGGAGGAGGAATGCGTGAAAATGGAAACGTGGAAAATAGTGGGTCAAAAAATAGCGTAAGCAGATAAAACAAGTACAGTATAAATTCTAGAGTATCGTAATAAATATTTATAAAGATTTTGTATATTTTTCCAAAGATCACTGTGTCATCCCCTCGTATCCTGAATGGTCGCAGCCTCGGCAGGGTAAAGTACACCCCCATTGATTTTTTGGAAAATTCAAAAGAGATCCTACCAGTCGACAAGCCCTATTCTCATTCTGTATGAACCTCGCCAGGTATCACGTTCCACGTTCCACGTTCGCCCAGTCTGGACAGATTGCACGTGGAACAGGGAGCGCACTTCAGAGCACGAGTGCACCAGCGCACAGTCAAAGTGTGTACTTATACCTTTGCTCCCGAGGCTATGTTCGCCATATGGGCAGCAGCCTAGGGGTTGTAAACGTGTTCACCTTCGATTTTGAGCCCGTATGCGGGCCAGATTTTATGTTCTCTAGGTAGGCCGGTCGCTCACTTGCATGCACGTCGAAACAATATACAAAGCACGGAAGGTCCGCGTATACGTGCAGGGAGAATTTGAGTGCGTGTGCGTCCCATAAGGGTAAGTCCCATGAGAACTTCCGAAAGTGAAATCTCTGGCCTCTTCTCTGAAACGAATAAGACTCCTTTTTTGGAAACACTCCTGAGCGTCCAAGTCATTCTACGGAAGGATTTCGAGGAGAAAAAAATTTTGGCGACGTCGATGGGACGAAAATTAATTTGAAAATTTTTACATTTAATTCCGTGCTTCTGCGGACTTTGGCAAACTTATTCATTCGCAGCTGTTTGCTCTACGGATACCCTGTGTGCACAATCATGCGTGGACTGTGCTCCGATGATTTGTATATTGAGATAACTGGAGAAATAATTATCTAGTGCACGGAGCGTCAGGTAAATAGTGCGGAATACAAAGGGCAAATGACGGAGAACGTGACTGAACGGAGCTGGAAAATCGAAATTCCTTCACCGATTTATAAATTGAGATTACTCACCGGAGCTGGTTCAGCTGATTCGTGAAGGCCGAGAACTGCGTCCAGGTGACACTCGCGTGGACACTGCACTGTAGCACGACGCTTCGCTATAGCAAAACACTGCACCTCCGAAACGCAGGGAGAAATTCTATAGGATTTTCAGGATATAGCGACAGCAACGCGCGAACTACGCAAGCGAGAACTTCCTGTACCGTATAGGAAACACGGATCGAAAAACTGTAAAGAATTAGCCCGGGAGCGCGAGGCAGATTGAGGCACCCCGATCGGTGTCCCAAGAGAGACTAACTTTGCCAATAATCAAATTCACTAATAATTCTGATTGGTCAAGAGCTTTGTAGCCGGTGACCCCTATCTTTTCCCTCGAGTCGTCCCTTTAAGGTCTAAATCAAGAAAATTTCTCAGCGAACCACAAAGCTGGAACGTTATCCGAATCTTTAGCTGGAGTCACCGAAAAATGACGTCATGGCGTCGTAAAAATATTTTTTACACGAGCATCCCGAGTAACAAAGAATTCGTTTGAAAGAAATTATATAAAAAAATAGAGTATTCGCCACAGCTATAAAAGACTCGACTACAAATTTTTTTATAAAATTTCATTTCCACCAAAAATAATTAACTTTCGGAAGAAAAGTCATTCCGAGTAAATATTATAATTATTATAATTTTAAAAGAGCGTCATCAAAGACACAAAACGCTAGCGATAAAACATTAAGTCCTGGACGCTGGCTTGCTTTATCGTCACGGCAACAGCGCCGTCGTATCTCAAGATTGCCCGGGTGTCGCGTTATGTTCCGCACGAACTTTCATTTCCCGGGTAAATAAAATTCTCAAGATATTCTACGGTCAGCGGACGTCTCTTTCGTTTCGTGGACATTCCACTGACAGGTCGTGCCAGTCCACGTGGTCGTACGACACTGTTTACACACGTGGGAACTGTCACTCTCACGAGAACTGTCATTCTCTCGGGCGAATGCCAAAAAAGCGCTAGAAAATCCTAAATGAAAAATAATCCAAAAACTTACCTATACGCACGCATTACTTACTGTACACCTATGTACGTACTGACAGGTAGAAAAGTCCGTACAAAGCGCCCAGTCTTAAACCCTCCATAATGGCGATTTAAAGGGATAGCGGTTACGCATTCTGGGAAGGTGTGCACTGCAAAATGCATCAGGAACGTCGATAGATATTAGATACCTAGGGGGCTTCGCCCTAGGGTAGCAAAGCTAAGCCAGTAATGCAATAACTTGAATAGATGCGCACGCAGGCGGAAACAACATAACCTACCCCCTATGTGCACGCGCGCACTTCTACCCCATATATATATATGCATGAACATAACCTAGCGAGACGAACGTTGCCGATTGCTAAAAGGGTCTTCGGGGGGTTCTCTCGGGAAGGTACATTCCTCGTCTCTTTCTCTCGTTCGCTCATTCTCCCAATTCTCTCTCTCTCTCTCTCTCTCTCTCTCGCTACTCATACCTACCTACACGTAAGTATCCAGCACTATCTACTCGCCATACGTGCTCGTATGCGCCCCCTCGGGCCCCTCTCGATGCTCCCAGTCAAATACAGGGAAAAAAGACAGAACGAACGAATGAATGGCTTCCAATCTGTTCCATCCCTTTGTCGAGCGGCTCGTGCCGCGTGTGCAAATCTACCCTGCTACCGTCCCTGCACACGCCTCACACCTGAGCACAATGGGGGCCCGATTTTACCCTCGCGCACCACCCTTCTCCGTCCCTGTGTTTAAATACTGGCTCCCAGGGGGTGGTGTATGTACTGGCTCTCTGCTGTCTTCCTCTTCCTTCGTTCCCTCAGCCACCCTTACTTCTGTACGTCACTGTGTACATATTCACGGGTGCACGGGTGCCACGCACGATGCAATTATACTGGGTGTCCTGCGCTGTCACGTGTTACCGGTCTTATCTTTGTTCCTTACCGATTGGGAAATTTGAGAATGAGAAAAAAAATGAGAATTACACACGATTGTGCGGAACACTTGGTTTCGTCGTTTTCGTTGGGTTCGGTGGGTATTACAGATTTCCTTTGTATCGATATGACTTCTTGACGATGTCAAACGATATTTCAGCCGGTGACTGAACCTGGTGGAGATGGATTCGAGGGGTTCGGAACGTGCCAGAGAAAAATTACCTGGTTACCGAACGCATGTGGGCATCTATCTGGGGTCCATTAAAGGTCGTAAAGCTTATAAACGTTGAAGGCTACCTCGAAAGCAGTAGGTGTGTGCGAATGGCTCTTAACGAGCATGCGGGCATCTCGGTGGGAATTTACTCAATTTAGGTGTAATTGTTTAATTAAGATCCTCACCGTCACGCCGCAGTAGGCTGCTCAGTCGTTACACACAATTCGCATTGTTCTACGGCGATTCAGACGATACCAACTCGTTTCGTAATTACACTGCCATAGCATTTTTTTTTCTTTCAGGGAAAGGGCAAAATTTCGAAAATACGTAAATTATCAATCAAAATATTGGACAAAATATTGCACATTGGCGACAGAGAAAAATGGAGTTTTAACGTACGACGAACGAATTTTAAAAAATTTCTTCGATGATACATAAGGTCCAAGGATATTTCAGAAAATTGAAACGAAATTTTATTCAAGCGTTTCGCGAATAAATACTGACACGCACTCTGCAAAATTATACAAAGGCATTAACGTAACGTGATTTTTTTATACGAGGACATACGAATATAATTTAAAATAAATTTTGCATGTTTTGGGAATTCCAAAATTCATATGCGCAAAGACCGAGGAAACTTTTTATACATTTCTTTTTCACACTTCGATCTTTACATTATATCGTATATCGGTCACGTGCTCAAGAAACAAATCGAGATTTTGGTAACCGGATGGATCACATTCCTCATGCAGCCCTTACCGAACGCACCCCTGATATCCAGTGATTGAACATTGCATTTTTTTTTTTCAGTCCCACCACGAATGATTTGTGGAAGTCGAGACCAAGAGAAAGTGCTCGTGGAATAAAGTACGAAAGTGCCAAAGGATCTGGAAGGGGAAGAAAAAGAAATAAGGGATGTAAAGAAAAAAAAAAAGGGGGAAAAAGAAGGAAATGAGCAAGGGTTAGGTGGAAGTAACGGCGACGCCGACGCCGCCGTCGCCATCGACGTCGGGTGGGGGTGGGGGGGGTGGAATTGGTCCAGCAGCCATGAGAGATGTATATGGGGTGAAGACCGCGCCACGTGCCCATCGGCCCTTCAATTCTCTCCTTTCGTCTCTCTCTTTCCTTTCTTTCTCCCCCGTTTCCGTCTCTTCTCATCCACCACTCCCCCCTCCCACCCCCACCCCCTCCTTCGCCCGCCAACCCTCATCCCACAGTCATATCCACCGCCATGGCCATGTGAGTTACCTTTACTGCGTTTACTATTCTCTATTGTGTATGACTGCGATACGGGATCCTGTCGTGGGGAGGCTGCGAGATCGCATGAGTCATCCGCTCGAGTTCAAGCCATTGGCGTAGGCTCGTTATACCCCTCACGTGGAAAACATCTCCTTGGAACAGGCTTGACATTTACTCTCTCACTTTTCGTTTCGTCTTTACTCTATACATTTATGATCCTCCGTTCTAACTTTTCTTAAGGGTAGTCGAACCCCCCGAGGACGGGGGTTCCCAAGAAATCCAAACGTCGGCGCCATCTGCGAGACTTTACCGTAAGCTTCTACGTCAACTGTCTACTACGCGTATAAGTATATCTGTATGTATTACTTATGAAAGTAGTAAAGTTTCCCTAAGCCGAATTCTCAACGATTGAAAGCACTCTCGATGGAAGTACACTTGTGGAGAAGTGACTGCAGAGCGCGACGCGTGACGCACAATCGACGCGTTGATACGACGCCGCGCGCTGTTGGAACGACGCTTACTAGGTACGACATTCGGAGAGTTTTAAAAGATTTTCGTAACATATTTGTGGGTCGGCGGCCTTTTCGATTTAAAAAAATTTTGGTTGGTAATAATTTTATATTTTTTGTAATTCACTGAAGTCTGTATATATTTGTATATAGATTGAGAGTATTTTTATGATAATTAAAATCAATGTTTTTTATGTAACGATGCCTCGTCACATTTCAAAATTCCCGCCTGTTTCACGTTCTAGTCCTGTCTGCGTTTATTGACTATTCTCAAGGAACGACAGGATCCATGAGGATCAACGGCGACGTAAATAAGTGACGATAGCCATCCTGACCGCTCGGAAACTTGGTGAATTACGGGACTATCGGTAAACGAGGAAACGGTGGAATATAGACTAAAGGGGGTGGTGGCTAGAGGGTGGAAATTCCTTTAACGATTTCCCACGCTAGAATCGCGCCGTGCCCTATAACCTTCGTCGGCTGTAACGACCGGACAGAGACGATCGATCCCAAGAGTTCGCTTCATTGCCTTCCTTTCATCGTTTTATTACCCCTTTCCATTCCCCTCCCCCATATACACCCTCCTTCATCAGGAACCCCTCGCCCAAGCTCTAGCGACAAAATGTAAATCGACTCCAGTCAAATTTATTTCATGCTCTCGCTGTGTGTTATTGCTACTCTCGTCTGCCACCTCGATCTTTGATTTTACGATGAAAAGTCAAATTTTCAATATTTAATGTAACAATTTCAAATATTTTTTGATAAAAATAAATTAAACTATCCACTCGATAATGGTGAAAGTGCTGGGAATTCAAAATACAGAATTTCTTACGCAGCTCATGATAATCAAGGCTGCTGGAAATAAGGACAGGGCGAAAGATGCTGCTGGCTACGTCACTGGGCTCGGTCAATGCATCAATCCAAGCTGCATCTGTATGTATTTACGGGACCCCTATATGACATCATCCCTCTCCCGTTGGTCCCGTTCGTTTCGCTGGGTGACTTCTGTCGCCTAACTCCAAACACCCCAACCCTGACTGCCACCTCCCTTTACCTTTAATCTTTATCAATCCATCCAGCCGGGCATCCTCGCCGCCCGTAGAACGAATGGACGGACGCACCGAATCGACGCACCGACGCACCAGACGCGGGGATCGACGGACGGACGCCACCGAGCATTATTCACGGGCGATAGCGTCCCTGCGACCGCGACGGCGACGCCAACCTCGACTTATTCCCACCCCCACTTCGTACCCTTATACTCGTCCACGTTTTACTCGAGCTATATAGACGCCCCTATTTCTTGTACCATCATTTTGAATCTTCCCTCGACTTAAAGTAAATTAAAATTTCACGTTTGATTTTATTTTACATTCAAAACTTTTTTATCAAATAAATTTTTAGATCAACCTTTTTATATATATCAACCGAAGTTACCGATTTCCGCAGAACTTTTTCATTTTGCGTTCCAATGATGATACCGGCTGACAGTGCACACGGGATTTCAAAAATAAACGGATCCGTGGACTTTTCGGAAGTTGAAGTTTAATGCCGAAGAGTGCTTGGCGCCGAGGCGTCTTCCAGTTCAGGATTTGTCAAAGTGAAGACACGAAGTTACGGAAGAATGTCCGGGGTTACTTTACGAAGAATTTAACGGTTATTGAGACACAGTGCGCGTGCGCCGATATCATATGATTTACGAACGCTTTGTTTTATAGTCTTGTTAGGTATACCTGAAGTCTTGGAAACCGTACACGTGTTATGGCTCATAACCATAGTTACATGTTGTTCAGTGTTACCGTTTTCAGTTCTGCTTCAACCCCTCTGTGACTTTGTTGCTATTAATGACCGTTTGTGCCAGTGGATCCCGTGGGATTTGCGATACGACTTTTTCCATTGTTATTCTGCCATCTGTCTGGCCTTGCGAATTTAATCGTTATATCGTTACACAAAAAATGTCCAATGCTCCCTTGTCACCTGTACGACGCGTATGAAAAAATTTATGAAAAATTGTACAAAAGTTGAAAGTCAATCGAATTATCTTTTTGTGGTAATATAACGTAGAATATATTTTAATGTATGGAAAAATAATATTCTTTTCATAAATATATTATTATCTAACTGTATTGTATCTATACGTCGCTCAGGCGATACTTTGCTCCGTTAAAGTTTTGTGCTACCGACCCAAGTAGAAGGTCACTGCTGATTCCAGTTGATATTTATCATAAGTCCAACATGATTAGTTCCCAGTACCCTGAAGTTTCTCAGTAGCTCGCAGCAGCGCAAGCGTACAAAAAGTGAAAGATTCCAGTAGCGTCTTACACGGAGCTACTCCTACCGAGTCCACGTTCTCAACAAAATAAGTCTAATAATATTTAAATGTTGAGTAAGAAAAGAATTAAAAAGATAGTCTCATTACCCAACTTTAGGCTAACCAAAATTAATTGTCGACCATCCAAAAGAAAATGTTGATCAGTTCCTTGAAAGCGATCCATAGTTAAAATCTTCAACCGAATGATCTGCCATCTGGCGGCTAAAGCGGAATGACAGTCACTGGCTAAGCGGCCCACGTAATATAGGGCTGGACAATTTCTAGGATTAATTTGCTTGAGCCCATAGGGTTCCAGTAGTCCTAAAAGGATAGGTGGTGGTAGGCAACCTGGGTCGGTGGGATGATGTAGCGCACACACCTGAGGCGTGGGTGTAGAAGGTTGTAGGTAGCCAAGCAGTAAGGTTAGGCAGGCAGACAGGTGGGAGGAGCCAGAACTGTTGGCTACCTCTACCGACGCCACACCTACTATTGATCATTCTCCATTATTTCCTTACCTGGGTTGTTGATTAAACGCAACTTCCAAGATAGTGGAACCTTTTTGCCCTGTCCCACCTCCGTGTCAACCTGCCGCACCCACTTGGACCGGGACCTCCTCCGTGAGGTTGCTCGGCATGTCGCTGGTCTATGGGGAATCGTTCCTAAGAGAGGAATGGACGCACGCAATGAATAATTTCATATTCGTCAGCGTAAATGCGAAGTTTTAGGTTATCCTAAGAGTGTACAACATTTATTGAGTCATGTCGCGTTACTTTCTTTCAACATTGTTGTATATTTCACTATTTATACTCTGTTCTATTACTTAACGCCCATATATAGCTACAAACGTCATTATCTAATCGTACAGTATAGTCCAGGTCAATACTGATTCTCTTTTCTTTGAAAAGTCTTTAGGTTTCAAGTCAAAGTAATAAATAAAGCTTCCTTACGTGAGTGTACTCGGCACGATTTTCTTGCTTGATATAACAGCAAAGGGGCTGCTCGAGTCTGTAGAGCGTCGTGTTTCTTGGCTTTACTCGTATAATAAGCGTCTAGGATAGAAAAAAAGAGAAGAGGAAAAAAAGAAGTAAAAACGATCCGAGTGCCATCGCTCGTGACTAACTAGAATTACTCTTACTGGGTTCTCGTATCGTCCTACAATGTTTGTCGAGTTTTCGCAGAGTATCCGATTCTCATCTCGCGATAAGGGCGAACGAGTCCAGTTCGATTAGTTCGAACCGCCTCCTGACATTTCTGCTGCTTTCGCCGTCCGAAAGTAACGAACACAAATGCGATCAGATAAACGTGGATTGCTGCGATAAGACACGTCGTGCCGAACCCCAAAAGTACATACAGGTTAGTCACAGGTCATCGTGGAAACGATTTCTGACCTGATCGTTGACACCTTCGACCTCAGCTTCTCGCGTAGGTATCGATTGCGCGGCACTCTGCTTACAGAAATTCCTCAACGAATTCTTGGTAAGGAGTGACGTAACGTTTTCCTCGATCGGAATAATATGAGACTAGGCACGAGCGTTGAGTGAAGCTACCGTTTAATCGAGTGGCATGGACTTTGAGACTTGAGAATTGGGACTCGCGAGCACCGTTAATAAACAAATACAATCTAATTGCCGGTTCTTTTATTCGAGCTTGTATGACGCATTGTCTATAATTAAGTGGCGAATCTTGTCTGGTAGCTTATGCGCCAATCCACGTTCCCACGGATGTAATACACGTATATATATTCTCGTTCAACTTGTTACTCCACTGCTCTACTTGAAAATGATCAAGTACTAGACGAAGACGGATCCTCGTCGCGTGTTCCTTTTTTATTTTGTTTTGCCTCGCACTGCCGCTCGTTTTACGCGTGTTGACGACGCCAGGCCGATACGACGAACACGGTGGACAGCCAAGAGCTTCACTCGAATTTCTACTTGTGGTAGTAATGGGGCGACCGTTACGTTCTTGTTAGGCTTTCTGCGTTGTAATGCTAGTTTTCTTCTTTACCGACCGCCGCGTTTCCCCTCGGCTCGGTTGAACGAAGGTCGGACGCAATACGAGTTCACTTGTGTCGGTACTTTATTGTACGAGAAATAAATTCTTGTTTGATAGAAGCTTTAAGTGATAGTGACTGGAGCACGAGGAATCGTGGGCAAATACACGCGGTGTACAGTAAAAATTTTCAAATTTTATCAGCATTACGGTGAGAGTTACCATTGGAGAAAAATTTTAAGATAAAACAGAGTAGTGCGACTGATCTCATAAGGTTCGTCCCAGCTTATCTTTCATTGGTACGAAGAGAATTAGTAAGTGATGCTTAGAACTATTAAAATTAAAACACAAAATGTATAGTATATTGTATATTATACAACGTGTAAGGGTAGCCACGATAACTCAAACTTTTATACGCCACTTTTATTCCTTAGCAATCTATATTTAGAGCCATGCTATAAAATTCTTACGTAACCAGAAGATGCATTCGTGCAGCAGAAACATTTTAACCGTAACCACGTGAACCTTATTCATCGCCATTTACTTAAAACGGGGAGGCACATGTAAAACGCGGATGATTGACATAGAATTTGTCAAGTAAAATAAAGAAGAATAAATTTTCACGCAGATATTTCTTAATCCGAATGAACGTAAAAATGTTTTCAAAATATTCAAAGCACAAAATTGAGTTTCAATTTATAACGGAAATTTCTCGATCGATATCACTGTAACGACCGCAAGGTACCAATTAAAAGTCCTCATCGTCGTTAGACAATATAAACGACCAATTAAACGAGTCATTCCCATAATACCGGTGTAGCTAGATCTTACTTCTCGATTCATGTAACTTGGGTCATATCGATCCGCAGTGCCAGGTATCGATAGATCGATCGTTCCACTGACACTGATTCTCATTGATCATTATACCTTATCGGCTTTTAAAACGACTGATAACGGGTTTACCTGTACAAGCATTATAGCTGAGCTTCTAGGAAGTGAACACAAGGGTTGGTCGTTCGAGGCCGACGTAGCAATCGATGGCGACGGCGCAGGACTCCATCGACGACGACGAACGCCGCCAAGTACGTCGACAACGACGACGAGAGGTTCGCGCGCCAAGCGACTCTTCAGTATGACGAGCGACTGCCGCGGCTTTGGAACTCAGTTATATTTAACGTTGAACTGAGACTTTCATCGCGAGCGTGAAAAATCTGAGCACTTCTGACGACAATCTATTGGCGAAAAAGTGAACAGAAACGACTTTCAAAGGTAGGTCATGCGAGAACAGAAATTTATTAAGTTCAATGACTTTTATTATTCGATTCGTTTCACTGACAACGATTTTTTTTTATCCTGCACCACTATCCGATAAGAATGAAGATCCGCTGTCATTAAAAATTATAACCGATCTTTCATTTGATATTCAAGACAAATATTTATCCAGATATTTTACTTAACAAAATATCCTTTCTGACTTTCATTTCGAAAGTGGAGACGTGCAGCTATTATTTTCTTGATTTACTTCGGGATATCTAAGAATCCTTTTGCCTTTTATTTGCTAAGGATTAAGATTCATTTTTCTCAATATATATGTGTCCGCAGATATATGTTTGTGTTATGATGACTACTGTTGGGAAAGGTTTCTAAAGAATTCTATGGCCTGCGGGGGGAGGGGGTCGCTCAGGTTCTATTCTACAGTCTTACGGACGCACAGCAACGAAACACAGTTTGGAAATTATTGTAGGATAATTTTTTTTACGCTTTGTCTTTTTTTTATATCAATCTTGAATACCTTTTAGTCTATGTTGCCAAGTATTTTTTCTGGGACACTTTGATCTTTCTTAAGAAAATCATCCATCCCAGTTGTATTGTCTGTGTTTCTTTCGTGGAGAAAAAAAGAAGTTGAATCTCTCCCGTTAGTGGGTACATTGTCTTTTGGAAAGAGTAATGGATTCCATGCGTTCACAGAAAATGAGGTTTGTCCTTGTAAAGTGAATTTGCATTAGGAATGCACTGCCGGGAAATAATGTCGCTTGATGTATTTCTGCAGTGATTTAAAT
Organism: Trachelus tabidus; assembly: GCA_030142655.1. Taxonomy (NCBI): domain Eukaryota; kingdom Metazoa; phylum Arthropoda; class Insecta; order Hymenoptera; family Cephidae; genus Trachelus; species Trachelus tabidus. The sequence goes on from JARQTI010000871.1 coordinate 42,189, forward strand.
TGACATCAGTCGATTGAAGATCGATCGAAGGCAAATAATCATATTGAATAAACATATTGGTGAGAATTTTTGTTTATCTTTGTGAATTCGTTATAAGGGGGACACTCTGTCCGTACTGGAATTACGAAGAAACAATATTACTTAGCAGACACAACAGGATCAATTTTCGTCTGGTGAATTTTTTGGGAAATTTTGTTAATAATCCGAATTCCAGAGAAAATCTGCATTCAAATATTCAATGTCTCGTGCGCGGTGTCAGAAATGAAAAGTTTTTCAACAGAAAACTTTTGACCAATCTTATACCTTTTATTTTACTCCGAGTATCATCACTCCTCGGCCCTCGACTTGAAGCGGGTTTTTCTAATGAGTTTACGGCACGAATTGAATATTCAATCCTTCTGAGGCTTCTAATCGGATTTACGTAAGATTGCATCAAAAGTCGTAGGTCAAGGTACGCGAACATCGTTACATTCACAAAAATACAGATACTGAAAACTCTTTTTTATATTTTACACAAAAAAAAGGCATACTTCATTTACAGAACTTACTGTCATTTGTGTAGCTTTGAGAAATCAGCTGTTTGAATTGTCGACTCTTGGAATAACGTGGGTTTGCTGCTGGGTCACTGAATACCGTTTCAAATGACAGCACGTAGTGCATAGAATTGCCGTGGTATTACTGTAGTGGCGCATGTAACGTTTCCGTCGGCATCAATTATCCTTGTGGTTCGTGGCCGAAAGCCACTGACTGAGAAATCGTCGTAGTACATGTAAACTATAGTTGTTATAATAAACTGGCAGTAAATAATTAATTATATAGTGATTTATTATTTATAAACATCCAAGCGTATCGACTGCATTTATTTTTAACGAGACAAATTCAAATTTCAAACGCTCTGTATGCCATCTTTTGACTACCGTATTGACTCGGCTGCGGCCCAATGGCATTCTTTGTTAGACAGAGTGACTGAATCGGGTGGTTGGCGCTGGCGTCGACGACTCATATTTCTAGTGCAAGAAACCCAGAGATCTCATACAAAACTATTGACAGCTTACACGCGAGTGATCGAATCTTGGCAATAGGTAGTCAGCAGGTCATGAACGATCGGAATCCACGATTTCCGTTATTTCCGGACACGGGATGTCGACAAGGAATCCCGATGGCAGACATCGATTACAGGCTTAAACATTTTTACGGACCCTCCTCGAGTAAGTAAACGGCACGTAAAAATTCTCAGCGACTCGTGAACTGGCTTGGCTTTTGAAAATACAAAAGTCCAAATCATCGTCATGACCACGAGATAATTTTGATAGTGTTTAACGGTGTTCTTAGACACTGCAATAATTTTATTGATCGATCATTCGACTTGAAACAAGTCGTAAAAGATATTTTAATTTGTTAAAGGAAATAAAAAAATTCTAACCATCCCACTCATCATTTTTGGCTGGCGCTAGTCAATTCAATTGAACGTAGAACTAGAACTGCCTGATGTCTTATCAATAGATGCGCTGAATGCTGTACATCCATACAAGGTGGAACATCATGCCAAAGCGTAGTTGATTATTGATCGAGTTTTCTGCCTTGGAACGCGTAGAAGGCGTAGGTGTATTTGACAGAGAACGAACATACGTGCCGGTAGAGGAGTCCGACCCCGTAAGGATGAAATTTATCGTCGCTGCATCTCCATAGCCATCTTCTACACTTTACAGCTCCTTTGCCGAAGAACCTTTTACTCTTCGGAATAAGAGTAATCCGATGGCACAAGTTTCTTACCCTTGCGGGAGCATCGATCCCCTTCGAATTTCATTCAATGCTTGTCGCACGTGAATCCGTTGAATATCGAGAAAGGAAGATTCGCGACTATGGAAAAATATTTCTTTTAAGGTAAACCTTTCTTTTTATTTTTTCCGTCTGTATGAAAATTTAGGCGTGACTTTCTCAACCTTTCATTAATCTGCGATTGATTTACGTTTCAGACTGTCCTTCAGTATTATGTATAATACGAACTTCAATAAATTTAAATAAACAACTATACTAATTGACGTTATAGCAATCCACGTAAACTCTACTGCAGCTTTTGAAACTTGGCGATTGAACGAATTCACGTAACGTGGTCGTCACGTGTCCTTGTACAGTTCAACACAAACATGTAACAGAGAGAAAACGAGCTTTGCAGTCAAAACTCACTTAGATTTCTAGTCAAACACGATAACAGTTTTGAGGTTAGGGAGAATCATCAAGCCGGCGCCAAATGTTGAATACCGGCGCGTTTAACGCGTAATTGACTTTCATCAAGGTTTATGATTCACAAGTAAATTCACTGTCAGACACGACGCACGTGCTTACGAAACCACGTAGACGTACAAAACGTCTCGTTCGCAGAATCTTCATACGCGAAAAGTCATTAGCTCTCAGAATCAGCTCATAGATCAATTTCACGTTTTTCGTATTTCCCAGCATCCGAGTACAGTCTATATTCGTCATGTACATACAGTTTTTAAGGACAGTCCTCAGGACTCTCTCTCTCTTGAGTATTGGCAGTTACGAGGACACTCGCCGTTTGTCTGGCCATAAAGACCCTAAAACGGCACTCACACCGAATCTTCCCAAAAAAAATTCACTCTAGCCACTCGAAATTTTCATGGGCTAAGAAATGGTTATCCTTAAGTCACATCAGCTAAGAACTCCGGTATCACGTGTCTCACGGTTTACTTATTTTTTAAAAAAACACGGCTTGCCGTTATGAGTGCCGTACGTCCTCGTAAGTGCCCTTTGACAAGTTTATATGTATATACACGCAGATATATTGACCCTGTATGTTACCATCCAGATAGTGTTGGTTCGACAGGTAATTACGTACGTCATTTAGCTGATACTCGGGCTACGGGAATTTCCTCGCATGCAAACCACGGTAATTCGAGAATCTATTTACTCCTCGGCTTCGCTGCTGAAAATCGAGACGGTTTGGTTAATTACGAAACAGACGGTAATCCGACGGACCGACATGGAAATTAATTTATCTATGTTTCCGCTATTAGAGTAACGCGCATTGAGAATTAATTCGCGTTAAGGCATCTACGTGATATTTTTCTAATATATCGCTTTTCAGTTCTGGCCGTGAAAAAAAAATTCAAATGCGTAAGAGAAACAGCGTTAAATTCAGCTACGTCATCCTTAAACGTATTATAAGCTGGCTGTAGATTACAGGAGGAACTTGAAGCAGGTGACGTAACGAGACTATAGGATTTACGTCGTATTGCTTCCTCCATTCGGAATGCCATTAGCTCAGACCGTAAATGGCTGCTCGATTATCGATTAATTTCCAAGAATGCCACTGGAAATTCGTACTTCCATTGTCTTTTCGGTATAGTTATTCAAATTGGATTATAAAGACGCCCGTTCGTGCGTCCTTTGTTGCATTACGAATGGGAATTATATATTTCAACTAATGTCCTTTGCAGCTGCTACGTGATACGTTGTAGCTACGTAGCCCCTTAACTCGGAACGTAGACGCATGCATCTGCGGTATGTGGACCGGTGCATTGCGCAATACCATCGCCATATCAGCTTTATCGTTGTTCTTCGTGGAACACAGACTCCTACAGCTTCGGGTTATTACGGTAACACGTGCTAAAGTTAAGCGTCCTGGCTTCATTTCTCATTGGTACCTTACAAAATTACATTTTCATATATATATACCGTGTTTTTTGTACTGCACAAAATATCTGATTATTTTGTTACTTGAAAATAGATTTTTTTTAATTTCCCTAATTTGATTTTAAAATTAACAATCTGTGCATGTATATGTATGCGTACACAGATATAATAGAAGTTGGTATTGAAGTTGATAAGGGTCTCATACCTAATGAGCGACATTAAATGTTTTACGATTCGGATGCAACTGAAGAACAACGTGGCACGTAAAACTTCAGTCGTAATTTCAAGCTTTTTATAAGCTTGACTAGAGCGTTTTGAACGTCGCACAGAAGGAAGGAGACTATTGCGTGTTTAATAGCTGGAAATGAAAAGTCTGTTGAAGTATCAAGTGAGCCTGTAGAGTTTCGCGTAAAGTATATTGTAACTGGGTGTTTGATTGTCGATTGTAAAAAAAAATTTTTTAGGGGACTAAAAAATATTAATAAGTCATCGTGACAAAGAGCGAATCAGATATGGACAAAAAAGGTAATATAAATAATGTGAAAATCGAGCTTTTCGAATTCGATTTTAAGCTCGTTTTTAATGGACAGAGCTGGCAGGTCGAGCAGATTTTTTTTATGTATAGTAAATTGTTGTTCGAAATTCTATTGAGACAGGTACGTTTGGTAGCACTCTGGCGCCTATTGGCTTTTTTATTTTTGACAAATACTCGAAGATTTATATGATTTTTGTTAAATATTGATTTACTGTCAAAATGAGGAAATCACATTTTTTTCGGATATCGAAGTCTTAAAATTTCAAAAGATACCAAGTGTCGAGTGGACAGCCGACCGATTGGAAAAACGTCATGTTTTCTATTTTTATTAACTTCGTTTACTGCGATACTCGCGAACGAACTATATACGACCTAAGTATTTATTGATTGTGAAATTTCTTTTGAAAAAAATAATTAAAAATTCCCGATGAGTCCGTTAAGTAGGATTTTTATCTAGACACGATATATGCATGTGTAGTCTGTAAATTTTGACTCGGATAAAAATTGATAATTTTAGCGCCGTCTAAAATAAGAGATCACTTGGCCCGCACAAAGCGGGAAATTATTTTCTATCCGATATCGAATCGAAATCGATACGATATTGGTTCCAATTTTGGATCGTGTAAAACAGGCTTTAGACAGTTTTCAACGAAAGTCAATAACGCGATCTGAAAATAGACAAGAAAAAGAGCAATTCAGAGAGAGAGAGAGAGAGAGAGAGGATTTTGGGGTAGATAAATTCCAAGAAATTTCTACGCAGCATCAATGACGTCATTCGTCTCAGTTATAAAACGGGGATTCCCTGAAATTTTTCTTACCCCCCCCCCGAAATTACGCAATTCGGTAGAACAATCACACGCAAGAGTCTCGAAGATAGGAAGCCTGCTTCATGAACGTGGCAGGCGCAGTGCTTGCGGAATTACTCGAAGATTAACCTGGGTGCCGTAATTATAGTCGAGGGAGCAAAGTTCCACACGTTTAACCAGCCGAGGCCGAGTAAATCTGAGATTGGAGGCACCGATAGACCGTGAGGTAAAATGTAAATTTTCCCAACCCCGCGAAAGATCCTGCTGACCCGATTAAGAGAGAGAGATTGGAATCTGGATTCCAATGGAATTTAATAACACAAGGTTACAGGGAAGAGTGTAAAGTTGTTTCTGCCTCTGTCAAATTAATTGGACATTGTCAAGCGTAATTGGGCTAATATTAATTTCCACTTTATCCTATTGTTATTATTATCCGGTAATCACGATACTCCAGTTACGAGGATCGATAAGGATAGTAGAAAAAAAGTATTACCTATCGCTGTATTATTTTTTTGGATTTTCAACAAAATAATTGGACACTTCCGAAACTTCAGTCAAACAAAATTACTTCCACGCGTTTCCATTTTCCCTGAGGATAATTATATACGAAACTGTACTACCCAGGAGGCAGCACCGTGACGATCTACGCTAACGTAATTTGCGCTTTGATAATTTACACTGGTTCATAAAAGTTTTCGAGTAACGCGTCTGTCGCCGGCATCAGCAGTTTTGTCGTGTGTGTGCGGCTTGATACAAAAATGAAGACCCTCAAATTATTCCTACGCGTATCAGGGCGAAATTTGCTTCGTTCGAAAGTGCTTATCACCAAACCTACCGTCGACGGGTAATTTGGACTTTTTAAACCCAAAAATACGTTTATAAAAAATTTTCGTTAAGTTTACTGTTAAACCTATTTAACCGATTCGTCTGTCCGCTTCGTACACGTGTGCTGGAAATTTTGTAGGATTTTACGAAAAGACGGCAAGGAATTTCTGAGTCGAAGAGTTATTTTTTGAAAATTTTACTAAGGATATTAAAGAGTCCAAGAACGAGATACGGTCCTTTGACTTTGAGTAGTACCGAATGCCTGATACGGGGTGGTTCGATCTGAAAAATTTCCAGGTCCAAGATAACCCGGGGTCATGGGTCGGACGACCGGTTGATTTCGAGCTTAGTAAAATGTAAATTCGTTGTACGGTTCTCGAGGTGAAAATGAAAAAGTATCGATTCTCGATATACTTTTTCCTATTTTGAATTCGCGCACGACCCGTTATTTCTTAGATTGAATGTATGGCTGTTTAGAAAAATCACTGGGCGATTGAAAGCACCTAAAAAAAATTATACGACTCTATATTCGTCTTCGGCGAAATGTTCCCTGGTGCGCGAGTACCCATAGGGAGATACTGTATTTGGGAATTGTAAATCTCAATGGCGCCTCTATAAATCCTTTGGTCTGTGGCAATTACTTCGAGGTCGATAAAGTAGGCATCCCACTGTGGGTATAGGCAGATCTACAGGTCGAATTACCACGTGGATTAAATATTTGACTTTTCGATCGCAACGTGAAAATGTCTTTACGAGATTTATTTTTCACGTTTTTATATACCGTGTTCTCTCGTTCTTGGATTCGATTACGTAAGACTATTTATTGGTTATCGATACCATTCAATACTAAGCTATCGGTAGACTCTGGCTCTGTGCATACCGGGGATCTCGTAGTTAAGAACTTGCCTTATAGCTTTTCCGTAATCGTTTTAGGCTTTTATTTCTAGACATATTTACTTCAACCGCGATCGACCAATAATTATTCTCCGACCGATAATCCACTGTCAAGCAGTTCGATCAAACACATCGGCTTTATGTTACCGTTTATTGCTATTTATTCCAATAATCAATTCGCGTCATGGTCCTTGCATACAAATATTTTCGATTTATTCGCCACCCTGTGAATAATACACCTTGATATTTATATAATTACAATACCCGTTAATAATTATTACAAAAATTACAGCAAAATCAATGTTTCATTTAAATACACAAAGCAAATATATTGTAATATATTTACGTCACCATAAAGCATCACTCACACTGAATTTTTCATAAATTCTCCACAACCCTCTTCGATCAAAAATATACGTTTCACATGATACCGTTGCTTCGAATGACTATTTTTCAATCAATCTGATCTCCTGTCTCTGCTCGATGACTTTACGAACGCATAATCCCGTAACTAGTATTCAAGCGAGAGCGTATCCTTGCTCCAAGCTCTTTACTGCGAAATACATTTCGAGGTTGGATTTGTAAATTGACACCCAGTATAAAAATATTTTATTCCAGTCATCAGAGTTTCACCATTTTCTTAAAGCTTTTACATGCAATTCCATCATTTTCTCAAGTCTCACAATCAATCTACGAGCAACGTACGTCCTCGCAGTAATTCACAACACGAATAACGGGCCGAGCTTATCCACTTGAACTTTATAATGGCGTAGAGCTATATACACGTCGACCAGGATCTTCCTCGAGGAGGATGTGCTTGTCGTGGTCATCGAGTGTGGTGTGCGATAAATTCAACCCCCCCCCCTCCTCCCCCTTAGGGTACTGAAATAACTCGGGTCTCGCGAACAATTTGCACGAACCGATCCGACGGCCCTGGGAATTTCTATCGGTCTTCCGCAGCGGCAGGGTAAAATCAGTTATAGGAGAGAGAGCATTGAAAAAGAAAAGAATTGAAAGCTGGAATTGGTTTTCGATCGATTAAATAATCCTTCGGTAACACGAGGACGAGTCTCCTAATGGATTTTCGATGCTGAAGATCGATTTTTGAAATTAATTCAAATCACGCGATTTCATTAAAAGTCTTCGAGTCGGTGGAAATACGGAAGGAAATTATAGTTCATAGTCCCCGAGTAAAATGTACTTTCCGAGGGCCATCTTTGTGTGGGTTCACTCATAAAAGAGTCACCTTCATTTAATTCCGGATTGACTAATTGTTTGTACTTGGTATACGGTTACGCTCGGAAAAGAGATGATTATCGGTTTCCCTTTGCTCCCGTGACTTCAGTTAATGCGCTGCACTACCGTCTGATATCCAGGTCCTTTACAGCAATGCCTCGTTACTTTCTTCGAGAAAGTGGATTTTTTATACGATAGCCAAATACTTTACTGGGATAATAAGGTCGCAGGTAGTCGTTTCATTGAAACGGATATTTTTTACGTAAATTTCAATGACACATAACCTCACTTTTGACCGCGTCGAGTATGAGAATCTTTGCTGTATTATGGAAAAGATACGTAGAATATTGTTGGGTTTATATAAATGGCCACAAGTTTGAATTAATAAGTGATAAATTTAGTTTGTCTATTTTTTTTGTAATAGATTTTTTGGAAAGATTTTGACTCGAAAGTAAATAATACTTGTCGGAAGATCGACGTTTTGGCAGTTCACGGAAATGCATAAGAAGTGCAGGAGACATTTAAATCTTTATTGGTTCCAAGTACCACGCTTACCTACTGTCGTATAATACGGAATGACTGGCATTAAAGGACATTACGTGTCCCCATTGAAGATCAACGTTTGTCAATGGTGTACTGGAATTGTGTTCTTTATATCTTTTCAGTACAAAGGACAATTCTTGGTCGGATCGATCTACGGCAGGATGCGTTCGGGCGGAATTGCAACTGTGGCGGCCATTAGCCTCTTTCTGGCTGCTTCCAAGAGCTTCGTAGACCCGGCTCCATTGAGTTCTCAAGGTACTTTTACGAGAATATCTTTTTTATATTGACATTATTTTACTCGGATTCGGAAGGTTAAAGGTCGACAACGAGAAATGCTCTCGTAGAACGGTTTTAAGAATTTGCATAAGAAACATGTGCGAAAACTTAACTTTTTCAGGAATCTCGTTATAAAGTTGTATTGGTTTCGTATTTATTTTATTATCAATCTTGTGACACGATGAGGCCGCTGTGATAATAAATATATTATCTAGATTTCAGTAGCGACTGAGAAATTTCTGCAAAACAGGATTTCAATAACTTCCTCCAGTCGATCGATAACGAACCATTTCGCAACTCGTGCTAAATTACTTCCGGACGTGGGAAACGACTGGGATTTTCACGAGAAATCATATTTAGTGTGGTGGCAGGACTGATGGATTTTTCATTGCGACGGGCGCCAGTATTTTCGAGGAAGTTGGACAATTTTCCAAAAATTCAATAAAAAATATATGTATATAGTAACGTTCGCGCAGGTGCCGCTCGACACAATTTTCTTTCATTTCAGTCAATTGTCAAATTGAAAATCGCGATAAAATTTTGGAAAAATATTAAACTTAAAATGTCACTTTACAACGATTCAGCCCCCATAGAGATCCATTAAAATGTCCGATACACAGAATCCAAATTCGTGAAAAATGAATAAGAAAAATCCATTGCATCCAGATTCCACGTCTATTCGCTACCGTAGAAACTTCGTTTGAAAAAATTTTCGAAAATCCTCTGGAAATTCGAATAAAATCTCACCGTGTAGCACATTTCACGTATGTTTCTACGTCATCGATACGAATACTCGAAAAACAAAGTCTCGTACGATCAGATCCATTAGATTGATAAGCGACACCCGCATTCGATTTATCGAAATAGTCCACGTACGTATGCCTGATCTATTCATGATAACCTAACCTCATAAACAAGGTTAGATAAAGTATCAGAAACGTTTACCACCCAAAAACGAAATAATATTCGGACCTCACAAGATTTCGAAATCTTTTGGGAAAAAGTTCGTCCCCGACAATTTTATTCAGCCACTTTCCTCCCTAATCAGTTTCCAGGCTCGAATCGTAGAAAATCGAAGGATCGATAACGGCTGATATCCATCCCACAGGGGAAGAACGGTTGCTGCTGATTTCATTGTTTCTACACGCGTCACGATTCCACTTAAAATTCTATGTCTTCGGCGTCGGCTCGGTCCTTCTTCTATTACGTAAGCCACGTAAAAAGGGAAAATTGTCGGGAAACCGTGAAAGAGGAGGAATGAAATTTCGTGAATTTTTCATTTTGACCAAATGGACCGACGTCATTTCGACGATAAGACTTAATAATAATTGAAATAAATTTTTAACACGATTATTTTGACTTTGGACAATTTTTTTTTTTAATATTATCCTAAATCTTCCTCTTTGTACTTTATGCTAGCAAGTCAAAGTGTCTGTATATTTGTCGTTTATTTTTACCAGAGTGCTCTTTAAACCAAGTTCTATATGCAGTCGACATAATAGAGGCACTTTAGTGTTTGAACAAGGTTTCCAACACCGAAAGCTGCCAAACAAGTTGAGAACCTGTGACGTCGTTACCGGGCAAAATGCATCATCAGTCGCGATTTAGAATTACACACTCCGAGGAGCATGCGACCGGGGTTATCAGTAGCGCTCTTGTGTATTATGGAAAATTAAATTGTAAAAAAAGATTTTTCCCGGATGAACGAACCGAGTTAAGGGCCAATTTGTCACGATTCCTCTCATCCACTATTACGGGTCTAAGGTAGACAGAGAATTCGAACGATCAATTTGATCTCTTCTTCTCCCGATTCCAGACGTCTCTCTGCTATCTTTCTTCTTCTCATTACCCTCGACCCAATACAAGAAGAGAGCGACGCAGACGCTGGGTGATTGAAAAAAAAAATAATCAGAGCAAAAGTAATATATTTATAGAAATATCGTACGAGGTTAATAATTTTCAAATTCAATTTCGCTTTACATAAATTTTCATTAAATCTCGTCTCTCGGTAGAAATTTTCGAAATTCATTTTACCAAATAAATATGAATTAAATTTCGAAATTTTCAATACGTTGCTAACAATGCCTTTTTTTCAATATATCTTTTTTACAAATAAATTTTTGTATATAATTTTCATATTATCTTGCGAGAAAACTCGTGCCGATCTCAGTGTGACGTAGAGGTGACCTCTCAGTCAAAATGAAAAAAAAAACTACTTGCCACGTAATACATTTCTGAGAAACGTCCCCCTTCCTTCTCCTTTTTTTTTACGAGCAGATTTATTTCGGCCACGGGACTCTCCAGGAAATAATGTTTGGCACGCTCCCATTGAGCCGACTTGCACAAAAGGGTCCATCCCGACGGATTTTACGTTGTCGGACAAAGGCTCCAGCTTCCAAGTATCTGCTTATCAGGAGTGTTTGTTCTTTTATACAGTCATTTTTCTTTTCCTCTTGGCGGTTACAATGCACTGAAAGGATGCCCTTTGTTTAGGCAGGACGGTTGATATCCCTCATTTATTTTGATAATCCAAAATAAATTTCAATCTCGGGTGAAAATTTTTGAAAATAAAATTCAAATCCAAATCGACACGTACCGAGCCTACGATAATTCTTTGAGCTAATTATTGACAATCAATTACAAAGCTCACGAGTCAAAGTTCGATATTTCAAATAATTTCTGTATTTTTCGAAAAATCAATCTAACGTAGAAACATCCACGTGCCGATGCCTAGAATCGAAAATCAAATCCAAAAACTACATTTTGAAAATCCCGCTTCCATCGACCGTCCACGGTTCGTAATTCATGATTAAACATGGATTTGGTACGTTCACTCATTTACTTCGAGCATATACCCAGTGCCCATAATTAAACCAGCGAAATCCTGCGGGAAGGCAAAGGGTAGCTCTGTGAGCTTTTACAGTTTCTAAGCATGAGCCTTTCATCCACACCCCAGATCCACCCAACTGTAACTCCTGAGCAAGTTATCGTTTGCTTTTAAACTTCTTTTTTTTCCGGTCTAAAAGACTTTCTTAGCCCGTAATTTCCTACCTGTTACGTCACATCGAGCATACAGGCTTCAAAATTTTAAACGTCGGATAAAATTATTTTTTTTTTCTTTTTACGCCAATGCGATTTCCCAGCGCTATCAATTGTTTGATCGAGTGACGAGAGTCCTGTAAATTGCATCACTTCGCAGCATCCGAGTCGACATCAATTTTAATTACTTACTACTTTGAATCGCGTCAGAGCGCTCTGCTTTGATTCTGCAAACTCTCAGAATCGATTTATCGTATTGACTGGGACTCCGACTCCGCACGGGTTAACACTGGAAGGGCTAAGTCTACAGGAAATAATTCTGCACGTTGAACTCCTCTACAATTGATACGCGTACAGTTTGGTCCTATGCTTTATCCGATTAGGCAAAATGATATTGGATCTCATTCGATTGAAATTAATCGATCACTCACGGACACGCCCGTGTGCACAGTGTGTAATGTCTGGCTTCGATCAATTCGGCTCCCTTCAGGAAACCCGGACGCTTTCGAAATATTGACAGCGTCCAAATGTTTATACACACGGTGGGCAAGCTTGAGAATGATCAAATAAAAATATACCTGTGATAACGACTAAATCCACTATCAGGTATCAACCTCCAAGTTACAGTATCATTACGTCTGACATGACTAAAAAAAAAAGTTCACATAGATATCGAGTTCTGACGTTCGATGTTAGAAATTTGAAAAATAATCCATACAATTTTTCTCGATCCCCCATGAGTCGGTATTATGAAAATGGATCGAGAACAAAATTGTCACTGATAGACATTTTTTCGAAAATTATTTTATACCGAAAATTTGATATTCATCAACAACAATGGCGATTCGGCTTTCCTTCGTAAACTCCGTCGGCACGTTATCGTCATTGCCATTTCATATAGCAGATATTATGCTTCGTTATGTAATCGGCAAAAATTATTATGAACGTTTTTTTATTTACACGTATACCATTCAAATTCTTATTCCCACCCGATATATCACCTTGCGCAAGCTCTCTCACGCCCCGTTATCTATGGCGAAGGATGAATCGTGAATTGCGCAATTTTGTTTGTCCTGCAATCACGCCGGCAGCTTCAACACTTTATCGTTGCGAAATTACCAATATTTTTCCCGTTCCTCGACTGACGTGTGCTCCAAGTGGCCGCAGATTTATGTTGTTCAACCACTGTCGTTTACCGGATGGCCGCAATAACGCTGCTAGCTGTGCCAGTGGGTGAGTGGGGGGGTTGGCCCTGCCCAACCGGTTTCAACCTCTTTCACTCCAGAGCTTCCCGTTCTTCGACATTGGACCTCGTCTACTCGAACACGATTCTCTCATACGTTCCCGCGGCGATAGGCATTTTATCATTGAATAGGAAAAAGGGCCAGGTCAATTTCTGTATGTGAAAAACGAAAAAAAATTTTATGTTTTTGATACCACGATTTTCAGAATTTTTTGGGTTAGCGTTTCAGGTGGACTTTTTCCTTGCCTCTTCGTAGCTTTTGTCGATGCAAGGTTTTCAATGGAAAAGACGGCATATGCTTTAATCAATTTTTTCTCATTTTATAATCAATCCTACGATATCGTTATCTTATCTGTGATGCTTTGCTTTGGATAGGCTAGACAATTTTTGATAATGCAAAAATTGTATAGTTAACGGGTTCGGGATAACTGATTGTTCGTGGATTGTTGGTCGTTAATGAATTAATTATTTTATGGGCTAAAATTAATTAATTTCATTATTAATTTTTATTTTAATTAATTGGATGTGTATTATTATGCTTTTTTTTAATTGTTACACGTAACCTCAAATAGGTGTTTGTTAAATTGCATTTCATACGGAAAGTTTATTTAGCGTGAAAGGACGACCTTCTTGTCACAGGGGTGAAGAAATATAAGGAAATTGTTTGAGAGAGTGGATTCTTCATTTAAATCTGACAGGTGAGAGGTACAGTCTTATCTAATATAAGCTGTGTTTCGAGTGGAAATTCTTTGCCGCTTTACACGGCGCATATGGCAGACACCAAAAATATTGGAATTTTGATATTTCATAGTAATTCAAACGTAATTTTATTTCCTTTTCGGCTCGCGTGTAAAAATAAATAAAAAAAAATTTATCACAACTTTATTACAGTGTAGTATATCCCTATGACTGGCTTCCATATTGCATATAATTTTTACATCACACACGCAAACTCTATTATTTAATAATTTCTTCATTTTCACCCCTAAAATTTCCTGCATTCATTTCAGATTTCTGAACAATTCTCTCGATTACCTAAGTCGACTACGAACTTTCTCAAAAGGTCAGGGGTTGAGATATCAACTACATTTTAATGTCTCCCTAAGCGACCGTATCCGAACGCTCTTCGCTGAGTCACGCCAAAGTACGCAATTTCATAAAACAACTCAAAGAATCTCAAGCACCATATAATTTCCAAAAATCCCCGAAAAAGCGTGAAAACGTGAAAAATTCACGATACTCAAAATCCACAACAGGTGTACAACGACGTTACGTAATGACAGAAACGAACACCCGTTAAACGAATAAAAATCAATCAAATCGATTCGTATTGAATTCGCGTCAACGATCGTTACGCTTGATCGAATTAACGAAGCGATACACAACCACGCAGATGCAGTCCTCCGAAAAAGTGCGATAGCTCGACAAATCGAAAAACGTTCGGAAAATAAAATCCGCAAATCACCATATATAGCGATCCAACACAGATCCCCAAACTGTCGTAAAGTGGCATTGTCGAGTAGCATATAAAAAAAAGAAATCCAACCGTTATTAAAGAACTCAATAGAACTTTACGATTGGCTCGATAGAACAAACTTTATTGCCGATATATTTTTTTCCACGAAATTCGGATTTTAACGGCGTCACCCGTTATATTGATTTTCCCATTAAGAAGGCAACGTTCGGTGGTTAACGATGTCTCCGGTCGGCGCGATATGTCGTTCTAAATGGAGTAAGCAAGCATCGCGAAGAAAGTAATGGCGATATACATTTACCATCGCAGTAAACCTTCCTGTTTTACCATCATGACGTATCGCGTCGCGTTGATATATCCTGGCGATAGCCGCTGGTCTCTACCTATAGCCCAGACCACGTGACCCGCGTCTTTGTACTTGGTCCATACGTGTAGGTGCGAACGACTGTATCCTCTGTGTTAAAAAAAAACAGCAAAGGCAGGATAAGGTGTAAAAAGGTTATCGTCTAACGCATTATTCCCTTCTGTTTCAGAGAGAAAGCTCGGAAGCGTGCACGAGGTGAGTTGGCGCTCAGTTAATTAAGTATTTAAGGGGTAGGGGGCGCGTGTACTACCTGTGGTACGTGGAGCAATAATCCGTATAGAGGGTGTACACGTGAAACCCAAAGAAACTCGAGAGCACACGCAGACCGTTCTTTTTCCTGCTTTTTCGCTTTCTTCTATCGAAGGGAAAAAGTGAGCCACTAGTTTATTTAACGAGCAAAATTCAACGAGAACTACCTGGCAGGAAAATTCTTTTTTTTTAACGCGTCACTACTGAGTTTCAATTTTTCCATGCGACACCGTGCTTCGCTTTGTCCACACCAAAGGCATTATTTAGGTTTTTTATTAAAAAAATTGTTTTTAAGTTTAAGCCTTTCAATGGGTTTGTAAGTTATCGTCATAGGTCAGTTGATTGAACGAAGGAAATGTCTCTATAATATGCATGGTATCTACTTTAGCTTGTCAAGTTTCCGTGCGTTTCTACAAATTTCCACCTAACCTAACTTTTGGGCTCGAACGGCGACCCCGAATGTCCCGGGAGCAAACAGAATCGTTGACGTTTGACCTCCCTTTGTTTCGCGCTGTCTCGCAAATGAGAGGTCGTTAAAAAAGCACGTTAGCAGCGGCTCAAAATTATTTTTTGCGGCGATATTAAGTGTCCATATGGTGCGTCGTCCTGTGAACGAGTAATTTTCGCATTGCAATAAGCCAAACGAAATAGTTTGTGTTCGGCCGTTACTTGAGGATTAGGCGGAAACGCGTTTCGCACAAGTGCGGAGGCTGCCAATTGCCTCTGGCGTCTCCTCTTATCTTGGGGACTCATAACTTGAACTTTCTGCGTCAACTTGGAAACGACGTGGGCGTCGCGGTGGAGTGGGTGTCTGACGTCAGTCCTGGTATCCCCTGGCAACCGGTATTCATTCTATAGCTTTGCGAATGAATGAATTTGAGGCTACGTTCGGGGAGGACGGTATTTGATATTCCTAGTAGCCAGAAGTTGTTTTGCTCTACCACCATATTATATGGGGTGTCCTGATATTCGCGCACGTCGACCTTATTTTTGTATTTTTAAGCTCGAATCAAGCGACAAGTTCAGATACAAAAATTTCATATGACAATCAGTTCTCGAGATATAAGCATTTAAAGTGGACCAATCGCGTGCTGGCAGCGGGTGTCAGGACGTCGGTTTACGTGAAAAGTAAAATAATGAGTATCTGGAAGGAGCTAGAATATTAATGGCTCGAGTGATTGATTAAATAAATTCAATATTCTGCAAAACTTGTACTCAACATCTGCCAGACTTCTGTCAGATTTCACCTGAGATAAATTAAAAAGCTCTTGGGACGAGATTAAACGATGAAAACAAATTTTACTCCGAGCATCATTCAAAGTTACTGAATTTTTAAGCTTGTCGAATTTCATCTCAAATCTTTTTGGGACACATATTTGGTTCCGACATAATTCGAACTTCTAGGTTAGAGTAATGGTCAAACGGCAGAAAACTTTGAACTTTTGTATAGGGTGTTTCAAAGTTCATGCATCGCGTTATATATAATAATATTTTTAAGATGAACATATACACTACGTATACGCTGGCGATTTTACATGTTGCATGTGATCTTGTAAGAGATGATATTTTTTTTTGAAAACATTTTTTTTAAACAGACGCCCTATTTTTTGTAATTTTTGGTAAAGTATGACTGTCGACGAAATAATGTTATCGATAGCCTATTTTTTATGAACATTCAGACAAGAAAATTAATAATGTGAATATGGAAAACCCTGTCTGCATATCGGTCAAACACAAAAAGATTGAACGATACACGGTGTACGAATTATAAATGAGAAGGATGATGATAAGGCTAAATTTAATAATCCTTGTTATCGTCTTTTGACGTCATACGGCTTTCTCGACTCGTCGTATTGTTATCGCTTTTCGAAACGGATCGAATATATTTTCGTCACCCTTCGTATGCTTTCGTATCTTTTCACGCCCTTCTTCGTAATACCAACCTGCGCGATCATTAGACACTTTTTCCCTGTTTGACAAGAAAATTACGAGCACGCAGTGCCAACATCGAAAGAGTTAGGAGGACGATGAAGAATTTCGAAAAATAATGAAACTTATGAGATTACATAAGAATTTTTGATATCTGACTTCCTTCGTTCCAAGTATTCATTGATTCTATTGAACCATACCAAAGGATTCGATTCGCTTGACTTACGTTGTTATGGGCAAAAATATTGATAAGAATAATTATCTTCATTACTCTTAGGCAAGATGCTATGAAAACGAACAAAATGCAGTAGTAGAGTCGAATTTTTTGAGAAATTTCAAAGAAAAAATTCCTAAGTAAAAATTTATTCGAAGATCTAATTACCGACGTACCTGACTTTCTAAATTTGTAAAAGTAAATGCTGTTTTCGAGTCGTATGTTTTTTTTTCAAATTTTACGATTCAATTCAAAACTCAGTTGACGGCCTTTAGCGATAAACTCAAAAGAGGCAATGAGACTCTGCTACGTTTGTATACCTGTATACGTGCTCCTGTTCTTGCACAGAATTTGCCTAAATTGATTCGTACTACCAATTTAGAAAATCAATTATCTCGTTAATGAGGTCTTGAAATGAATTTTCACGTTCGAACGTTTTCCTTGCATTTACTCAAAGCACCGAACCCAGCCGTTGAAATTCGTTCGTTTCAGGACACCCTGTACATATGTTCCCACGGTGCGAAAATTCATGTCACTCTTAGCTGGGAAATAGGTTTTCGCGTTTAGATCAGGGAGAACATTTATCGCTTCTTGCCAGCTGTTCAAGACTAGAACAATGAACTCGAAGGATTATTTTTCCATAAATCTTCAAACATCGGCCTAATTTCAATTATCATCGTAAATCAACGTTAATCGGTATCGCCAACAAAGAGAACTTGCCAAGGGATAGATCCACAGCTCCATCTCCCATTATCATTCTCCCAGCAAGATCAGCGCCCACAATTTTAATGGCTACCTGGTGTCCATTTACAATGACCAATAATATATCGGTAATTAATGTAAATCAAGGAAAACTCTGTTTTACGATTTCGAATGTATTTAATCTACACCGTAAAAAATATACAGTGTGAACTGCACTGGTGCAACTGGTGACAAATATTGGTACTAAAAGTATCACTACAGGGTCGCATGAAAACGTAATTTATTGCCGTGTAACTGAATCGCAGCTGAATTCAGATCGAACAGTTTCCAAGAGCCACCCTGTATATCACTGAGTTGTCGAGTTGGCGATGAATTATTAACTTATTCAACATTTTTTTTTTGAGAGATCTCGCTTCTTCCAAATCCCACGAGACTGTCTGGCGGTTATAATTTAATTTTGTTTTTTTAGTTAGAAAATTCTTCCTCATGAAATTTTAACGAATTCGAAAAACAACGTCGTAATGTATGCTTAAAATTGATCATTTATCTCGCAAAATTAATTGATCGATGTGCGAAGTAATTTTTTGGCTCTACCCCGTGTCTGATTTATTGGATAAGCTTACTTTAAGAAGCTTCACTCGATCTTTTCGATTTTTCTTTTTCAGGATTCGGATGTCGAGCAACTTCAGACCTTAAAACATTCCGTTGGTGAGTTGAACTTTTTTACTGTGTAACGTCGAACTTCAGTTCTAGGAGTTTATTGAATATTTTCTATCGATAGAATATTGAGTCGAGTTCGTATCCTTTGAGTACAAGAAATTCTATGTAAATATTTTTTTGAGTTTTTTCCTTATGAATTTTTGTAATTTTATCAAAAGCTAATTAATGCGTCTCCCATTATTTTTTATTATCCTTCGAACAACAATCTCGTTAACTCGAACGGAGTCAAAGGGTTATTCAGAAATTTTTATTGTAACGATACTAAAAATATTCCTAATTAATTAATATATTTCGATAATTGCATTTCGATACAATCGATACCACCATTGTATATGAGTGCAGTGATAATACGAAATGTATTAAAATGCATTTTTACCGTACATCCTGTACAGACGGTTTTCATAGTTAGATGCAAACAGTCCAAATTCGAAAAAAAAAGCATAAAAGACTAACAGTTCATATTTGCTGTATTTTCCTAAAAAAAATTTCTATAGAAACCAGACCGTAAAAACTAGGTCGTGACTCATATTGACGTTGCGTTCCAGTTTTACCGTGCATTTCCATTATCCTGCGGTGACCCAAATATCGTTGATGAAATCGAATTCTCGCGCACATGGAGGATGTACTATTTTACAAATGGAGTAAATACAATAAATCTGGATATGAGTATCTGCCTTGAAACGATGAAATCTTGATTTGATCGAAATATTCGCAAACATGAAATTGCGTTCCACGCGTATATAATTATTAAGGAATTAAATGAATTTCCAAATAATTCTTATAATCTACTGTTCTCCTGCGATATGCAAATATAAATATAATTAAAATATCTACATATATCATGAAATTAAATCCAATAACTGGAATCGTCACTAAAAACGGTTCTCGACATCCTTAATTTTCGTCTGACAGCCGATTGCGCATTGAATTCGCAGGAAATAACGTCGCTGCAGTAAGAGGAGCTCAGCCGGCTGGAAGTCCAAGCAGTACAATAAAAGAATCTTCCATTCCAGAATTAAATACAGACACATCAGCTGCAATCGAAGGTAAAACTTGTTCGATTAATAAAATTACTAATAGACCCACAGTGACTGGACCGATCGTCAAAAAATATTTAATATTTCACCTTGTACGTAATCTGACCTGATCTGACCTAACAGGCATAGAAAGCAAACAAAAACCTATCCGGTCACGTTCGCTAAAAGGAAATAGATACCTATGAATCCCTGATACGACGTTTCCTTGCAATGCAAACAATCGAGTTCCGGTAAACAAAATTATATTTAATCTAGGTTAAAACGACAGATTTATGACAACGTGTAATATTATCTGTTTGATTTTCCTAATTAGACTGGAATCCAAACGGCGCGTCGACTCCGACCAATTTTTCCATTTTTATCATCAAATTTAATATTGCTTTTGGCACCCCGAACGGTATTCCAAGACCCCCATCCAAGACAGAGTCATTCGACAATAGTCAAATTCGGGAATTAATAATTACGATTGGTCGAGATCCTCATAGCTGACAACGTTCCTTAGCGAATCGGTACGTAACAAATCGGGAGATCCTCCACGGCCTCTTCCCCAGGGCATCGGCCGACAGCTGAGCACCACATCCTTAACTCGAGTCAGGGGGTTCCCCGCTGTCCTTAACTATCAAAACTATATCTCCGCCCGTTCTGCAGCCCCTTTGCCCATCTCCAGCGGGGCGCCGGTATCTCACCCGGACCTCTACCGGTCCGTGAAGACGTCCCCATTGGGTCCCCTGTCGGGAAGCTCGGTACGTCGAGACTATCCACGGCATATTCGAGCACCTCGAGCTCAACTCAAAAATAAAAAATCTTCCGAGAGCATCGGCCTAACCGTACGAATCGATCCGAGAGCGTGGCTTCTGATCAGGGAGGCGACCCGAGGGGAACCAGAAAACAAGAACGTAATCTGAATCGGTAGCCGAACATATACCTATAGCCACGGATATACCATAAAATAATACGTCATAATACTTGAAGCGTGTAATCCTCTTACTATACACGGTGGCGTTCTAAGAATTGTATTTTATTCTGGTAAAAAAAAAGTACATTCAACGCGAGCACGTCATATTACCGTTCGCCGGTACAGTAGGTTTCTGCTTTTAATCCACCCTCTTTTTCGTTCTTTTCTAATAGAACTTTCCGCCGGAACAATCTCATTCCAGGGCAAATATCGCTGCTCGCGACACTTTGCTAAATAATTTAATGTCTCGTAATAGCAATGCAATATTTTCCGATAGCCTAGCATTTTTAAACTCTACCAGCTTTTTCCACTGTAATGCTGCCTTCGTGCGGCATGTCGGTACCGAAGGGTTATACATACGCGAGAGCGTAAAATCGATTTATTATCGACATCTATAATACCGTTCAGTATAAAAATCCCAAAGTGATAAACCATCAGGATAATTCTCTCTGTAATTTATTACCATCAAAAGAAATTCGATCGGTCACTTGTTTTCAGCTGAATACGAAAACACGTAAATGAGAGGAAAGAGTGAAAAAAAATTTTAAGAAAATTTTTTGTGAATTCAAGTGAAAAGGAACAATGCAAGGATGTACAGAGGACTACTGTGTAAAGCGGATGGAAATCATGCTGTAGGGATTTAATTTTTAAATCAGGTAATTCCTGCGTTTTATTATTTAACGCGTTCTACCGAGAATCGCATTACATGAAAACTGTAGTCCCAATTTCTTTGGCGCTCATAGGAATTCGCGTTGTAAGAGCTCGCTTTATACGGGAGTCTACTGTGGAAATATACCATATAGATATACGTTTCTCAAAGAATTTCCATCGGGCTTATAAGCTACCGAGAGACCAAGATATGATAGAAGCTACGTATTAAAGTCGACAGGCTACGTCGACCTCGTCCTCGTCCATTAACTCTATTCACGGATGACCTCGATGCATCTTGTCTCAAATATTGTCCTCGTTCAAAATTATGGAATACTCAACGCGATCCAACGGCCGTGCATGCCTGCCATCTGGCGGGAGCTAATGTAACTTCGCGTAACGGCTAAACCTATTTGAAATGCTTTCTGTTGCAGAAACGCACGAGAAAGAAGCAAAGGACGCTCCTCCAGAGACGCCATCCGTCGCGACGGCTGTGCCCAGACCCCTGCCGCCGTCCTTAGTACCGAAAGGCCAGGCCGAGGTTGTTCACGGTGAACATCAACGGCAGAACACTAGCGCTCCTGCGGAACCAAGCTCAACTGCTCCGCTCACCGAACAACTCACTGAAAATGGCCAAAGACGTGCTTATGCTTCGCAGGATCTTTCGAATTCGGTTAGTATTTCTTTTTACGTTGTCTTCCGAAAGCAACGATGATCAAAAGTTTGATATATTTTCCATATCTGTATATTATATCAATATATACAATCGGGTCTTCACTTTTATCGTATACGACGATATATTACTATACGAAATTTCGTGAACGTGAAATATTTTCCAGATTATACTCGTTCATCTGATTGATTGTGTATGCCAGTTATGTTTATTTACGCAATTATATCTTTTTATTTATAAATTTCCAATAAGCTGGAGCGAATGGACAAATTGGCAGCTTACGCCAGTGTTCAGTACTCTCCAATGGATATGGCCGAATACGTGTTCTGGACTGGTGACGAGGAAGGGGTTACATTAGCTGTCGAAGAGTTTCTTCAGGAAGGATTGGTTAGTATATAATTTCGCGTATAAATATTGATCTGCATAATCGATCTCGGTATTACGCCGTTTAAAAATATCGAGACGTCAAGAAATATTTATCTTATTTTCATCGTCATGGTAGCGTATTACTTATTTTCTTCAAGTACGTATTAAAATGCTTAAATAGGGGTACTGAAATCTTTACCAGCGTTTCTCGCTTTTCCTTGCGTTCATTCCGTAACCACAAAAAAAATTTCAAATCGTTTCATCCGTCGACAGCCAAAGAAAAACTTAAATCGCCAAACCTCAGCGATCCTGTTCATGCATTTATTTTGCTACGTTTACTGGCGGCTGGATGCTCGTGGTTTACGTAAACGTACGATATTCGCGAAATAATATATATTTTTCTGATATCGATTATAATATTATAATATTCATGCGATACTCGAGTAATATATTCAATCAAAAATCCTATGATATATTTCAATTCCAAGAGTCAGTCCAAAGATTAGAATATTTTTCACTGTATAAACGTTATAAGGCGAAGAAAGGAAATTCCTAAGACTATATTTTTTTTCTCTCTCAATTGCAGATGACGCGGGACGAAGCCATTGCATTCCTGCAGGAAGTGAAGTATAACTTGGACAATTTGCAGCCCCGTTACGCCCAGGCCAAGGTAGAAAATTAACGAGGAGCCTTAACGACCTCTCGCTTAACAAATGGAAAAGTATTTCTTTCCCAAGGAGTTTCGATTTCCTTAAATATACTGCTTTCGTTCTGGATCTTCTTAGGGAAACTGACATTTTCAGGTTTAAAATATTATTCCAATCTCATTGTCGCCGTACGATTTGGATTTATTTTGCTTTTAAAGCCTATGGTAATTAAGCTACCGTAGACACGCCTTATTTCTTAAATCTCTCTACTT
Source organism: Trachelus tabidus (assembly GCA_030142655.1). Classification (NCBI taxonomy): domain Eukaryota; kingdom Metazoa; phylum Arthropoda; class Insecta; order Hymenoptera; family Cephidae; genus Trachelus; species Trachelus tabidus. The sequence continues at coordinate 65,493 of JARQTI010000871.1, forward strand.
ATCGAACCTCACTCGTTCTATGCTGACATGTAAAGTGGCACTGCAACTGTAACCTACTTCAACTTAAAGGTCTTTGGATTTCGATGCTTTCAAAGAGGAAGTCGCTTTCCTTCTGTACCATCCGAAATAAAGAGTCTGTTCTATTTTTCATGTATATGGTAAATACGTTTCAACCCTTTTCGTGTAAGCGTCTCTGCTTCGAATAAATGCACTATGAGCTATGTGTATACGCAACGTGACGTGTACACGGTAGAGAAAATAGTGAGGAAATATAAGTGAATAAAATATTTACCCAAGGCAGTATTTGAAATCGGAGTACACATCGACGTTAGACAGACCGTTAAAGATTTATGGTAAAATACATTAGAAGTTCAAGATTATAAAAGTGACTTTTTTTTCTCGTGACAATCCAAAGCGGCAACCTTCCTTAACGTTATCTCCATTTTCACAATGCACAGTGGTAAAGGCGTTATTATTTGAATTTCAAATTTCAACGTCAATTTATTCGACCCTCTCAGAAATCCGATCAAGCCAATTAGCTTCAGCTGCGAAGCTCTCGAAATTCTATTAAGGGGAGAATAATTTTCTTGTTTTTAGGAGAGGACTAATTTGATGCAGAAAATACCTTTGTTTGAGAAATCACAACAGAGCTTGGCATTGAATAAGGAGTACCAAGATGTCCTGATGGAACCTTTAAAGAAGAGGCCCATGCTACTTGACCCTCTTGCAGGTAGGAAATTTATTTTTATTTATTTATTGTATACCTTATTCAATCAAGTAATTTATTTTCTTACTTTGTTTTAGCTGTGTTGATAATCATTCACCGACTCTTTACCATTAATACAATTCTGTTGTATTTTGTTATACCAGCTTCTATCTTCAAGTCTCTTTCACATTGCTACTTCTACCTTGTAATTTCACGTCACTTTGTCAAACTTATTTTCATTTATTTAGCATATATCATGAAATATATATATTTTTCTTACCTCTTGCAAAGTCAGTCTGTAATCCGGTCTGGTGTACTTTCCAATTTACTGTGAATAATTGATTCTCCATTGTAAAGCAAACAGTATCAGCTAGTACGTCAAACAATTATTTAGCATACACGTGCAGCATTATTCGAATGTACAGAATCACAGAATGTCTCAATATGATAGCTATGTATAAAAGAAAGTGATTTTTATAAATCCCATAGCGTTCGTTACTACAATTTTCCATTTTAACTTGTACTTTTCAACATTTTATATTTTCAAATACCGAGCAATAATTAACAAAAGTCTTTTAAACAACGCGAACGCCATTTCACTGGTACTAATAATTTCATCAGTTACTTCATTGCTATTGTTACTTTGCATATATCCAAGTTCCTTGACAAGTTGCAATTTTTTTTCTTCGTTTCAGAATTATCCAACAACAAGATCCTTGGACAAAATAGACAAGACAGTCTGACCAGTCGTAACGTACCGGAAGTTGCTGCTCCCTTCAGGCCGAAGGACGCCGTCTACGAGGAACTTCTTGAACGTCTCAAGGTGGCTGACTTCCTTTACACGAAATACTCTCTCGAGGAAGTTATCTATCAGCTTGCTAAAGTCATGTTCTCCCAGGCCTTGACTAGAGGTAAACCATCTTGACCTTCGACCCCAATCGATTCTAACGATCCAGTTAAATCGGCCACTCACGCATATGTATTTTTTATTAACCTCCTACCGTCAGTTATCCAACCTGATAACGGATCTATTCGTAATGCTAATGATAATGCTAATCGCAGTGAATTTCGTCTCTGTAAATTTATAATATTGCAGGTAGCAATTACGCCCAGGAGATACTTCAGAAGTTCACTGTATTTCTGGAAACGGAAGCAGCCGAAGGACGAATCACTAGAACATTGGAGAAGAAAGTTCTGGGTGGGTTTTAAAGTTACTTTTTCTCATCCTTATTTCGCCTAATCGTTAACTTATTTATTGATGGACTGTACAGGTCCTTCGACGAGTTGAAAAATAAAACAAATAAAAAATAGGTCCTATGGCGAATGAAGAATTTGCCAGAGAGTTTGGCCTTCGCTCGATGAATTAAACTTTCTGTTTATATATATATAACCTAAAGCTCACTGTATATAGCTTAACGGTTATGGAGAAGCAAACTTCGTTAAGCTTCACTTCGTCTTGGGACTACTGTGCATCACTAAGTAGTCCTAACTCCTCGTGCAAGAAGATACGTATATCTTCGTGACTGGCGAAGTTTAGTAAAAGGAAATTCTTGTTAAACCACGTCGACCTCGGACAAGTGGACGTTTAACGAGAAGCTACCCCGTTTTCTGTTGAAATAGGAAACCATGCAATGCGTTATTTGCACACAAAGAAATGTGAAAATGAAAAATGAACATTTCTTTTCAAACGTAACGTCGCTGAAGCTTCTTCCTTTTCATGGTTCCTAAATGCTTATTCTCTTTGCAGAGAAACTTCAAAGCACACTTTTCTTTTTATTGCTACAGTTATTCTCTGTTATTGAGAACGAACGCGTGTTATTCCATGCAAGCCGGCGCCGTTCTGTCGAATAATGGAGGTACCCAAAGTTCGTGCTCTAAAACAAAAATGTCTGAGCAGGATGTTGGTGCCCCTGACACTAAAATATAAGGAAACCCACGGGACGGTTGGTCCCCTGGATTTATCCAGCTCGAGGTACAATGGAATGAATTGAAGTGGAGGATCGATGCTCCGGTTGATTGGTTAATTCGCAGGTTGACAACTTGAAGAAAAAGAATCCCTGAAGTAACGCGAAATTTGGTTTTGTCACAGCCAATTAAGGAATGCCCGCGACAGAGTTCCGTTTTTAATTAATATTTACGACGTCAGATCCTCGCGGTGCTTGCTGGTAGCTGGATGCGTTTCAGGCTTTAAGAGAAAGGTCAAAGGGTAGAAAAGTTTCAAGTGTAACAATGTTCTATGGAAAATACTATAAAATCCATAGGCACTCTACAATATGAGAATTTTCATATGGGATTTTCAATAATGTTATATACGTATTCGAAGGATGAATGAAAGAATTCATATGAATGCAAATACCTCTGTACGTGGGCGATTTTATGGCGAAGTAATGAAAAATTGTGATATACGTGATAAGCATATTTTCAAGCTTTATTGTTTTCTTTTACTCATTTTACTGTACTCTTTTGCGAATTCATTTTGTTCAAGGGAATTTTTACGTTTTTTCTTTTTCATTCTATGACTTCGGAACACTATTGTGACGGGTGTTCGACTTTTTACTACGTTCAAGTGAACGAATCGAATCCGTATAAAAATGTGACAAGTGACACTTTTTGTTTTCAATACGAATTGCCACTGTACTCTTTGTTCGAAGTTTTTTCAAGAAATCCTTCAGAATTTTGAAGAGAAAATTTTATTTGAAAATTTCGAGTTTCTTTTTGTATCCAATTACAATGAATACGAAAAGCAGATTCAAAAAGTAGGTTAACAATGATTTCGATGAAAAAAACAATTACTCGTATTCACAGGCTCGTATTCATGAATTATTGACATTTGATATTTTTGATTAATTTTCAAATTAATAGTCAAACGAATCTTTTCGATGTCTCACTTTTTTTTCTCTATCTCTTTCAGACGTACTGATCGCAGCGCTTTCCGATACTTTGGCGGAACATCCTGAATTAGCGAATCCAGGAAGAGAAGCTCTGATGGAATCCCCAGTGGTACCAACAGTCAACAGACGACTTCTTCAGGAACTCCTGTTCTCCCAGGTTCCAGCTCATCTGTCAAGTCGGGATTCTGCGATTCTCGATCTCAATAAGTACATCCACGAAGCGTAAGTCCTTCGGGCTCAGCTGCGCGAATCCTTCGTTTGTCCCTCGTCGAGCGATTACTCGTTATCAGTTATAACTATGACGTACAGAAGTCGGATGACCCTAATATCACTGCCTACGGGTATGTCGGATCCAATTGGCGAACTCTGAATCAGGATTTATCATCCGGCGCACAGTTTGCCTTTCTCGGGAGAATCATGGTGACTCTGCGAATTCTCATACGTCTTTTGCGTCCCTTAGAAACCGGAAGTCTCTGGTTTAAAAATTTTTGCAAAATTTCACGAGAAATTCCACAACGCTCGAATCTCTCAATGAATTTACGTTGGCAGCTGTTTTCTTTGTTCTAGTCAAATTTTACACTCACGAGAGTCACGATGATTCACGTAATCCTTATCGAAAATTTTTACCTTCAATTTCTCGTTACGATAATTGCTTATCTGTACGTTTGGGTACGTTATATTTTCTCGAATCCTTTATCCGGCTCGTTACGTAAGCCTATTTTCTATTTCGTTATCCCAAAATGGATCTTATTGTTGCCGTTTGTCGCGACGGACAATTCAATTTGATTCGGGACAACCGAAGGGAGCTACGGATCAGTGCGAATCCGTATGAATAAAAGCCACGAATGATTTGTGGTTGAAATCGTATTTGAAAAAGGTGAAAGGTCCTTAATCGCATGTGCGCTTGTCGAAGAAGAAAAACGATCCAATTCGAAAATCGTCCGTTGGGATTTTTATCTTCTTCGAAAGCATATCAGAAACGGCTTTCCTCAAGCTTTTGGGCATTCCTTAGGGTCTTCGCAGCGATTTTTAATTATGTAAAAATCCGTCTTTATTCCGATTTACGAGACATCGAGCAGGGCAGTGCGATTTCATTAAATATTTTTTTATATTCAAAACTGCATTACCGACCGAGGTGCGTCGTCTTTTTCCACCTTTGTAACGTTAACAATTCTCACTGTGGAACGTGATTAATGTCACAGATTTTTCCTACTCGTAATCCGGGACGGATACTCGCTGTTGTAATTTTGCGTTTCCTTATCTCATCCTATAGTTTCGCGAAAACGCGTAAGTCATCGAGCTGAGCCGTTAAACGTGCAGTTTGATCGATTGCGGGAGCAGCTTTTGAAAACAATATTGTAATCGGATGAACACGCATCTTTATTAGCATCCTCTTATCTTTTACAAATTGGACTGTAAGACACTCGCAACGTCCAAGTCGCATGATTTATTTTTCGCAACGACGAGTTGCCGGAGGGCGTATATTTTCGTATGCGATCGTTAATTGGCGTCATGTTTATAGCGCGTTTAACGTCTAAATATCGATGGATATTTAAAAATGAAAATTATACTCGCGTGAAGTCTTGGTGCTACTGAAATTTAACGCTGCGAAGTAGCATGTGAAATTGTATACTTAAATTGTGTCATCTTGTACCTTAACGAGACTGGTCAAAACGATCAATTGGCGAACAGACGAGGATATGGCAAATCAATGAGGGAGAGAAGGAAGAAAGATAAATTTTGAAAAAAATTTCAATAATGAAACGTTACAAAAAAATAGCGACAAAAATTCTTAAATTATACCGTAAACGATACAAATTATCAAACAAATGATAACGATCCGTGTAACGGCAGTTCGAATGTCTCGCTACGATTCGAACTGACGGATTCGCAGAGTCCCGATTGATCGTTAATCACTTTCAATTCGCCGATCAGCGATATTAATCTACGAAGAAAAAAAATGGAACAAGACCACACGTAAACTGATAGTAATGACATATCTAATTGTAAGTTTTGCGGCGAACGAGCGCAATTCGATGAACCATTTTCAATATGAAATTTAAAATCTGCCTACCTTATCGATGAGTAACCGATCTTGTCATTATTATCGTACCCGTTAATGCCCATATGATAAAGCAGAAGACTAAGGTCGAGAGGGATGGTTAAAAGTAATTGGAGACTGATTAAACCGATTCGGCTGAGTGATAAGCTGATAAGATTCTTGTACTGTTTTTCCACGCTAGCGATACTCTCACGGAGTTTTCCCGTAATTGCACATTAAATTAATTATTTTCACGACTTATCCTAAACGCAAGAACGAGTCGCAGTGCACCTTCAATTTTCCATCTTTCCGTCGGATTTACGCAATCTTTATTTTTCCCATTGCATCTCGCACTTATCGAGCTGCAGACCTTACCGACTGTTACGTCATTGAATTTACCTTAGTGACGCCATCCAAAATCAACGTTTGTCATTGAAAAAAAATAAAGCGCAAGAGCAATGCTTCGTGTCATCACTTGCTAGCGTAATCCACTGTACCAAATAATGTTATCGCGATGACGTGACCTATCGTCCCCTGATACTGTGGAAGATAACTTGTGTATCTATAAGAAATAAAATGATCCCGTTTTAACTTGGAAGGTCTCGTGTTCTAATAAATTTAATCTCGTCTACCTTACGCTTTTGCTATCGCTCCTAGAATCGTATACGATTCCCCTGCAATTTCCTTCTGTGAGCCGAGAAATCCTTGACACGCTTGCCAACGAATCTAGGACGTAATACATACAACATCCACGAAGTATACTGTGTTAGGATATACCAAGAAATTGAGGAAATACCTTATGAAAGATTAATAAGTAAATTTAATTACTTCAAGAAAATTTCGAATTTATACACACAATATTTTTTTTTAATATTAATAATCCTATAAAGTGGACGCACTGTAGCTACTGTATTCCGTTGATAAATTCTATATTTAACGTGGCGACTGTTAATGCAAGTAGCATAGGCAAAGTCAGAGAGCGTAAAACGACTGTAAAGAGATAAAACTTTTACGGCGCACAACAATCGTTCGTACGACTTAGCAAGTGTCTCGTCTCCAAGAGTGACCTTTTTCTGGATTACAGGTAAAAAGTACGATACGAACGAAGAATAGCTAGAGCATTTTTAACGGTATATCTATTTGCTTTTACGAAGTCAGTTAAAAGCTTGAGAATCAAAACCCGCTTATCATTTTCGAAAACCGCCAGACCATCGACCTGGCATAATCGAAGTGTCAAATAAACAGAGACGTCCCAACGCGCTGCCAGCTGATTCGTGTCCTGATTTCAAAGCGTCCCGGACCTCATCAGGTACAACGATACAAATATTCCATCGATTATAAATCTTCCCAAAGACATCGGAGGATATCATTTTGTCAGAAAAAATCGAAATATTAATAAAAGATAACACGAAGATTTCGAAATATCCATGAAATCATTTTTTTCCCTCCTAAATCGTATTTTCCAATTTTTTCGAATCATACATAATTTTCTATTTACGTTTCAGTTAAGCAAAATTGGACAGGCAGACTGGGGTGTTAAATTTTTTTTACAATTTTTTCACAACTGCACACGTTCCCTTTGGTACGAAGCACAGTACCTATTATTCTCTGTATATCTGTATACAGTGTAAACTGGCTTTGCGGTTCGATGCAGTTGGATTATGATAACAAGAAGATACAGCCAGCCAGTACATCGTTATACATGCTGACAACGTTGCAGCAATATTCTCGGATCAGGTATCGGGTGAGTTAAAGAAGAATCGTGTTCGCGCTGTAGGCTAGTAAGTATTGGGTGTAAATAAAAAATTTATGGCCAATAATCTTGGAGCGTCGGATATCCTTAAAAAATAAATCCCCGATAAAAAGTTAATGCAGTGTGACGTCGTGCCGATAAAAAGATCTCTCGAGACTTGCTGCACATATAGAATCGATTTATGCAGGCTGGATATTATCGTGCGAATAAAAGTTCATAACGATAAGGGCACCGCTCAAGTTTTGGAAATACGCGACACGGAGCGGTATTCCACGTCTGGCTTAACAAGACTTGTACTACTGGCTGGACGCGATAGTAAATGTTTCACTTGCTTGTCGGCAGTCGATGTACGATAATCGAGGGTTAGTGAGACTCGAATTTTCAAACGATCGACTGAATTTGGAAACAGACTTGAAAATAAATGATATGGTAAATTGAACTTTTTATGTAAAATAAAAGTCAAAATTTTGTGATAATCAATATCGTGAACTATCTGATGTTGTGGGAGACACTGTGTATCGCGAAAAATATATATTTATATATGTATGCCGTATCGAACTTTTCCTCTAATGTTTTTTCAATTCGAAATACTTCTTACCACGTGGATAATTTTTTTTGATAATTCGTAAATTTACCAATTAATGCTTACACGGTGAATGTTTTCGGTAAAAATTTTTAGATTTTCGTTCGTTATGCACGTGCGGTATGGGTACTCGCGTGGGATTTGAATGAGATTTAAATCGGCTTTGATTGTCCGCGTATGGAATGAAATACGATTTACCGTTCTACAGCTGTGATAAATATACACAGGGTGAAACGATAACTTTGTCTACCTTAAATGGAAGCGGAGAACGTTCTAGCGGAAGAGTACGAAATACTGCAATGATTTATTTCATAACTTTGTGAATGGACTGCTTTTACTGCGACTGTATAAATTTGTTTTCCAGTTTTACGGTATTGCCCGGTACGCGAGGCTACCGAAGAAAAATTCTAGAAAGAGAAACCTCTTGAGAACGTGACGTAAATTTCGAAAAAAAAACAATTTACTCATTCAACCCTGTTCACGTAACAGACGTAATACTTTGACCCAAACTATTAGGTGAATAAAATAAAAAAAATGTTAGTCACGTAAGATTATAATTTAAAAAAAAATTTGATTTCCTATCTCAATAATTTATTTATAGAGGAAGTAAACTTCAGAAAAAAGTAATCATATTGAAGCAAGTTTGCTTTTTTCAAACTGCATTAAAAGTTCAAAGCCTCTGTTCATATTTTCAACGTTACTTCGACACGCCATATTGCGTGTCTTTTACCAGATTTATATTTTTTACATTTAGCTCTATCGGAGAGGGTCGGAGTGAGCGACAGGTAATATTGCGGAATACAAAGAGCTAATGACGGAGAACGTGGCAGAACGGAGCTGTGAATTCGAAATCCCTCCACCGATTAATAAATTGAGATTACTCACCGGAGCTGATTCACCTGATACGTGGAGGCCGAGAACTGCATCCAGGAGACAGCCACGTGGACACTTCACTGTAGCACAACACTGCACCTCCGAAACGCGAGATATAGAGAGAGCAATACGAAAATACGCAAGAGAACTTCCTGTACCGTATAGGAAACACGGATAGAAAAACTGTAAAGAATTAGCCCGGGACCGCGACGCAGCTCGAGGCACCCCGATCGGTGTCCCAAGACAGACTGATGGACAGACTGATTTACAACAATCAAATTCGAAAACTAATTGTTCCGATTGGTCGAGATCCTAACAGCCAATAACTATCCTCCTTTCCCACGAATCGTCCCTTTAAACTAAATCGAGAGCGTTTCCGGAGCGGTAGCTGAAGTCGGCTTGTGACCGTGAATCGAAAAATCACGTAACACTAATAAATATCACATTTCAAAGAGATAAGGTAGATACGATATACAGTACAGCAGCAAATAAACCTAAAGGCGGATGTGAAATGTGACCTTGATTATAGCCAAGTAAAACCCTGCATTTTCAGCCACCATTCATTTTTCATTCTTTGAGGTTATCAACACGGAAACTTTCTCCTTCCTCGTTCCTCACGTACGATTTACGTGATGTTTTTCTCTCTTTCCCCGACTTTATCTTTACTTCTTTCTTTGATTCCCTTTCCAAGAGTCACAGACCGTACGCCAGCACAATGCTGATAAATGGACCGACTGAACCATTCAAGACTTTTGAAACACAAACAAAAATATATTCGCATGACTTACATTTCGAACTTTGAATATCCGTATAAATTTGTAGATACGTTTCTTACACTTTTTTCTGAGGCGTTCTTTATTTCTTTTAACACGTATAACTTTAATATCAACTTGCTTCCTGTTGTGCCGGGATATTTGTAAAGCTTGAGAAAAACAATAGTTCAAAGTAGGTCGAGCATATTCAGATCTCAAAGATATATGTACGTTTCGGATTTGCCTCGCATAAGTAAATACATCGCCACGACAAATATTGATTATGCAAATTGCTCGAGACTCGCCTGGAGTTTGGAAATCGAAGACTGAGTATAAAATTTCAAGAAGATTTAATTCTAGAAGCAACGCAAGTCAACCTTGTTTACACTGGCTCGTCCGTATCCTCTCTTGGCTTTTCCTTTTGTTCTCCTGATTCACAGCCCGTGTTCTTTCCTGTCGTCGACTGGCGTCGCTCCTACGAAGTTACGAGTGGATTTACGCCTGGTAAATAACCATAGAATTTTCAGTACAAAGTTCGTTCGAGTGACGCCAAAATGTATCCTGAAGAAGTACAGAGTCATTCCCGTCCTAGGATTTACGACGGGACAATTTATAGCCGGTGACCCATTGTTCTTGAACTTGAAATAAAAATTTTAATTTAAAAAAATGAAAAATTTACATTCGACTCTGTAAAGAAGTGAGCCAAGGATTAATCTTGTGAAAAACGAGTCAAGATAGATATAATTAGTAAACACGAAAAAGTGAATCGTAAATATAAATTAAACTGCTATAAATTTGTTTGTGCGAATCAAATTTTCTCGCCCCTATAAATAAATATAATCAATGGCCATACGGTGTTTACTGTTTCGTTACCGTTGACGCCCACAGGCGCCAAAAAAGGTTAAACAGATTTCATATCCGGTTGTTTAGCACGTAACCGTGACTGGTTTGTCGTTACGAATAACTCGTTGAACCAAAAGCACGTTATTTTTAGGAACGTCGTAAACGGCAATGAAAGCTCTTTAGATGTCCCGGTGCGTTTGGTCTACCGTAAAAAAAAATAACCTGGAAGTATTACGCTTGTCGGATTCTAGCTAGCAGGTCGCCATCACCTCTGTTGTAACAAGTTTAGTCACTCCTCAGCGCCCCGGGCTGGGCAATGCTCGCTGCTCCAGGAGTCGCAGGGGTTGAGGAGGTGGAAGGTCGGAGGTGGATGACGTAGCTATCTTGTGAGAGAGCGATAAAAGAACTTAAAGCTGTTGGCATTGGTTGGACTAGACGGCAGCTTGAGATTAGCTCAGAAATTTAGAGGGTTGAATGAACGTACCCTTAGGTAAGGAATAAGTCAGCTAGGAATTGCATCTGGGACTGGCTGTTAACCCTTATGGCGGAGGGATAAAAAATAATAAATGCCTGGGGCAATTTACTTGGTAAATGTCAGAATTTGGAATTTAAAAAATTCTACGTTATCTCAGATTCTTAGACTACCCGATATCGATCCCACGGAAGGATTTAAAAATTGTGCTAATTTCTTGTTCGATGGAAAATTTCATAATTTTTTTCCTGAATGATATATCGGCGGATGTCACTGTTTATTATTGAGGGGTTGGGGACCCTGGGGTTGGAGTCTGGCGAAAGAAATTTCACCGAGTGATAAAGGGGATGCAGACAGACTGGAGCCGTGAACGTTGAAACGGAAAATGTTATTGTTACGGTGTGTCATGAATCTTGGCATTTTTAAATTTATAATGAAATTTTCAATTTGGTCATTTAATATTTTTGATATCGAGTAACATCGTTAAAGCTTTATTATTTCAATGGGAATTACAACGGTTTCGATTGATTCTACAACATGGATTAAAATTGTTTTTCAAGGCTTCTCAAAATCTTTACATCCTTAATTTTTTTTCATTTAATATTCAATTATTATCTTCTCGTATCTTACGCATTGAGCAGATAAGAAAAATTCACGTTAACGAGTAATGATCCAAGAGATCGAAACTTTTATTAAATGAAAGACCCGTATCTAATTTACTTTTATAGTCATAGTCAATTTAGCTAATTTCATTATTAATTCTAAATATAATTTTTATGCCGATTATATACAAAAATTATAATATTTCGTGAAATTTAATTAAAGCTATACGAGTTCATTATTTATTCGGCAGTATCGGTACAAGACAAAGTCGAAGAACGAAAAATTTTCTACCTCGTAAGAATTTTACTTCGAGTGCTTCTGACACAGTCTGTACTCTATTGAATCTACGAAGAGAATATATATATATATATACACACAGTCTCTTTACGATATAGCCATTAAATGTATTTGAGATTCGAAAATGAATCCTCCACTTTAAACTACGACACTGCGTCTATTGGTCTTGCAATGAGGACTGTACACTTCCAATTTCCCCTTCGGTGTGTTCATGGCTGAATAATCAATTGGAAACGGAATGGAATCACCCCTAAGTATACAGGAGTCGGTCATGCCCAATAAATGTTCTCCAGGTCCAAAGGGTCCACGTCCAAATAAGAAATTGGCAAACACCAATTGATACTGGATCCAGCCCAAAGGATGATCTCCATTCTAAGAAAAATAAATTAATTTAATAAAAGCCAATAAATAAGTATATACACATATACAGCAATCCCTGTGAGCTTTCCAATCTGCAAAAGCCCTCAGCATGAGCTTGCACTGATATACGTAATACGTCCTTATGAATTATTAAAATATCAACTGTATATACGAACATTGAAACTGTAATAATAAAATTCGCAATACACGCTTGGTACAAGAACTTCATTATTCCCACATCGTGCGATAATATTTATTTAATGATTCTTTAAAAAAGATGAACCGAGCTTTTAAATGTAATTAAAAAAATTTAACACGGACAAATTTTCTGTACAATCGTATCGGTGAAATTAACGATACGTCTTACTTTGTTGAAGCAAATCCCAAGAAAAGGTAGGGCTTATTTTTAGACAATGATTACCGAGGTCACGGATCTGTATGCTGTGTCGAGGCAATTATTTATCCTCTCGTAGTCCAATCCTACAACGGAGCCGTAAAAAGCTGAAAGCTCGTCCTTACTGATCCTCCCACTTCCGGACGTGTTAATGGCCAGGAAAAGTACTCTGGGTATTGTCTTTACCCAAAGGGGTAATTCCGAGTACCTCGATGGAGTAGATGTCGCCACCAGTCTCGCCCACCAGCACAGCCATTCCTCGAGATCGATGCGTCTTTCCGTATCGCAATCGATGTTTGACTTCTCGAATAAAATGGCCTTTATCAGTCCCTCCTCCATTTCCAATAATCTCAAGTATTCGGGACTGTTGCGTGACCAGTCGGCGAATCTTCTGAGACGCTAGTGAAAAATTGAACCGTTAAGATTTATTGAGGTATTTTCGTCTTCCTTTTTTTTTTAACGTCACGATCAAAATATTTACCGGCCCTGATAATAACGATAAAGGGAACTTCCTTCCCATTGGCTTACCTCTGACAAAAGTTCGAAGTCCTTTCTACCGATAAATCCATCTCTGTCGTGGTCCAGGAGATAAATGAAAAAGTGTGAAAACTTGTCACGCTGGATCTGTGCCAGGGCTTCTGCACTCGTGTCCTTGCAAGGTCCGTCGTTTCCGGAAAGACTCTCGTCGCTGGGAAAACGACTGACCCAGGTGGCTACGAATTCCAATTTTTCGTGATATTCCGGTATTGATAAGGAAATTAATGAAATTTGGAAATTCGGTATTAAATTATTGAAAATTTAAAAAACGATTATCGATCGCACGCGATACTTGCAGATGAAGACTGTCGAGTGAATACTGCGAGTACTTTGTGAGACGTGCGCTCCAAATTACAGACTAGAGACAACAACGTGTCATCTCGTGAAGATAGCCTTTATACTAGCTGTGCTTTATCCTTATCACTAAAAATTACTTCACTCTAAATAAAGCCGTGGATCGTTAAGCAACAGAGCGACCTTAAAGAGAGTCTACGAAGTATCTGACAATTTTACAAAAACAGTTTTATATCACGCATCATTGTTGGATATTGAAATTGAATATAGGAATAAAATAAATTTTCGAAAAAAAGGAATCGACTATAATTATAAAATAATATATTTAACAAAATACCCATCGGCGTCAATATCGTTCGATCGGCACCATCGCGTCCGACAGATTAAATATTTCAACGCCCAATACTCAACGGCCGAAAGTAATTAATAAATATAACAATCTACGTGGAATCAAAAACGCGAAGTATTTAATTCGAATAAATAAAAAATCACTGACAGAGCAATAATAAAAAAATTGATTTCATAAATTCAAACGTTAACGATATTTCTACTAATAAAAATGTCCCTCGACTCCCAAACAAAAAGTAATTCTTATTTTCCGAAAAAAAAATTGAATTAACCAAAAAACCATTTCCAAATATTCGCCTCTAAACTCACTCCAAACGTGGACGCTCCATCCAGGATGATCCAGATCTCTAGGTGCTGTAGTCGGAGCTCGGCTGAAATTCTCCTCCTGATTTGGTACCGTTCGCCACCTCTTGAGCAGTTCCTTCGTTCTGTCGCGCGTCCTGTCGCAAGCCTGTCTCCAATTGGCGATAAATTTACGTGGCACCTTGGAAGGGCTACTGGTCTCATCGTAACCTGCCAATTCTATACTGCCGCCGGAGCTTCTTTTGACCTCTGACCCATTGCCCTGGGAACCGAACGAAGGGGGTTCCTTAATGCTGCCCGAACGACCTTCCATGATGAACTGCCAAGTTAGCTTAGGGTAGCTGCCTGGAATAATCGATTCTAACTTGGACTAGCAGGTCGCTCGATAATGTTACCGCTATCACGCACCTTCGTAGCTATCGTGCATGTACTACGCTATACTCGGGTCAAGACTTTTGTCACTTGCGTGTGTCACGCAATCAAATTTTACCGGGAAATTAAAAAATACAACAAACCCGAGGTTCTATTTTCACGGACAATAGTTACTTAATCGGTCAGATCCCGGGCCGAGATAATCACTGAGCTTTGGATTTCGAGAATCTTAGAGTACTGCAGCTCTACTTTCAATGTTATGACATAACAGGAGCATACATGTGTAACGGTATATTGAATAATTCATTAAGACCGAAGAAAGTAATCAAACTCATTTTCATCAAGCACTACAATTCCTGCGTACTCTCTAGATCGGATCGCTGGATATACAATTTCTTTAAGTAATTTCATGAAGCAGCTATTGGTCACAGGTAAAACAGAGTTTTTACTTTTCTTTTTTTTATTTCTACGTAAATCATGGAATTTCTATATTTATTTACTACTACAAGCAAGGAATAGTATTCATCATTTTCGCCCTTCATCAATTTCTGCCAGTTCGATAAGCCGATTGTAGAAATTTTATAGTCGCGCGAATTTCCCATTATCTCGATTATCAACGGTAGCTTTTCCGAGCGAAATATATCGACTCCGATACGCAGCGACTGATTGACTTGTGATATAATGATTCTGAAAAATTAATTTTTTAGTAAATTCATATTCCACACTTTTTTTTGTATCTGCACGTCACGTCGCGTCCACAATTTGTGATAATTATCTAGTCAATCAGAAGATTCGCGTCGAAATAAGTCACGACGATAAAGATCGCTTAAGGAGCAATTATCGGAAAGACGCAGGAAAAGTTTCCTAATGAAAATACTTGATGGCACATATACGTAGGTAGGTATACATATGTAAGTACACGATATCTAGAAAGTCGAGGAAAATTCAAGAATAAATCGCAATTTACGGCAAGTTGTGAAGTCGCGATAATGAAAACGCTTCGATTACTCCTGGACCGAGATAAACTCCAGGATTTAAATCTTCCCACCCTTTGCCCTGTAATTTTTCCAATAATCTTATACCGTGCTCGGTGAAAACTGTACGAAGAATATAAGAAATCCTAACGTCATTTTACCCCACTACTTATCCCATCAGTTAAACTCGAATACCTTATATACTTCACAAATAATTATCATCATGGTATACCATACACAGTAAATAAAAAAAAAAAAGCAAAATGACTTGTATGCTACCGTCAAAGAATTGCCGAGCAAAATACTAATAACGCATAAAATTATAATATAATAATAATAGCAAAAGTCATTGTCAGGATGTCATAATAATAAAACGAATTAATTAAAAATTTTGCAAACAGAAATCACTGCCTAGAAGTACAAACTTTTTTAACGCTCCTCTTTGAGGACTCGAAACAAAGGAATTCACGGCTCCAGCCCTTATTCATCGCACTACCTTTAGAAGCGCTTAATAGATACACGCAAAATGAAGTTTATTTTTTAGCGACAGTTACACAGATGCCTATAGCTATATCTATGTAAAATAATAATAACATACAACATCAAAGACCAAAAAACGCATCAAAGTACATACAATTTTCGTTAACGACCCGCCGCGTTTTCATGTACACTTTGAAGTGTACACTTTTTCTCCCATGTTGATTTTCAAACGTATGAAAGCGTTATAAAAAATGTCTGAAGTAGTTAGAGGACTGTTATAAGGGTAGCATTCGGTATGATAGGGGTTGGTTTCCAAGTACGCGAGCAATTCTGTCAGAAATGGCAGTGGGGACTTGTGTGCGGCACCGTGACACTCGCTAAATTTTACTTTGCAGTAATCCTATTCAGCCACGTTTTCATGAACGCCACACTCGTTATCACCGACTTTCGTGATGTTGTGAATAGTCGAAAGAATACATGGTTAGCAAAAAACTAACCTCCGAAGACATAAGATAGAGTTATAAAAGCTTTGATTAACTATTTTTTTTGGTTTTGACTTCCTGCTACGTCGCATCCATCTCCGGAATGCATTGGAATTTTGAGTTGAATGGGGTCAGGGTCTGCGTGGTTGTATCCTTGAATTTTTTTTCCATACGCCGGTAATTGTATTCGTACAGCATACTTATTTAAAGATTATCGATTAGTTTACAATAACTAATTTATAAGTTTTACTGTTGTATCTTTTCCTTTATTCGTTCGTCGCACACAAACATTTGATAGATGTTTTCGCTTGCTGATTACGTCTACAAGTCATAGCCATTGAAATATATATATATATTTATTTTACTAAACTGCGAAATGGGTTCCTCCCCATCTCTATTTCCATGAGACATAACCTCTCCGTAATATGGGATATATAAGGGAGCTAATTGCGTGATCTTCGGGTAAATTATTAAAGGTACAAATAAGGTCAATCGGTTTTGATGTTTTTAGGAAAAGGAAGTTTATTCTTCGCGACATCGATTGAAAAATCACTGAGTGAAATTCTGAATGCGACAAGATAACGTATGTAGAGTCGCTGGAATAAACACCTCAAAGAATAAGATGATTTATCGCTTTCTACGAAGAGACAGCGAATTCCTCCTGAGCCAGGCTGCACGTCGAGAACCACCAATCGTCTGTGAGAAACGATGTCCTTTACCTAATCCTCGAGAACTCCTTCCGGCGGATGTCTTTCCACGGAGTTCACGATGCTTTTGTACGGCATTTGTGATCCAGTTAACCTTAGGATCGGTACGGATAGCCTAAACGTACGACAATCATTATTATACGAAAGGTACAAGAGTCTGTAAATTGAATTACACTAATTCTGGTACGTATAGAATCAGACATCCAAGGAAGATGATAAAATCATCAGTATCAAATATCGTAATATGAATTCATCATGTTCAGTGAGGAGCTACAGTCGTTATGATGCATTATGTGCAAAAAATAATAATAGGTGTACAGCTTTGATTTAATTTTATGGTCATAGATAGCGGAGGCTGCATGAATATTTCATGGATTTTAGATGTATTTAGGTTATATAAATAAAAGTATTTCTGACCTTGTGTGCAGGATCAACCAAAATTACTTCATAGTATTTGTAAGAGGAGTCTTGTGCTACCCAGTAGCTGTTCAAGACTCGAAGACCCCCACAACGTCGGCCAACGCGTTCCTGAAAGAAATAGTTTACATTTACTACAAGACATATTGATCATTTTGAATATGTTGTTAGACTATAGTAGTTTCAGACATCCAAGGAAGAATAATAATCATGAAATTCATTAGGTATTATTTGTCATCATCTTTGCTTCTATAATTTTATATTATTATTGAAATTTATTTAGTTTTTAAGTATCGCATCTCACCTCAGCCACAGATTGTAGTTTACGGGTGGGCTTGAGCTGGTTCACACCATGGCTTTTGGGCTTGCCATAAGTAGCTCCCTTGGGAACTGGACGTTTGCGACCTCCGCGTCGTACGCGAATTCTGAAGATGACAAAACCTGCATTTGCGACAAAAGAGAACAGGAGTTAAAAATGTAAATATTATTTATTTCAAATATTTATAATAAGTAGAACATTTCTATGTATAACTATCAGATGGTACATATCCCCACGTATTCGTAGGAGTGGTGCATGTACAATTCATCATAAATGTTTCTAATATGTAACAAGATATGCATTGAAAACAGTTTGCATCGAGAATCACATATTTAAACGTTACTAGTTCATGAAATTCTGTGCAAGAATAAAGTTGGGACATTAATAAATTTAAATAAAATTCATTATACTGACATTAAAATGTTGTACCTTGTTTAGCCTTGTATCCTAAGCGACGGGCCTTGTCAGGTCTGGATGGTCTTGGAGCACGATGCAACTTAGTAAGCTGACGATATTGCCAGCATCTGACGCGAAGCAAGAAACGGAGCACATCACTCTGCTTCTTGCGATACAACTCTTGCATATACTTGTAAGCGCCCATCTTGGACCCCTAAAACACAAGTAATACTTATTAATTATCGTTGTTGCATATGACTCAAATGCAAATGGGATTCATAATATTAATGTCAGAGGATCATAGGATATTTCTCGACTCATGTACACTCAGAGTGGTGCATGCCTAATCATCATTTTTCAAAAATGGAAACTAAATATTTAATTGCCTCTTGATAAGAATTCTAGCAGATTAATTGTGTACCGCAATAAACAGACCAAAGCAATAGCACTTTTTATTCATAATTTGTTTATTGATCTCATGTGCTGATTGTTTTGCATAGCGTTAGCAAACATCTTGACAAACAAAACTCCGACTGATATTGCATGTGCCGTTCGATTACGATATAATGATAAATGATTTATAGTTTATGAGAATTTCAATAAAGTATTATTAGAAATTCGTAAAACTATTGAATATTTTATAAGAACTCTCAAGATACAAATTTAGAATAAACAAGCGTGAAAAGAATAAAGGTTTCTTATAGAGGTTAGGTTGTGCATCTACAGCAACATAATTTGATGATAATGTTTAATAAAAAAACCTATGAAATGCTTTGCGGCAAAAGGATCCACAATGATAATTTTGAATTAATGGTACTGCTAGAATTCACGATTCCTCTGATACATTTCGATTTTCTTCACATTAAACGTCACTCACCCCACGCGATCAGAACTAGAAAAGGAAAGAGATCTCACCGCCTGCTGATGTCGGGTGCAGTGGCGCTACTGTCGATCGAACAGTGTGTACTCGTCGTTCCTAAACTCATAATTTTCGGGTATTAAGAAAAAAGATATACATGAAGAAAACCGCAATTGTTGATAATACTGAAAAAATGTAGAACGATAACGATTACAATTCGTGATTGAAATTTAATGCAGACGACGTCTATTATGAATGAAATAATACTTTTGCAGTAATTGGTATGTATGATTGAATGATTTATTACAAAAAGATTGTATTAAAATAAATACTACCGACTTAGAGTATGAAGCAAAAAATCTACGTATAAAAGAAAATATCATTTGACATTACATACGAGTAAAAACAATATTTATTTTAATATATTCCATCTCAAAAATAAGCTGTACTTTAGGAATAAGTCTACGAACAAAAGAAAATTCCTGAATCCTTTGCCGATCGAGTGAAGGTATAATTATTGTTAGAATGTAGAAAAAGGTACTATCGCTTATCGTGAAATTTAACTCCAAAAGTATTTCTTTAAGCCTTATTTCTAAAGCGTATTTTGAAGCGTCGTTGATATTTTCCACGTTTGATCGCGAAGAAGATTCGCGCCTGCGCAATTCTGGATGTAACTGCGCATTCGCCGTACATCGGTTTGGAGGGGCGTAGAAAGGAGGCCATATTGTACAGTTAAATTGTAAGAAAGAAAATAATTTATTGTATCGGCCTGCACTCGCGACTGTTTAGTTTCGGTAGTTTTTGTCATTTGCCGTGCTAAACTTCGCATCTTGAAATCGCAAGCATATCGGCAGATCACGCAGTCGATTAATCGAGACTGCTGCCCTTTTGTAAATAAATAAAAGACTTGCTATTCGTGATCAGGACACCGTCCGTCCACCGAGGGAGGAGTTTGTTGCTGCCGCCACCGATATGGGCACTCGAGACGACGAGTACGATTATTTATTTAAAGGTATTGTTGCTTTGTGGTTTTACAATGTTAAATAGTCATTTAGTTATAGGATCTGCAATCTCTCAGCCACATGGTTGCCCATCTTGCGTGAATTTCTTCCTGATAGCATTGTCCAAATTACTGACATTGAGTCTCACGTCATGAGAATTGACGTCGGTTATGAGTGGAAATACCAACTCGCTAATGAATTCTCACACGACTCGAAAGCAAACAGATGGTAGACATCATCGTTTCCTTGTGATTTCGCTATCGCGCTTGTCATGAATCAGTTTTGGAGCGGATTCTTGACAAGTCCATTGTGATCTTTCGCGGGAAACGTGGAACTCTTTACAAAGATTCTGAACGTGACATCATCAGTTCTTATGGTACAAAAGCCAGCTCTGCACGATGACCCGATTTCCGATTCAGTGCGTATGTCGTCAATCGTAGACACGTAATTCTTAGACGAATCTTTTGTCTAATGCTTGTGTTCAAATTTACTCTTGAACTTTCGATCAGTCATACTTTATGTACCTGTTGCGATGAATTATTTTCATAGAAGATACGACAAAGTTTATTCTTGGAATCTTTGGTAGTTTCATTCTTTGTAGATTATTCAGCTTAATTTCAATGCGATATAATAATCCGTTCTAATTATTGATAATGATTCTTATGAATATCATTAGGAATGTTGAATTGAACGAGAAAACTAAATTATATATACTAAAGCAAGATCATCAAATGTTACTGTGTCCTTTACATCATAACACTTTTATTTTTATTAGGTGAATAAAGAGTGAAATATAGGTTTCAAATTTTAGTGTATAATTTCAAGACATTGCATTTTGGTTAAAAAAAATACTTACAAAGCATTATGTCATTATACTGCACTTGGTTCAAATTTATGATTTGAAGTAGTTGCTAGCTGAATAATTTGTCACATTTATTTTATTTCATATGTGTATTCTGTTAAACTTTATCTTATCAAGTATTTAAAATAGATTTTGGATAGTCATTTCTGCCCTGATAAGTTAATATAGCATTGTGACAACCATAATCCTTTATTGGCTTCATAAGTTTTTAAGATATAAGGACAGAATTTTTAGAATGGTTACAATAGGGTACCAGATTCTAAATATGCTATGGAAAAAGATTTATATAACTCTATAAGAACAATTCGACACTGATATACCATAATAAAAACGTCTAATGAATTGTATACTAAAAAATGGACATATATCATTTGCATGAATGAAATCACAATTTTTCAACATGGTTGAAAACAAATGTTCTAGGACAAATTCTTCATTAAAGCTTATTTTAGTCAAGGTAGGGAACCGATCCAAGCTGACTCCCACCACGTACATGCTCATATAGAATTGTAAAGTATGTGTTAAATAAGTGTGCAACTGGTAACATAGTGTTGCATAAAAGAGTACACGAAAATGAAAGCTTCGCGCAATTCTTTTGTCATACAATTATTAAAAAAAAATGGATACTTTATGGTATTTCTATTAGTCTATACAAATATTCATATTCGGAACGGCAAATAGACTATTGTGATTTGCTACATACATCATAAATGTATACAGTGTAACTTCGTGTGACATTTAACATCATTACCACAGCTTGTATTTCCCGATTAATTAATACTTACTCCATATTTCATTTATTACTCATCAAAAGCCACTTTTGAAGTTCGGGCATTCCTAAACGGTTTTATTGAAATCGTAAGATCGAACGCTGATTTAAATATTCAATAGAGAGAGTCATTGCATTACATCACACATATAATTTCCTCGTTGTCCATTCAGCCATTTAATTTAAATTGCGTAGGCGGTACATCAGATTCCACATCAAGAACTATTACACTAAATCAAGTTACAAGACGACTAATATCTTGAAGGTCAAGGTTCATGCGTTTCACATGCGGGTCAATGCAACCGATTAAATCAAAATTCGAGATTCTAACTAATGCTTCTTTTATATATAAGTCACGGGAGAATAACTAGTCAATCTTTTGTCTGTGACTCACAGGCCGGAACTAGATGGAGATTAGGAATCAGTTATAACGTCATCAGTGACAAACTCCAAAATCATGATTTTTCGAGTATGACAAAAGCCGTCAATTATTTTTCACCATATTGAACAGCATTACCTATCGTTTTATATATTATTGAAATTATTTTCCTGTTATTCCTTAAATAAAGAAAGAACGAATATTGTCTAAAGATCACTGTATTGTACTTCTGTATACGACGCAAGAGTTAAAGAGGTTTTTTTCGCTTTTTGTGGACTGTATATTTCATACTGAAATATGACTGCTCCGAAAAAAAAAATTTGTAAAGTTAATGCAAGATCTAAATCGCCAATACGAAGTATAGAACGTATTTCGAATTGAATACATGACTACATGATATGACGTTCTCATAGGATACTCCATTGTATAGTTGTACATTTTTTACACTGAGAATGGCATTTATATTTACTTTTATTTGCTTTGTGCCTTGTTAATATATTACAGGGAATCGTGTGTATGTATATATGCATAAATACTTTTTTTATTACAGTGGTTCTCATCGGAGACTCCGGAGTAGGAAAGAGTAATTTACTCTCTCGCTTCACACGAAACGAATTCAACCTCGAGTCAAAATCGACCATAGGCGTCGAGTTTGCGACGCGCAGTATACAGGTGGATGGTAAGACTATCAAGGCTCAAATATGGGATACAGCTGGACAGGAACGTTATCGTGCTATTACTTCAGCGTAAGTTTACTTGAAAATCACAAATAAAAGATCATTGCATGTTACACGTGGATGTAAATCACCATGAGGAATTGCATCAACATTACTTTAACTATCCTCAAGTTGCACATAAAGTGCCAGTTATTGTGGTATAGTGATATTCAATTATTGTAAACAACTGTTATTGATAACCTTTCATCGTATTTGTACAAAATACCTCAACGTCAGTGTCGATTCATGTGTCTTAAAAACATATTGTCATTCTTAGCAAATAACATGGAGTGCAGTAGATTTTTAAAAAGACAACCCATCGGTACAATGCCTCATGAGTTTTTATAAATTGTTCATTAGGTAATGACATATCCAGTAATCTTTCGCAGCCCAGATCTGTTCCTTCGATGTGAAAATAATGTTGAAACTATTTACATGGAGTCATGCGATGCTTATAATTTCAAAGTAGAATCTATTGAATTTTAAGAATTTACTTTATAGCATATCTATCGTATACAAGATTTACATTTGACATCGGCAGTGCTCTAATTCCAATTTTACTTTTACAATTTACAGATATTACCGTGGGGCGGTCGGAGCACTGCTCGTGTACGACATAGCGAAACACCTGACGTACGAAAATGTGGAAAGATGGTTGCGAGAACTGCGGGATCACGCTGATCAGAACATCGTGATTATGCTAGTGGGCAACAAGTCGGATTTGAGGCACTTGCGCGCGGTACCCACCGACGAGGCCAAAGCCTTCGCCGAAAAGAATGGTCTCTCCTTTATCGAAACGTCTGCCCTGGATTCGACCAATGTCGAAACTGCGTTCCAAAACATATTAACAGGTAAGATCATGAGGGATTATCGATTCGAATTGTCCCCACCTTTTTACGCTTGCATTCTACTGATGTTTCGTTTTATTTTTATTTTAGAAATATACAGAATCGTCTCGCAGAAACAGATCAGAGATCCACCCGAAGGAGATACAATCCGGCCACAGAACGTAGAACCTATCGACGTTAAGCCAACGATGAACTCTGACGGAATGCGCAAGCAGTGCTGCCAGTGACTCGCCTCGCTGCTTTATATGTGAGTAACACGTATATTTTTTCTTCTTACAAAATGCCTCTGTATGACTTTAGTCGCGACAGTTGATTCAGATTGAAAGCACACACAAGCCCATGGCATTCAAAACGATACGCATTTCTCGATACCCTCCATGGAAATTATTCCTCGTACCGTTAAAAGAAAATTATTCCAGAGTCGATCAATCTAGTGCGTAAACTTGACTCGTATAAACCTTTAACTGTCATTTATTATCATGGAAGAGTGCAGATAACTACTGACGTCGGATGCAGATTAATATTGCCTTTCAATTGACACTGACGCACATGGAATTACAAAGTAGAGTCAATAAGATTATCTTCAACGATAATCTCATCCCATATCGATCCTGGCTCTTGTCTCCCATAAAGCAGCGATGATCCAGGCGCCCAGCAAGATCTACATGTTCTTTTCTAGAAGCGGTAACACGGAGGGAGGAAAGGAGGAGAGAGTGGTGGCTGGTGGTAGGATATAGCAGGTGCGTAAGAGCACGAGAGCTAAGACTATGCGTACGGGCCGGTGAAATCGTATGCTAGAAGAGTCTGACGGTCAGTTCGAGCAATAGCACCAGGGGGTAAACGTGGACCTATCCGTGCATAGAGGTAATATAAAACATACGCGTAAACACGATACTAGTGCGTATTAACGTCGAGCGATGAGAACAGTGAAGCGCCGGGACGAGAGAGAGAATAAAGAATATCGGGAGAGAGAACGAAGAAGAGGAAGAAAGAGAGAGAGAGAGAGAGAGAGAGAAATCGAAGAATTTAAATGATCAGCAACTTATTACGAATATGCAAAGGAAAAGAAAGCGCGCCCCAAGAGATACACGACGCGATGAACGGGATAATACACGCTGTGGCCCACGCACCATTCTGCCCTCTATTTAAATTTGTCTTATTTACGATATATATATATATTAAAAAAAAGGTATATATATAAGTATATATATATATTATGTTATCATAATTGAATGTTGTATTACCGCTTCTTTGTAATACATATATCATTATTCTTCTCTACGCATAGTGTGACCGTGAGTATATAAACAATTTATAATAATATATTTACGATGGAAATCATGTGAGCGTACGTCGTAATACACTAAGGGGTGGAAGTGGGAGGGAGTTGGGAGGAGTCCGTGGAAGTTCAACGGCGACGAAGAAAGGACACATCGGAAGGATCGACGGACCGTCGAAGAGACGCGATGATTTTGGAATTTTTCGGGGAAAGATACAGCTGCTAAATTTGGAGGAACCCTGTTGCTCACTGTCCGTTCTCGCTCTCCACGTAGTAGAGTTAAGCCGTACGCGCTAGGCACTAAGTCTCTACATGCTTTTCGATTGCGTTCTTTTTACGAGAGGCTTTTTACGTCTGAAGCTATGCATAAGTCAAAGTGACAACAAAAAACTCCACGCGTATGAAATCATACGTAGGCCCTTCTTCGAATCTTTGTCTCTTTAAGTGAACGCCACTCGGGAGATATTATTTTTCATTACCTATAACGAAATTGTTTCGACGTGTGTAGCCATAATGTAATAAAAAAAAAGAAAATGAAAAAAAGATGACAACATCAGGAAAACCACCCTCCCTCTGTCTCGTATCGTAAATAAGGCTAAAAGGAAATGTAAAACTAAGAGCGAGCGAAGCATTGTAAATTGATATCTACGCTTTTGTGCACTACACGGGAGATTAACGAAATCTAATTAAATACCTAATATTATGCTTTAGACGAAAGCACCCAGAGGAGGATTTAAATGATAAAAGGAGAGAATGAAAAAAATTGTGAAGGAAAACAATTAAACACACCGTTATTAAATATACCACGTTATGCGTAATTGACTAACCTTATTGTTAATCGCTATTATTTTACATCTGTTCTATTCTTTTGTTTTTCCTTCTTTTCTTTTCAATGACCAATATCCGTGCGGAAATAAAGGTACTTCTTTCGTTAGCCAGATCGAAAAAGAGAAGAAGCGTGACGGTCGAAACTCCACGTCGACACTTTGCACGATTTTATTAGTCTGTGTGTCGATTTTATATTAT
Source organism: Trachelus tabidus (assembly GCA_030142655.1). NCBI lineage: Eukaryota > Metazoa > Arthropoda > Insecta > Hymenoptera > Cephidae > Trachelus > Trachelus tabidus. The sequence goes on from JARQTI010000871.1 coordinate 91,429, forward strand.
ATTTTTCGTGAAACCGCCACAAAAAAGGTTCGTTATGGCATCGACGTTGCGCCTCGACCGTAATTTCGTGTCTTTGATTCGTGCTAGTACTCTGCGCACCTGAATCATATAGAGATAGTAATTGGGTAAAGCCGTAGCTTCGAATATACGTTTTATTATTTTCTATTTGAAGCTACGTATATACATTATGAATTTATTCACGAGATAGAAAATAAAAAACGAAGCAATCAAAATTATTACGACTTGGTTCGTTTATTTCCTTACTGATTATTGTACGGGAAGAAAATATTGTGATTAAAGTAATAACGGAGGACACTTTAATATTGCTCTGATACTTGTCTTCTTTGCACTCGTCGATATATATCCCTCCTTCTAGATTGTACAATAGTTTCTGCGAGTTAAACGATGACTCGAGGTCACGAACGATTTATGATTAGGGTTTAAAGTGCGTGTGCTGTTGCGCCATTGTTATTAATCCTTAACGCGAAGAAGTTTATAAATCCAATGATGAATGTGATTGCTGTGTGTTCGGCTGTTGTACTGGATAATGAAAATTAAGTGAAAATTTAATCTCTTAGGCCATCAGTGATACGTGCACCTTACTGAGAAACGTAAGTCGATACACAATGATTCTAGGATTGGGGTTGTCATTGAGTGATTGCTATAATGGCCCTGAATAAAATATTAAATGATCATTTATTCTTAGTATAATTGAGCAGTAGTTTTCTGCGTACTGCGAATAAATTTTCTACACAATAAATCTTTTACTCAGCTGACCTCGTGGCCTCAGCCAGTGCCAGTGCCAAATTGGCGGCTCCTAGAAATTACACAGCGACACCTAACGACTTACTGTGCCTAGCATTTAAGATTATAATAGGAAAGTCAGTGACGTTCATTATTTGGACTGACAATGATAAAAAGTCCTGCATTTGGAGTCCATCCAAAAGTTACGAATTTTGAAGGTCCTGCTCGTGCAGTTGAATGCATTAATCTTTTGACGATGCTTCCGTGTCCTTATAAAATATACAGCCAAAGGACGACCAACATCGACGCGGTGGCCTTCTCCGAGAGTCGTACGGCACAATTTGTTCTGATTTTATTCGCAGCGTACGTTATTTCGGTATAACAATCGGAATAAGATTTGACGTATTATTCACGAGAAGATAAAGCTAAGAAGCTGCGGATACCGATGCTGGCTCAAGGCGAACGGTATTTCTCGGCGCTCCGGCTCGCTGACACTTTTGCCTCCATTCGAGCCACCGCAACAATTCTGGATTTTGCGTTGCATCGTTGGTATCAGCGCGTGCTTCCAGTTGTTGATAATACGCGTCACGCAAAAGTCGAAATGTCTGGATATTTCTGTAAGGCTGTTGTGTCACGGGGTCGAGGTACCTCGCGGGCAGCCTGAAAATAATAGCGGGTGAAAACGGTACATGGATTATTTTTGTGCTACGATCAGAGCTTTACGGGACAGAGAACTAAGTACAGATTGATTATTCGATTTGAGAACAATGCAAGTTTATGGCTGGTCAATTAATCGGTACCGTTATCGGACGGTATATCTAACGCAACTGTAATTTGTTAATTGCTTTTAACTGTGTCGTTTAATGTACCACGAGTGCATGCACGCACTAGATAGTTACATTTCGGACTTGTAATAAAGTTATTCTTACCGTGTGATAGCGCAAAGAGCCTTAAGCGGAGGTCTAGGTACGGCTGACTTCTTAAAAGCCTCATGAAACAATTGTTCATTCTCAAAAGTGATGAATGTCCTCTCATAAAATGAACCGGTTTCTTGTGCGGTAACAACTGTGTCCTTTTGAGCGACAGAAAATGTATTAATGATATGGTAATTTAATCGGGTGAAAGATTATTTGAGAGCGTACCTCCTGGGACTCCGGTTTTTTCTCGATCGAATCACTGAAGAATTTATAAATTGATGAATTAGGTATTAATATTTTTTATCTGCGTTAATATAATAATTCTTTCTTCTTACCTTTCCGATGCTGAAGGTTCTACTTGAGAAGGATCCGATGCCGGTACGGCACTTTTCTCGTCGTCGCCTTCTACGTTAATTTTTTCTTCTTCCTTTTCTGATGGCGATTCTGATAGAAGCATCACGGGCATCGATAAGGACTGATATCGTATCATGGGACCAACCTGAGTTTTTCTTACTGTTCTCGTGTTTTTCTTTTCATTTTCCAACTTTTGATATTTTTCTGTTTTGTAAAAGAAATTGTAAGGATAAACTGATCGAACCAATATCCCTTTTTTTTTAGCAGATGAAAGTATTTTGCTTTTTTGCATGTCGTACCTAACGATTTAAGATTAATTTCCTCGGTTAATAGAGCTTCTTCCAAAAGCTCCTGTTGTGTTGGTTTCCATGTATCGTGTCTCACAATCTTTACCTTCTTCTTTTGGTCTTCGTTTCTTTCTCTTAATCTCTTCTGCGTTGCAGCAGACTTTGCAGCTGTTGAGCGACGAATTGATTTTCTTTCTGTAATATTTTTAAAATAAATATACATGAAAGTCAAAGCCTTACTTTTACGTTTAGTGTACTTCGTGTATTAATGTTTCGGATAAGATACCCGTATTATCGAATGAAAATCTTCCTTGTCTTGGAATCTTCTTTTTTCTTTCTTTTGGAGTAGATTGTGGTTGTGCAGAAATAACTTTAGGTTCCTTATATGCCTTTGTTATGAGTCTGCGTTTCTTTTTAGGTCCCTCTTGTTCGGGATCAGAAACAGGCTCATCATTCTCATCGATACTAAAGTCTGAATCTACCTCATCCTCGCCTTCGTCTTCCTCCCTACAGAAAAAACTATTCAATAAATCTGAGCAGTAGGTATCACCAGATATGTAATGACAGATTCTAACATATAATCATTATCTTGTTCCACTTCTTCAAAACCGCCATAGGTAGTTTTGTAAAAGTCATCGTCCTCCTCCTCGTTTAACAATTTAGCCATTTTACTCCCGGCATTCGAGCGTCTTTCCCTTGACAACGCCATGCTTCAAGTAATTTTATCAACTGCAGTACAATCAACAAATTAACGCTTTGTCTTTTAAGGTTAGATTCTAACAACTCCAAACCACTTCTGTTTCAACCATAGAGCAATAAGTTTTCCTAAGAAGGTCGAACAATGTACATCATTTGGTCCGATTACTCCTGGCACAGCTATGGTTAACTACAGAAACTCAATATGGCGATTTCCAATGGAATGACTCCGCAACTACTTTTTGTCCCCTATTGGATACCCAGGCTATTTACTCGACAAATAGCAGAGCCTCCACGTGCACGTTTCCCAGAATAACAGTAGGGAGCGTGCAAAACAAAGTGGAAATCCCAGGAAGGTGAGTTGGCGGCGTGTGGAAATCGTAGTCCACGTGCAAGGGTGTCAGACCTAGTGGTCGCTCTGAAGCAGAGGTAGTCCGTGTTCAGAGTTCGGCCGAGTCCGTCCTAAGGCTCTCGCGTACCGAGCAGTGCCGAGTGTTCTACGTAGCTGGCAGTAGGAGTGGGAGAGGGTAGGAGGTCTAACTTTACACCAGTCATCGGCAGTGTTCGTCTCTCTGGCTGCAGGTTTGGTGGTTTCATTTCGCAACGTAGACTTGGGAGTGAAGGTTTCTTTAGTCCAAGTAGCAACGACAGACGGTGGTGGTGACGACGGCAGCATTAATAATCCAGAAGAAGAAGAAGCAGTTGTTCTCGGTGTCTGTGAATATCAGTGATTGCGAGCGTCAGGACCCACGTCACGGAGTACGTAATCGCGACGGAAATGCCGATCAGTTGTTAAGAATTATGTGGGATACTGTCGCGGGATCGCGATCGGCCACACGTCAAGTCAGCTGACATATTGCGCCCTGCTACGCGAGAGCAGCCTTCGGTAAGTGTCCCAATCGCGCAACCTGCCCCTCTTCGAGGCACTATTTTTACCCGCGCGCCTCGACAAGGCTCGCGAGTGCGCGGCGATCGTGATACGGACACGCTGTGTGTCCTTGCAAAAAAAAAATGATCTGCAACCGATGACGACCCATCGATCGTTAACTCTCGACTCGTATAACCCAAGTGAAACACGGAGAGAGATCTAGAAAGAAAGAGAGAGTGCTGAGAAATATCCGCAATCGGCCAGGCTATCTAGTACGGCTAACAAAGAAGCGGCGCAATTTCGGCCTCAAGTTGCGTGTTCATGGACGACGTTTGCTGCTGCTGCTGCTGTTTCTGCTGTCCTCTGTGCCCATGCGTGCCTGAGTGCGTGCGTGCGTGTCTATAAATGCGTGCGTGCGTGTGGTGCGGTCCTGTGTCAGTGGGACGCCAGTGCCGATCCGATCCAAGCGCGAATGCGCATTCGTACGCCACGCATTCACTCGCTCTCTTTCTTTCTATTCTTTCCTCTCTCCCTCCTCTGAATCTCTCTTTCTCTTTCTCTCGTATTATCCAGCCCTTGGATCCCTTGATCGACTCTCTCTCTCTCTATCTCTCTCCTTCTCCTTCACTTGTTACGACTGGACGAACGCACAATGCGTTCACGTCTGCAGCCGTGAACGAACGGACGAACTTGCACGGAACGGTCTCTGCTTTCTCACGATCAAACGTGGAAAGGGACTGTGTCCAGCCATGGCGTCGAAAGTAAAAATGTGAGAAAAGCAGCGGCCTCCGATACGCTGCTGCTACGTAAGTAATTGCGTACTACGTCGTCGAAAACATCTCGGAGTCTAACTAGCAGCTATCCAAATAGCTAACTAGGATATCTAGCGAGCGAGCGCGGCCATGTTACACGACGTTTCTCGTTTTCAAGTGTACGATTTGAAGAATACCGCGATCACTAATCGGCATCGTACACACTACGCATCATCACATGTACGACGCGTGCCACACCTCTCTACTTTCTTAAAGATTTCTAATGCTTCGGAATTGATATTTGATAGTCAAAGTTTTCGTTATCTTCAAAATTACATATACGAAGGTCGATGTACCAGTGAAGTTGGACTAGTTTTTACCGATGCTCAACGGATTCGTAAACGGAATCCCTTTTTATTTCGTGTGAAATTCGTTCGCCAAACAAATAGGGAATCTTTGGATCTTGTTGTCTTCTTATTATCGTACGTGAACAGAAGTATAGTTTTTTAATATGAATTATTCAAGTATCGTTTGGAACTTTGCGTAGCCTTGAAAATTAATCTACGTAATTTTCACTTAGATTTATTCTGCTTCCTTATTTCTGAACTCAATTCAAAATTACGATTTTACGCAATCTTTCGCGTCATTGTAATTTCACAGAATCGATAGAACCACATATACTATCATTCTGTTATCTTGTTACTTGTTTGTCCTTTTTCTAGTTTGATCCTATCGTTCAGCCCGCCCTTCTGCTCGAGTTTACTCAAAAACGTCGTTGCAACACTTTTGCTTCTTCCCCTTGGCAGTATTTATCGTCTGCTACAGATCCATTCTTTCAGAAGTAACGTTAAATACATCTTCGAGAAACTTTTTTACTTCTCACAGAGTCTGTAATACGTATTCCTTTGTATCACAGTGATTTTTTTCCCCTTTGTCACTCTGGCCATTTTCTCACTGTGTTTTGATGAGCGGTTTCGCTGTGCTTATCGCTATGACTTTCCTATACTTGATTCTTATCTACAATCACGTTTCCATTGTTGAATCCAAGTTTCTCGAACCCGCCCCCGTGCTATTTCGTAATTGCACCAGGCCTCGTACAATCGTCCAAGCGGAAACATTTGTAACATCGAACTCCTTAAGCTGGTCTCTTTCACTCTGAGAAAACTGGAGACACCTGCCGACTTCGCTCGGTACAGAGGAATAATGGCGGCATGCTTCTAAATAACGTTATAAGGATATATTATACGACATGTGCGTGTAAAGCCTCATTATCGCTCTTACATCGCATACCGTATCTCTCGTATCAGCTGCGCCTTCGGTGCCAGCCAGCCAGCAGCAATGACTTCCCAATCGTATTTTAAATTACTTCGTTACCTTCCTGTACACGCGTTTCGCTATTCCACGAGTGTCCTACGCAGGCGGAAATAAAAAAAATGAAGCAATCGCGTCGCCTCGACAAGGTCGTTCGAAAAATCGAGTCTCTTCACCGCGTAGCGGCCTTTGTGTTATTAAGGTTGAACTCGGACCGGGTGTGTGAGTCGTTTGGTTCGACTTTGCCAAGGTCGAAAGTCTATACAACCTTGCGGCACTACCCAGAGCAAATATAGATATACGTACACGCGACGCGGGACTAAACACCGAGAGAAAGACGAAACTGGCGGACATCGACGTCCTCCTTGTGTCTCCTCCCTCCCTCCCTCCCTCCCTCTCTTTCTCTCTCACACACACCAGCGACTCCTTTTCCGCAATGGTACTTTTGGCATTGGAACGCTGCCGGGAACGTTTTTTTATCGCGTCACCTACTGCTGTGACCTTTTTCTTCTCTCTCTCTCTTATCTCCCTCCACCAGGACTACTTCCGTTTTGCAATTCATTTCTCTTTCATACCCGGTTGACTCGAAGATGAATAAACTGCTGCTGTCAGTCTCTTCTAGACGCTCTCCAATAGCGACCGAACGTTTTCTCGTCAACCGACATATTTGTTTTCACTTTCTTTCCTACTGGCGCGCTCTTTATATAAATTCTTCATTCGAGTCGCCCTGTTGTCGTGAAACCTCTTGCGTCCCATATTGTTTTTCTTTGGCAGTGCGATCGCTGACATTGTAGGTTAGGTCAGGCCATTTTTGTGCGATACTGTTTTCTTTGTTTCTTAAATATCCCAGCGCCTTCTGTAGTAATAAAATAGACGGGCGGGTAGGATAAGCGTTGGAAAGCAGGGTCTGGCCAATGTGTACAAATGGTGCGGTTTATTTTATTTCTATCACCCGATTGGTTATCCGTTACGGAAGCGCCTTTAATGCGTATACAAGAATCGAGAAATCTGACCTCGTCGACTATGTATTCCCTACACGTGGAAATGTACATTTGCATTGTCTTTCTACGTCATTTCTAAGTTAATCGAGCGACGGGTGCTATTATCGACTGAATACATTTACAAATTCTTTGTGCCTCGTTCACGTCCTCTCAGGTGTTGCACTGAATTTTCCCTGGAATATTGCTCTTTGCGTACGTCGGTCGACAATCGTAGTTTTTCTCAAAGTCAACGAATGAGTCTGCTCGATAGGAACAACATCGTCATTGCCAAAATACACGTGGTGGTACGTCGCACAAGGAGCGACGATCTGTCAATGAGAAAATGCAATGCCGTTCGGCCCGGAATCGTCAATTCTTTCGAAAGTTTCGTCAGTTTGCCGCGAACTGTTATCGTGGCGCTAGTTTAAATCTGTAAAAATATTCTCGTTATTAAAGGTAAATATTAATGCGACGACTCATGAAAGTTGCAAGTATGCAGTCCGGTTCACTTGAATCGTAAGTCCTGTGGATTTTCGTCATTGATTTCTGTCATGAACGAAGTATTATCGAGAGAACTCGTCGTGTGTATCTGCTCTCGTATAACACGTAGACGCGTGATAACGATTTCTTCTTAAACAAATCGATAGCCAAATACTTGGAGGGAAGTCGCCGCCGAAAAGAAATTTCGCGTGCACGCAATGCCATGAGTCGCATTTACGTAAATTGGTTGAATACCGTTGGAGCAGTCGATCGTAACGTTACTGCGCATGCGCGACAACGCTATGGCTACTTCCCGCCAGTCCAAACCGTGCTTTTATTCGTAACATCTCGCCGAGAAACTCCTGGAAATCGTGCAACGTTTTTCCGTCGTAGCTTCGCTTGAACTTTAGAGCTTAATAGGAAACAAAAACCGGAGAGCCTGATATGTAATCGGGAAACGCGTGTGCGTCACTCTGCTCGCGTTGGCTGAGTCAATCGTCGAGGGGACAACAGCGTGACGAGACAAGAGTGGACGGAACGAGAAGAGAGGGAGATTCTTAACGCGAAGAGTGGGAAAGTCTTATACGCATATATTACCCGCACGTGGATCAGTCAGAAGCTCTTGGTGCGTAGGGACAAAGGAATGGAGAGGAAGAGTGAAGGTTTATTGTCGTTAAAAATTACGAGCATACCTTATTATCGATCAGCCATTGTTCTTGCTTTAACAATTTCACCGCCAGCCAATTTAATCCCGGCCGAATCTCTAGGGCGTATTGAAATTTTCGTAACTTGCTTTTATCCGCGGTTTCGTATATACCGCATTATTTTTACGTATATCTTTCAAATTTTCATTCACGATGACAGCACTTTCAGGCCTACGACTCCATTTTCTTTGCACAATGGGATTCGTGTTATTCTAACGTTCCCATAACGTTGTCTTTAATTAACAGCGAGAGTGGGATGGTGGAGGAGGGAAGGTGAACCAGATATTTATTGTTTTGTACTCAATTCAAACTGTTGCCAGTGTCAAATGAAAATTTCGAGAGCTTTTTCATTGTTTACCGATTTTCCTGCACGCTCAAGTTCGGCGTGAAATTTTCTTACGAAGATTCGTCATTGTCGATCGTACGGATTGTTTTCGAATGTAATACGGGAGTGCGACGTTGTTGTGTCTTGCGGAAAGGTCGCGACGCGCAGTTTTCCTTAATACAATTATTGTAACGATACGAGAAATCCCTATGTTCCGTTAACAACAACAGAAGCTGGACAAGAGACGTTTTGTTATTTTCATCGTAAATCCGTCAGGCGCATTCGCAACGGTCGTACTGCGAAGAATTAAAAATAAAAGCGCAGACAACTCTCCCATTCACTTCGACTTTTGGCTTCCTGTCAAAGTCACCATACCGCGTGTATTCGCGCAGCAAGAACTCGTGGAGATTCGGCTTTATTCCTAGATGTGTACGTAAAGAAGGTACTAGGGGACGGAACTAGATTGACTTTACTATATTATGCGCTCTGTCCAGTAGCTACGCTTATTAGAGATTCTTTAGCATGTAAATTTACTTGCTTAGCCAATAGAGGAAATACCTGGACGTTTCGAGAATTCCTACAGGGGTCGACAGTCGTACCAACTGATTTCGCATAATGAATATTCGTCAATTTACTTATCACGAAAGTTCGTACCAGCCGGGAGGAACCCATAGGTCATGGAAAGATTGCGTGAGGGTGTTCAACTTGGACGATTTGGCCATCAGTCTTTGTGGAAAAATCGCGAAATCATTGTTTTCGGTGGAACTTGGGAATCTTGTGCAAGACAAAGTAATCGTATTTGCTGTCGCGCAAGTTTGCAACGGGTGACGCAATCGTCGGAAATCGGGTGCTGTTAATGCGATACGAAGACCCGACGGTAGCCGAGGGGTGGGCTCGAGAACCGAATAAACTCTGTCGATGCTATTGTTGAGGTTTAAGAGACACAGTGACTGTCCAAAATTCTCTGGTTATTCCGACGACGGGGGAGTGCCGATGCACCCTTGCGATATAAACAAACCTGTATTTCGTTGTTTGCGAATTCGTATCTTGGATGCTTACCAAGTGTATCTTTAGAGAAAGGAGTATCATTCTATGCAGTTGGTATTTCTTTATTGTCATATATCGGTTTTAGATCACTGCCTTGGAAAGGGACGTTGTGCGTACAATGCATTTTTGCTTGTTTATTATTTTTCAACCAGTCAACATGACTCGAGTATTTTTTCTGTGTATAGACACGTGTTCATTGACGGTTCAGACACGTGAAAATTCCCACGTCTCTCCAAGAGGACTTTAAAGCACGTCGCTACTTCTGTCTGGATGTCATACGAAATCTGCCTCTTCTCGTGGTTCTCAGAGGGAAATTCGAGCTGGCGTTGAAACGGTCCAGGGGACGAGATAAAAAAATTAGGCCTAAAAGAGTTTCCAAGGATGTTTTTACTTCTGTAGGGAGATTGCAAGGATAAAGACAGTCGCCCTATATCCTTGCGCTATTTGTTTCTTCTACTGTGTTCGAGCCAGCAATTTGTCCTCCGTCTCTTCACTGCCAATTCTATTAGCCACGTGTTCCACGGTCAGTATAGGGTTTCACCAGCGGTTGCTTAACCGTGCCCGTAATACAGTCAAAGCGCCACGTCCCACATAAAGGGGACCGTGCCTTTTTCGAAGCCCCGATGCACCCTGATCGACGTTACTTTAATTCCAGTCCTCGGCAGGAATCGATCTAGTGACGCCTTTGGTAACGTTGTTCTCTCGATCTCGTCAAAGTCCCTGATAACGTTCCTCTAACTGACTGTAGAGTAGTGCTGTAGAGTGTGGCGGTCGAAATGTCTGTAGGGTCGAACGAAACTGTAGCGCACGTGGTCGCATGCAACGGCGTGCGTACACCTTGTCTCTCGCACGTGTACGCGTGCACATGGCGCGAGAGCGGGACAGAGAGGCAGGCAGATGGAAAAGAATGGAGGTTATTGACCCTATGGGATTTATACGTCATTCCTTCTTTTTCCTCCTTTTTTTCTTTTCACGTCGATTAGGTATACGATATGACGAAACTAAGCGGCCATGGAGAAGCGGTGGCCAGTGTTTGTCTCGAGGTGGAAAGAGAGGATTCCAGGAAATTTTTGAAAGATTCGAGTAAATTCGTCGTGACGGTTGGTAGGCGCCTCTCCATTGTCAGCCAAGTCAGCGGGCTGGATTTTAAAGAGCGATGACTTACGAAGCTCACTGAAAAGGACAGAACGTTAGAATTTTAGATAAGAAGTCTGCATTTACGAAAAAAGGGGGGGGGACATGAATTTTGAGGGATGTTCGTATTTAAAAATCCAGTCTATAGTGTTTGGTCTCAGCGTCGGCTCGCGTACTCGCAGTTCCATTCGCATTTGTCGAGAGAATCCGTGAAGGAGAAGAGATTTTACCGTTAGCCCAGAGAATCAAGCTCGAAGGAAGGAAGGACTCGTCGTTTATTACATGGGCGTAAGCAAGCGTGGCGTCTCAGCATGCAGCCAAACGGGATGGTTCCTTCGATACTATTTTTATGTCCGATTACTGAATCAATGATAAATTCACGGAAGTCGCGTGATTTTCTTGGAGATTTTTTTCTCATAACCGTTTCGTGAAACTTTTAAAGCGTTATCTATGGCATTTTTAAGCGACCCGGTCGGTAACCAAGATCTCGGCATACGCAGAGACCACGCTCTTACCTAAGAATCACATTGGCACGGCTCGTGTAAAGGAACCTTTAAGCGCGTGATGCGAGGATTGGCCCGTGTGAAGTCTTCTCGACTATTGGGAGCTATGAGTGCGCGCACTACGATGCGACGCCTGCGCTCATCGTACGATGCCACCACCTCCGCGGCAGCTCCTTTCCACGGCAGCCCTTGTTCATCCGCCGTATCGTTCGTTGGATCCGCTTTAATTTTCGATCTCTCCCTGCTGGCCCTCTATTTTCCTTTCTCTGACGCACCCTCTGTCGGCACTCTTTCTATCTCTACGAGGAGCGAAGGAACGACAGAGCAAGATAAACAGGACCGTGGGAGACGTTCCTAAGGATGCACAGGTAGCGTTCGTTCCTACCGGAGAGGCAGTGGGCAAACATCCCAGATACGTAAACGTTGGGTCAATGGGATGTTGAGGCAGATTGGTAGACCAAGTGTCGACCGAGGCGTTTCTAGTCTCTTTAAGAACCAGCTGCGTTCGCGCCGACTCGCCCTTCGAAACGACCTTGTCAGCCTCGGTGTCTCGTAACAAGATTCCACGGATAAAGCTGGAGTCGGACTTTGCATCGTGATTGATTTATTCATCCCTTCGTGATCAGCCACGTTCCATTTTTATTTCGGGCTTCTTTTTCCGCTATTGATATTATTTATGTGGTTATGACGGGTGTCTCTCGTTTTCTGTAATATCAAGTAAAAATTCAATGACGTCAACGTCGTAGTATATGTAGACTGGGTTATCTTTTGTAGAGACCTTGACGGACATTTGCCAATGTAATGCCGTTACTAGATATTCTGGGCCAATCGTTCCTCGGATAGACCAAAGATTGCATTAGGCTCTGGTAGACATGCCAGAACGATATAAACGTGTTATATATACCATACGTCATAAGTGTACCGAGCGTGTAGGAAAGTTTATTGGATTTCATTTCTGGATGGCTTTTGCTTCAAATTCGAGCAGTATGTACAGCAATATATAACCTCAGTAGAATACGAAGAGACCAAAAAATAAATAAGTGGAATAAAGTCAAGTATAAACTTATTGAACGCTGCCTTTGTGATGTGTCAAGAATGACGCAGCAAATTCACAGTCAGAAGCTTGCACATCAGTCAACTTGTTCTTATTTAAATTTCGTACGAGCATATCACTGACATAAAGAAAGTAGGGACTGCTCGGCAAAGAGCTTGTCGAAAACCGTGTTCACACAATTATTCCACTAAAGTGCGCACTGTATTACGACACTGGCAGCCTTCGTCAGACAACTGTGCTGCACTATGAATTATTTCGTACTCCTGTTAGATGGACCGTCGAGCCGCTTTTTGAACTTTCTTGAATGACCTCATTTTTTCGGGTCACGAGATCATGTGGTGCATCATACGCGCGACGAGAAGCGAAGTAGAATTCGAGAGAGCGATTATTATCGATCATGTGTCTCTCGCAATTGGGCCGCTAGGTACGTCTTTTAAAGTTCGAGCAGCGCGTTTCCCTTGGTTAAAGTGCTTACCGCAAAGTTCCAACGCGTGAGACATGGAGCTCGATGCGCGCGCATCGTACCTTTTAAACAGTAGAGTGGCGCCATCTCTGCCACGATCGTATTGTCTAAGCTTCAGAGCGCAGAACACTTTCAGCGTCGCTATCCGTAATCAGTAGCGGCACACGCTCGAGACGCCCCAAGTTTCACCAAGCTGAATGCGAGAATATTACTTTTAACACGAAGAAACGGCAGCTGCCACCGTGTCCACGAACCATATTCTGATTCTTTAAACGCGTTCGGCTGACCTCACCGTGATCGCAGAGATTTGACCGCACGTCCATTATACACACGGTCCTGAGCGGGAGGGGTCAGCTGCGAGTCAGCAGTGCTCATTAATGCAGCGCCGTCGCTGCCACGGCCGTCCTTGTAGTCATCGCCTTCGTCGTCGGTGGTACCCCTTATGTTACGACTTCCTCTCCCATTTCTCTCGTTCTCTTTCTTTCTCTCTCCCCACTCAATCTGCGTATCCTATGCGCCCCCTCAATTCCTACGGCACTGGTCTGCTTGGGCACTCGAGTTCTTCGCTCCCAATTCCATCTGGCAGTGGCGACGGCCGCCGGTACCGTAGAGCAAGGAGGGTCTTGGCAAGTTCACGTTTTCGGTAAAGGATTTGGCTCGTGAAGTGCGTGCGTGTACCAAGAAGAAGTTAGTAGAGTCGTGAGGGACACGGAGCTGCTGTGTTCCGTGGGCGTGAAAGATTGTCAGCACGGGTTCCGCTGTCGCTCGGACCGAGCTTCGTGTGTGTGCCGCTTCGCCAATCGCCATCATGAAAACATTCGCCCGTCGTGTCGTTATCGTTCCTCCTCCGTCCTTGTAGGTTCCTCGGATTGAAGTAATATCGAACGCTCGTATGCGAAGCTAACAGTGTGCCAGAATTATATTATTTTCGTGGTATTCTCGTGTAAAACGATTAATATCGTGAATTTTTGGGCGCCTCGGGGATACTCTGGCGATAATACGCAGAATAGAAACGTAGTTACGCGCGGACGATTACGCGAACGAACCTGTCGTGTACGGTGTTCGTCACCGCGACACAAGAGCCTACGTAAATGCTTCTGAGGCACACTTACTCCATGTCGTGCATTTGTTGCAATACGATTGCGTGCTGCCAAGTGAGTGAGTTTTGCATCGTGTTTTTAACCAGAGAGCACTACACCCTAGACCCTTATGTTCTCTAGGATTTATAATCTGCACCCCGTTTCTCCAACCTCGACAGAGTGTTAGTGCGTGGGTGGGTGTATGTGTACGTTTTCTAGGTGTGCGCACCTTCGTTTTACGGGAGCCTCTGCAATGCTTGTGAAAAATCGAGAGTGGACTTTACCACCTTTCTTTGCCTTTCGCCATCTCGGTTCCTTAATTCAATGCGATTTTTATCTGGACTTTTACCTGTTGGCATCTGTACTTCACTCACTGTTGCACGATGTAATTCATCGAGCGATACGATGAATTAATTCGTTTTTAAGATGATGACCATTATCACGCTAATTTGATTGCCTAACGTTCGTTCTACGTCATGCAATGATTCATCATTACTCTGCAGTTGAAAGAAATATTCCTTTTTCTTCTTCTTACCATAATCGCTTTTGTACTTATATTGGTTCAGATGAATATTAAAATGTAATTTATTCTTCGATAGAGAAATTCTATGGCTAGGATATGTGATAGTATTTTTAAGTATTTTTATTAAGAGAACCTTGCGAAAGGTAGAATAGCTTGATATTTGTTAGTGTTATTTTCTAAATAACAGTGAAGTTAATTGGTTTATGTATTTCTTCAGGTGAATCGTTGGTGACAGCTGGTTGTGGGGAAGCGATTGGAACTAGGACCATCGCACAAGGCAACTTGTCAACCATCACCGAGCTGACTACAGTTAATCACTGTGTCTCCAAGCAGCAAGCGCTAATAGGATATTCAAATAAGTCTGTTCGATCAAGGAGGATCGATCCAGAGAGACGAGAGTAATGGAACGCGAGTCAAACCCTATGCAAGCATTGTGCCGCAGTGGCTGTGGATTTTATGGCTCGCCAGCCACGGATGGCCTTTGCTCCCTCTGCTACAAGGAGAACCTCAAGAAAAAGCAACAACCCCCTGTCTCGACCACGACTGTACCGGCCTCGCAGACCGTCTCTGGTAACGCTGGCACGTTGCAAAGCGGTTTTGGCAGTCCTGCCTCCACAGGGCACACTGCCCAACCCACCATTCCTACCATACCTCAGCCCACAACGGATTTGCCCAGTCCCAAGGAGGTAAATTTATAAATCTTTTAATTCAAGCATTAGCATCCTTACAGAAAATATCAACCTTCTTTATTTCGCATAAATCCTCATAGAATTTGCACTGTAGAATTTCCTGATAGGACTCTTCAGGAACTTAAAAGACTGATTACACTCTACTCGTGTCATGTACATGCCTCTGTATGTATATAGTATTGTTGTCATAGCAACCTAAAGAAACATTTTTGGCTACAACAAATTTTAGTGGATTATGGCCTCTGGGCTTGGTGCCTCATCCAATGGTGACCCAGTGCAGAACCCAGTAATTCTTTTCTATCGCTTAAGTTCCGGTACGGCCAAAATCACACATCAATTCGCGATTCCAATAGTGACAATAATATCGTTTGATGAATCCATTCGTTCAGTCTGTAAACTCTTTAAAGTAACCTAATTTTACACACGATTTACTAAATTTAACAATTTCTCCATATACTCAAAGAAACCAACAAGTGGTGATGACCTAATTTAAATCATTCATTAATTATTCACAACTTGACGTTCAAAGTTAAATTTTAAAGCGTGGTGTGTGATATTGTGATTTTTTTTTTTTTTTTAATAAATTGATCACTGACAGTTCTTTAGATCTCTATATTGTAAAAAATTATCGGATATCAGTTTTCAATTTAATTACCGTCGCTATAGTTGTGTAATATATAAATAATCAATGCTTTTTTTTATATCCAACTTTTTTCTCACCTTTATTTGCATATCAACGCAGAACAATAATACACAATGATATCACATGTTCCCAATTTTTACATTTACCAAAATATACTTTGGATTACTAATAGATATTGTACGACACATTATTCAGAATTCTAATTCAGATTCCGTATAATATTGATTCAATCAGAATATGTCGAGAAAAGTACGAGAATCCGTATTTTGTTCAAAAATCCTATGCTTAAAACTTTATTAAAAATACTCAGCATCCATTGAAATTCATACAAAAGTTTTACGTCATTTTAATCCAGATAGTAAACTCTCTTATGCACAGTCGTATCAGCAACTGCCAGGTACGTTATTCATCCATCCCCCTGACTGGTCTATTATACAAATACTCACTTGGCAACGAGAAGTCAATGGATTTTTGCGAAATGCGTCTCCTCTTCTGATTTGTAAATGCAATGTTCACATTAAAATTGATTGATCCTAATTTCGTAATCAGGTAAGCAGAGACGAGCAGGAAGGTGAGGCAGGGGTCAGCAGTGGGGCGGCAGAAGGTTCGGTCAGTAGTGGCGATGCAGATGACTGCTTCGATGGCAAGGAAACAGATAAAGAGTCCAAAAAGAAGAAAAATCGTTGTGCCGTTTGTCGCAAGAAAGTGGGTTTGACCGGTGAGTGATTAAATGATTATGATAACGTTCAGAAAATGTTTCGCTCTTCAGGGCAATAACGATATTCTTCTTGATTGACAATCAGTGTTGATATTATCAGCTGATCGACAACCTGTGTATTTTCATTTCAGGATTCGAGTGTCGTTGTGGAGGACTGTTCTGCTCTGTGCACCGGTACAGTGACAAGCACGACTGCAAGTTTGATTACAGAGAAATGGGCGCCCAAGAGATTCGGCGCAACAATCCAGTTGTTGTTGGTGAAAAAGTGCAAAAAATTTGAACTATTTAGTGTGTAGTCGTTGGGAAAATGGTTATATAACTATATAAACAAACAAAATATAAAACACGGAGAAAACGAGATAAATTATCTGGCAGCTGATTGCACATCGGGGAATGAAACGAACGATCGAAAGATCATTGCGCTACGGGAGGGAACGAATGAGAACGCGGGAAAAAGCGAAATGAGAGAAAGTCAAATGTGCGTGAAAGAGTATGCAAGGGGAATGCTAGAAGATAATGGAATGACTGACGCAGAGAAAACGAGGGAATGAATTAAACGGGGGTATATGAGGCAAAAGGAGAGAGTGAGAAAGGATGACTGTGAACGAGAGAGAGAAAGAGAGAGAGGTTTGAGTGAGAAAAGTAAGAATCCAAAAGCGTGACTTAGATGGGAGAGAAAGAGACGAATGAATGCGTGATGAATGATTAAAAAATTGGATGCCAGTGCCATGTCAGATTGTCATCTAGTGAGAGTTTTAAATGAGAAAAAAAAATCTGGTTACTAACTGCTGCCAGCTTACTACTACTATTACCTATTATTATCTTTATGATTATTACGATTTATTATGATTATTATTATTATTATTATTATTCTATATTACGTTTATTAATTTACTTAAACGCAAAATTCGCGAATGAAAGAAGAAAAAAAACGTTTGTATTTAAGTAGACGCGGAATTCCTGGTGCAGTCAGTCAGTCCCAAATATCTTGGCGAGCGAGTCGATCCACCTAGCTAGAAAAATTTAACACAGATGTTTTTGTTTCTATATCGAGAAGAAAAAGAAGAAGAAAAAAAAAGGAATGTTGTTTATACGACGACTGACATTGATGGGTGATCACAATTCTAGGTTAACGATTAGTCTAATAATTATTAAGTATATTAGCCGATTGATTCATAAATAATGCAATGAAGTATAAGTAGTACTGTGTGTTTATGTCCAATCTCACGAGAATATAACGAGCATTATTACTCATTAAATACTGTTTGAATTTATGTTTTCGAATCATTATTCACGCTTTGTTAACAGTACTTGTAAGGGACGACCCGCTCTCTGAAGAGTGCATGCGGAATAGGCACGCGATTCTTATTCCTCGATATTGCCGACGTGTTTCCCCAGGGATCGAGTGACGTTTCGCGATCCGATCGTCCGAGAGAATCGCTTCTCGTTGTCGTTTTCGCGGTTCCAATAATGCCCTGCATTGTCCTCGAGCCACGGCCATCGCACCTGTCACCTTCAGGCTCCTTATTCCATTTTACTCTACGCTCTTAACTTTTACTCGCCTTCTTGTCTCTTGACGTTACTCCTGCGTTACCTTACATTTACTTTACGTTATGTTATATTACGTTACCTTATATATGTCTTCTTGCGTTTCTTTTCTCGTTTTGCGATTGTCGCGCGACATTTATATAGAAAAGGCTTCGAGGCTGTAATGCTATAACCGCAACGAGCGAATGCTAAGAGTAAGGAAAGACGACGGTCCATTGTAAGATGTACGAATGGAATGGCGAAGAGTACGAGTAAAGTATATATTCGCGTTAATAATACTTTCGCAAGCATTATTATAAAAGAAGAAAGAAATAAAATAAAATAAAATAAAAACTAGGAAAAAGTATCCTGACATAACGGCGGCGATACGGTATCACGATATACACTTCGTCAATAGTCTCGACACGATTCCTCCTCGTTTGTTCCCTGTTGCTCTGGACGCTACTGCCTTGGATCGCGTTGTGCTTTCCTCTAGCCTCGAGCGTATCCGATTCTTCCTGACTGCTATGCGCGTTGGTTCTATTTCTCTCTCATGGGGGTGAAATAAAAAAAGAGCGTTTCTGTAAAACCAACCGGCAATAGCAGAATCCAAAGGAACAGAACGAAATGACAAAACCGTACGCGAGATCACGAGAAACAAGCCAAAGTGCAAAAGCAAAGTTTAGTAATGAAATATTGAGCGACAAAGCGCGCTGAATTCTTCGTCGCGCTGCCATGTATATCTTTCCTTCCCTATTTAACTGCGGCTACGTATTCGCCCGAACGGACAAGGACGACTCTCTCGTTCCAATTGTCAAACTCCGAAGTTACCTCGACACGCATTGTACTTTCTGGTGTTAAATATTTTCTCGTGACTTCGTAGCGGATCTCGCGCCGTCGATAAAACGTTTCCGACGACATTGTTCTTACGACAAGCGAACGTCTCGCGAACGATCTCGTGTGCCACGCTTAAGGCATCCGTACGAGAAGTCGATGCGATTCAACGTATCGTCCCCCATTTCGTTTAAAAAAATGTACGATCGACACGTGTCATCCTGTAAATCGGTTATGGCACGTTAAAGAGATAGTACCTATTGTTGCGGTTTAAAATCCCTTAAGTACGTTCCTCTACAGTGCAATGTAACGTCGTATTCGGGTGTGACCCCCTGGCACCTGCGTCTTGAAGATGAGGTAGCTCTGCGACGCTTTTCTCTCTTGTTTGAGAAATAACAGAACGTTCTTGTGCATCGTCGATTTATGGGATGACGACGTGCCGCGCCCATAGACAATACACGACGAGCACACGTAGCGCTCGTTGAAGTGAATGTCGTCGTAGCCATCATCGTCATCGTCGAGAGGGTTGCTACTGTATCCGCCCTCCATTCGACTATGCGAAAGGACTTTTCCGACGCGAGGATAAAAAAAAAAAGAACACGCACAGCAGTTTTCAGTAATGTCGACACGGAAAGGTTGCCTTCTGGCATTCATCCTATTTTAGGCATAGCATATTTTTCTAACGTATATCGCAATATCGGATTAATCTTGCCTAGCGAGAGCGACCGAGTGGGAGAGGAGAGCGAGAGAGAGAGAGAGAGAGAGAGAGAGAGAGAGAGAGAGAGAGAGAGAGAGAGAGAGAGAGAGAGAGAGAGAGAGAGAACGCGAGATAAGTGGTGGCATGTGTGAAAATATGAACGTGTGCTCTGTAAGTGGGTGGTGCAAGGTAGAATGTGTGAATGGAGGAGAAAGAGAGAGATTTAAGGAAATGCAAGAAGAATCAGAGAGAATAAAAAGGGGAGACGATACATTGAAGAAAAAAAAAAATAAAATAAGACCCACACGGATTATCAGCGACGTTTGTACTCGGCTGACTACATAAGGACGTAACGATGCTTGTAATTATTAAAATTGATATTAGTACGGTTAAGCGATTAAAAGTAACATCAACTTTAATATATTATATGATTACGATTACTATCCTTCGCAATGCTTTAGACCTTAGGTTCATCTAGGTAAACGGATTTAGCGTATTTACACGAACCACTTCCTTCTGCCATTGAATATCCTGAACCATGTCGTTTCCTCTATTTTCCTCTCAGCCCCAAAGACCTTCTAACACAGTTCTCGAACATTTATATAATTATAGTGGACTATATTTATGTATATTTAAAAACAAAAATATATATAAATTCATCACCCTACAAATATGTGGGCGACCTTCTTGTTGCCCTTGTCGTTAGGATTTTGTTAGAAGAGGACGAGGATAGCGAATTTAATAGTGCGGTGAAACTTCGATAGCGAATTTCTCTTTTATTCGTACGTAACAAAATGTCCTTCTACAATAATAAATCTTCTACCGTCTATTGTATTATGAATGTAATAACAAATCAACAACTGTGCTTTGCTAAACGGAAACCTCTCTCGCCGGAGAGACTCGTCTTCCCTTGAGCAAAGTTGGTGCCGGTGCCAGCGGAATCGCATTTTAGTTTCCTTCGATAGAATCGCGTCGCACCGTGCCGAACGCATTTAAATAATTTTACTATTCGCATTCGCGAAATAAACGAACGAACCAAGAGATAATCATCGATACGCTCTATTAATACCAAAAACGTCACATACGACAAGTATACAATATTGCTAAATCATCAAGCGATTCTTCATCTATTAATTGATTTCACATGATGGGATATAAATTCGTAAAGAGTAGTTTCCCTGCGTACTGTACGAAGTACGTTACATTATAGAGATCGACAAGAAAAATTGATCGAAGTGCATCTCAATTATGCCAAATATTATATGTATATTACATCCATGTACAGTGTGTGTCCGAATCTACGTGACTACCGAGTTCTCGCTTGACAAGAACATTGACTCGGACAGAGTGAAACACAGCTAAAACGTATCAAAGTCGTGTATAATAATGTCCTGACTAGTTGTCGGCCTTCAGGTTGCGACGGTGCATCTGACTAGAAGTCACGTTGGCAAGATACTTGTGAAAAGAACGCCCTTGCTGAGGATGAGCTTCCTGCTTGACAGCTGAATGTTGAACAGGCAGTGGTGGGGATGACGCAGGCGTCAGGATACCGAGATCACTCTCGCATTCAACCTCCGTCTCGACGAGGACCGATCGCTCCTGCTTGATGTAGCCGTGATCCTCGATCGCCGACACCTTCGCCTTCGGCACTTTGACAAACGTCATTGGAACGCCGTTAAACGAGCCGACGTCGCCGACCTGTCTGCTCTCGGGAGTCTCGTGCTCCATCTCCGACTTTACGGCCATTTTGTTGTTGCTTTGCAAGACTTTTATTTGCAGCACGGAACCGCCGTGCTGTATGGCCGCGTGATTCTTCAGGCCGTAGGGCGTCTTGTAGCTCTTCCCGCAGGGACACTTAAAAGCCTTTCGTACCCTGCGCCGAGGAGAAGCCATGAAGATACGAGCCTTCTAAGAGCACTTCCGACCGCGGCTATTTCATCCTTTTTCAAGTTAATATACTTTGAACTTAATATTAGAAAACTTTAGCCATGACTCTAACTACTGGATTGGGCATTTACTCGGGCGTATGAGCGTGATAGTGGTACGTACTTGCCATCGTTCTTATGACCATTCTTCGAGTGGTACTTTATCCCGTTAACGTTTTTGTAACGCTTTTTGCATCCAGGCACTGGACAGGCAAACGGCTTGTCTGTATTGTTATTCTGGTTCGTTGTATTCTGACTCACAACCCTGAAAGCAAGAGTTTAGTTTTTCCACGAATACTCAACACTTTTATATCTTTGGGTTCGATATGTTATATTGTTAATAGCGTCAGTTTCCTTCTGTCCGTCTTCGCTGGATTTTCATGCCCGATGACTGTCGAGGTTTCTTTGTCGATGCTGAATGACATGTGACTACTACAAACAGCGTGGTATGTCTTAAATGAAAAATTGCGTATTACGGTAATTTATATCATGCTCGAATAGCGAAAATCAAATCGCACGAGAGCATTACAGTGCGGCGGCTGAAAGTTTTAAGTATTAACTGTGCACGGCGATATACGTATGCGAAGCGATTAAGCAATACTTGATAAATAAATAATAAGGGGCGATACAGTGTGAACATTTGAATTTTTGAATGACGCGGTATAGTGCGCGCCAGCTTACAATAACAGTATGATTTGTTTTTAACAGGTGAATCTTTTTTAAATATATTTTTATCGACTAAGAGAGTATGTGAGTCGGTGATTTACGTTGCATGAAATTGGTGGCGAATAATATGCAGCTGGTGCTTCGTGTGTGTTGAAAAAGGTTTTACGCAGAGGCAAACGATTATTTGTATTTCGTTTACGATTTTGAAGGCTTCCTATGGTATTTACATACTAAGTTTGTCTAACAGAGACATAGTCGATTTGCAATGGGGACATAGGACAGAAGCCACAGCAATAATTACACCAGAACTCACGTTAGCGAGAAATAGTAATTATAGATGTACCTGCTGCCATAGCGAAGAATGAAGTCAGCGGAGAACTCCTCGGAAGTAGTCCAAGAGTCATTGCTGTCTTCAGGTTCACTAACAAAGTCCTCACCCTCTTCTGCCTCACTGCCTATATTATCATGTACTTTGTGATAACATGGTACGGTGGTCATCAAAAACAACTTAATCTCTTATATTAGTATTCGTTAGGCATTCCGCATTGGATTGACGTGCGACAGGAATTAGTCTCGAGTATTAATCGCGAGTCCAAATGACGATCATTGTAGGGTCTGCGGAGTTAGCTAATTCAATATGTGGGATGTTTTTCTTTGACGATTGAATTATTAGTACCTATAAGATGTTCCTAGTATCCAAGGAAATTGCGAGGATAAATTGTTTGAAAAGTAACGTTAATGTAACACAAAGAAGCTTATAAATGATTGAAGAGAAAACTAAATGTATGGGCTGTAGACATGCTAAGGTCACGACAATGCACAGACATACACATGCTGATTTTCCTGCCGAGTCTTTGCATGCCCTCATTTTTGTTGTTTAGGGCAATCTTTCCCAACACGAGGAACAATATCAATGATAACATTCGTACAAATTAGTGACAAGCCTGGGATGGAAACAGCAGTTTACCAGTGGGAGTGTTGTTCTTGTTGCGTAGAGATGAGGATAAGCACGTTTGATTGGAACGTGCCTGATGAATGGGCTTGATGCCTTCTTTCCTTGCAGCATCAGTCAAAAAGCGCAAAACGTAACTCAATGGTATACAAGTGGGCTGCTGCTGTTCTGTCTGCTCCACGACACGAGGATCATAATCTAAGAGGTAATTATCTTCAATTTAATAGTTTGAAGTTCTTTATGATTCGCCATACTTCCAATGTTTGCAACATGGTAAGACACGATGAAATTAGAATAAAAGTATGTAAAAGGGTTTACCTTCTCAAATCATTAGGTTACTTGATATATGAGTTAAACTTTGTTTTACTGTGGGCCACACACTATATTTCATTGTCTAATACTGTTCTATACAATTTCTTTCAAAGGATGTAAGCGAATGTCTCTTATTTAGAAGATACCATTTACAGATTTTCATGATTAAAATTGCTTATAATATACGCATTTATACTTGTATTTTCCGAGATATTTCTTGAATTGAAATAATAAGACTATGGAACTTAAAGAACTTCAAGGAAATTATTAGAATCTGTGATAATGACTGTTACTGTCAGAGGGGTCATTAATAATGTTTCCATTTCAATAAAATGAAACGTCCATATGAGATAACGAGTATCTCATACGAAGCATTAGGATCTTAAAAACAATATTTTTAATGCTTGAAGAGCTGTCATTTAAGTCTCTAATGCCGAGTATAGAAATATTAGCTGATGCTGGACGGAGCCCAGATAACCTCGAAAGGCACATAACCTCGAAGGATGAATGCGATGCAAACGCGACATTGTTGTCCGTCGACAGGAATCACGTTTTACCGATATGCGTTTCCTCGATGTGTTGAATCAAGTCCCCCAAACTCTTGAAAGTAAGGCCGCAACCGTTGAATTTACAGACGTTCAACATAAATACAGCCATATCAACGGAGACTGCAACCGGGACCGAAGTCACATAAGAGACCAAATCTTCAACTTCGATTTGATGGTTTTACTACAAGCAAACCATCTGGAAGTTAGATAGCAAAGATGATTCAATAAGCCACCGATTTTTAGTAGACAATAAAAATATCGAATTTTATCGATAACAGTGCTGAAGATATGATTCGGTTGCTCGTTTGATCAGGAATTGCAGACGAAAAATATCCTCGGCTAAATTCGGTTGGTCGATAAAGGGAGCCGGGTCGTGAGAAGCGGTGATTCAGCGGTTGCACGGAATCTGCGCCGTTCCGTTCTCTGCCCGCAGCCGGATAGGTCGACTCCCCACCGCTCCGTTCATTGTTCACTCACCAATTCAACATTCCAAAGGCCGGGTCGCCTCGCCTCCTCTTCGACACTGCTCTTTGGTAAGTCCGAGCGCCTGCTGGCTGGCAAGTGAGTAAAAATTTTCACGGGTACGAGAAGTTACTGAATAGAGGATCAGGAAAACACGTTCTTTCAGTGGATAAACGAGGATCGCGCGTTCTCGTGAAGTCTTAATAACGTGTAAATAATGAGAATTCGTTAGTGTCTGAAAACAAGAGATCTCAGGAAACGGCCATTTTCTAGTGTGCTTCACTGGAACATTCGCGTGTTCGCCGGTGCCCTTTTTTCTCCTGTCTTTATTGCCAATCTCAATTCGCACCGATTTTCTATTAAAAATTTCGCTTCTCTCGCGTGCTACGACCTTTCCTTATAGCTCCCGCTTTGCTGTTACGTAACCGGGTCGATTCGACTCGAATCTCTAGTCAGTGACCTCCAGGCATTCGTGAAACATTTACGAACTTGCTGGAACTTGAGTAAATCGCGTACATTGTCACGAGCAACGTATTTCCCTTTCAGGTTTCGTGCAAACAGACCACCCAACGACTAAACGTCATCATGTACGCCTGCACCAGATTCATCGCACCGGTCGCCAGGTCCACCGTAAGTACATTGATTCTATCTTGTATCTCTTTCTATTTCTCCCTCTATCATTATCGGCCTCCCGCATTTACTCTTCCTTAGTTTTCGATCTGGTGCTCCACCTTCTTTTTTCATTGACTTCCATTTTATTTTTTACCACTCCTCACATAGTACAGGAAAGCCCCACCATTATATAACGCACAACGTGTTCAACCCTTTCATTCTTCTTTTCAGCTGGTTGCTGGAACCAAGACCTACCTCAGACCTTTGAGCAGTGCTGTGCTCAGTCAAAGCCAGTCCCTGCAACAGCAGAACCAAAGGCAGAGCTCTAGCTTGGTGAGTATTAGTTCAAGATTCGCGTTGCATAATCTGTTGGTAGTCAAAGTTACATAAGTTGAAATTTGAGAATGAAATGAGAGCTTGAATCTTTTTACCATTTGACATTATGTTTAATGTTCATTCTTTTCCGACTCTTCAAAAATTACTTTGAATGGATTGTTGAGTCAGACCTCAATCAAGTATTTTTTTTAATTCACCTATTTATTTTTCAGTTACCTGCTGTACGTAGCTTCCAGACATCTGCTATTAGCCGTGACATTGACTCTGCGGCTAAGTTTATTGGTGCTGGTGCTGCCACTGTTGGTGTTGCTGGTTCCGGTATGTACTTATTGATATTCTATGTTAATATCTATTCCCATATTATATTATGCAACAATTACATAACCTAAAGACGCGAAACTCACGTGCAATCAAGTGTACATTGTTTAATGGATTTAGTTATTTACTTATGTCGATACATTGAAAATTTATATCAACCAATCATATTTGTAAAAAGCAACTATTATTTTCATGAAATTAGTCCTTTTAATGCATAAATTGTTATCTCTAACTTACAGTGGATCTAATTATATTCTTTATAAGAATATAGTATAATGCTAATAATACCTGAAAAATCTATATCTAAATTATAACCAGGGTATTACTGTCCTATCCCTGTTCTGATGTACCTTTACCTTACCTAACCTGTATAATTCATAATCCTAATTTTAATTGTCATATTCCTTTGCTTACAACCATATCTATTCTAATTTCTAGGAGTTGGCGTTGGTTTGGTGTTTGGTTCTTTGATAATTGGTTATGCCCGAAATCCTTCCCTGAAACAACAAGTATTTGCCTATGCAATCCTTGGCTTTGCTTTGTCCGAAGCAATGGGTCTTTTCTGCTTAATGATTGCCTTCCTCATGTTGTTTGCCCTTTAACCCATGTCTTATCCTACACCTCAACTACAATTGTACTGTAGGATCAATGTAATTGGGCATCGTGCCATTATAAAAAATGCATGTACATACCACTAACCATGATTAAATCATACGAGGTAGGCTCCTTGGCATATCTCTAACTTACACTAAGAATAACAACAATAAATGGATAAAGCTCTCGACTGATTTATTGATGCATATTATCTTGTGTGTTTCAGGTGCTGGAATTGGATCGGTGTTTGGTTCTCTGATCATCGGTTATGCCAGGAACCCTTCCTTGAAACAACAGCTCTTCTCGTACGCCATTCTGGGTTTCGCCCTGTCCGAAGCCATGGGTCTCTTCTGTCTTATGATGGCTTTCCTGCTTCTCTTCGCCTTCTAAGCCATTAATCCTCCTCAATAAAATACCAATAGTTTTAGAGCGTCACTGCCAAGGCAGCGTCTTCTAGCTGCGTGGCGAGGCGGCAGCTGCCTCTGGTGCGCGGGAGCCTGTGAAATTATTAAGGAAGTCAGTAACTGTGGTTCGTCGGGAAGCGACGGTGAAATCAATAGGCATATAAAATCGGGGCTGTACACGTTCTAACATCATTCGAACCGTCCGATCCTAACGGCCTGCGGCTCGTTCATAATTATTTCATGGCCTACCGTCTCATGTAGCATAACTCACATTGTTATCGAGTAATGAATTTCAGTGTAATGAACGAAATAGGACGTTACTAAAAGTTTATTAAGACAAAGAAACCTCACATGCACATCCATATACATCTGACATGCAGGCACGAATCGGTATGCTCACCGCGCCAACAGTGTCGCGTTACGAGATTAATCATAATGCTGAATTCTCTCTTGTTACCCGTGGCTCAATCATCTTTCCTATGTCGTTGAAGAGGCACGATATTCCTGAGGTAACTTTTCCCAAGAGAAAAGAAGCTGTACAGTCATATGCAATAAAACATCTTTGACGTGGGAATATCATCGCAGTCGTCGTCGTTGCTGTCGCCGTCGTAGTTACCTCCGTCGTCATCGTCGTCGTCGTCCTTTCATTATTTTGCTGCTTTCGATATCCATGGTGTTACCGTGTATTCCAAGGTACGCACCGAACACCTCTTGTCGAAAATAAAATATATGATGTACACCACATGATATCGTTTGTGAATTTTATGTACGTCTTGTCGTCCATCAATGGTTGCTATTTTAAAGTATCATTGTAAAACTTGAATGGATACTGTGCAGTAATCGATCAGTAATATGGATTTATTTAAAATATAAAGGTAGGTCAAAGAGGAATAATCAGTGATTGCAAAATATAGTCATTTATTTCTATTAAATATCTCAGGCATAGAGCTTTCGGTTAAAACGAATATCTCTGGTAGATCATTTCCAGAAGTAATATTCTATGTCGGAAATGTTTATTCTGTAACAGATATATTGTCTGCTTAACTATTTATAGTAATTACAAAAAAAAATTGAAATTCAACATGCGAAGGAGTTTGCATGTATGATAAATCGTTTTTGAAATTATGACAATAGCATCTTACACAAGTGCATTTGCAAAGTGACTTGAGTAAGTACAACTGGTTTAATCCGCGGTGATTGACATACCTTACAAAATAGCTTATATTTTAAAGAAAGAGAACGGTACGGAGTGGTGCAGTATTGGAGAATATATGCAGGTCAAAGTAAGATGAGGTCTACCCTGTAGCTTGTTTTAAGCCGTGTATAGGCTCCAACAATGCTAATATTTCACTGTACGGGATACAGTCGTAGATTTTAAGCAGCAGAATGAATTGTAGGAAAAGACATTGATTTGTTGATGACATCTTCTCCGTAGACCCGTTGTAACTACGTTGCCATGCCACTTGCAATGTTAACTGGTTCTCCAATACTGTTCGATGGAAGCATGTTGAGTTGTTCCAAAAGACTTTCTCGCTCCCTCAGACAAGCCCATGCCTTTTCTTGTTCTTTTTTTGTTAAACTAACTTTTCGCTGTTTTGAGATGATGAGCTTTTTATAGTGTTCCACCACCTCGTTGTCAGCTGTGCTAATTCGTCGTTTTAGTGCCTGCCTTTTACTCTCCTCTTGTGCAAGACTTAGCAATCTTTTTAACTGCGTTACATTGTGATTAGACAAAGCAGAAAGCTCTTGCTGACATCTTTTAATTTCTGCTAAGATCTCGTCATCGTCTTGACTCCTTTTTTGGGTATCTGCTTCGAGGATACCTTGCTCCACAAGTTCCTTGTGCATTCTAAGTTCCAAGTTTATGGAATTCTGAATAGTTAAATCTCTGAGAACAGGAGGATCGCCATCTCTAAATAGCTTGTTCTCTGTATTGTTATTTGCCACAAATACGTTTTCTTCTAAAAGTGCTGATACCAGCCTTTGCGTAAGAGGTCCTGCTATACCATTAGATTTTTTGTCAGCTTTTGATACCAATAGGGAGACATCCGAACGGTTTTTTTTCTTCTCCTTGTTGGGATTAGCAGCATCTTCCTCCTGGAGTAGGTCGCTATGTGCCCACAACAAGCTATAATGACGTCCTAGTGGTGGTATCTTTTTAAATTCTCCAATGTCACTGTGTGTACCAACTAATTCCTCCAAGAGTTTTATATCATCAGGCATAATATCTGTACAATATGGATCCACTGACGCCCAAAACTTATTGGGTGTATCGTTTTTGGGCAGCAATAACTTTGGAACATCTGACTTGGAACCTTCGACTCTTACAATTTCATGTGGGTTTGGTACAATTTGATTTCCTGAGCTTCCCATACTTTTCTGTTTAAACAGTTTCGCTGGAAGTGGAGTCTGGGCCTTAGTTGTAATGTCTTTTGGTTTTAATTTATCATCACGGATTTTCCTATCCAACAGTGACAACCCTTTGCCACTCTTAGATCTTTTGTCCCTGCGTTCCTCTGCTGAGGACAGATTCGCAATCTCATCTTGAAGCATACGGCTGCGAACCACCACTGCAGAGAGAAGTGTTTCCAATTCAAGTTGTAAAGTGTCAAGATCTTCCATGCCAACTCCTTCTTCTGCACTACGTTGTAAAATGCTACAGTATCGTGGAAGATGTTTAGCATTGTCAACTGTCTTGATGATAGGCAACGTAACAGCCATTTCGGTGCCCTCAGAACTCGTGTCAGAGTTAACTGATGGCACTTGGTTAGACTTTCCTCCTTCCCGGACCTTTACAAGAGCCTTTCTGGAACTCTGTTTACCTTTGCCTGACATACTCTTTGACTTTCCCCGCAAAGTGGAGCCTGTCATAAAACGTATACAGTGTTAAGCATTGACCATTTCCTTTAATGTAAATTAGCGCACACTTCGTAGTACACACACCTTGTGTACTGAGCGCACTGACAATTACCACTGTATTATCGAATTGTTAAATATTAGTATACAAAAAATACTCCTGTTGCGTATAAACTCCTGTGCCCTTATCTTATGATTAGTCATAGAATGGATCATTTACAGATGGCAAAAGTTGACGCCGCCATTTCTAATATACATCTGTCTCTGTCACGGTCCCTAGAGTTATCCCTGGTTGTCCCATTCTTGATGCGTTTATGAACGGCATCTGACGACACTGGCCTGCAGTGGCCATAATACAGGCAGGTTAGCAGGTACTACATGTGGTTAGAATTAAAGCATTGAGATTCGACTGATAGAAATCTTGAATAACGATGATAAAAAGGACCTTATCACTTAATTATTATACGGTTCGTAATAAGCAAAATCGTGGTTGTGTCATATTGTGTAAAAGTATATGAGCCGCGTTGTGTTACACATGGTTACACCTCTCCGTGCTCCCCACCGATTGTTGGAGTTTCAACTAGATACTATTAACTAAATGTACAAGAACTCAATTTACTGCCAAATATTTTTCTTTGTTTTATTTAAAAATACGTGATATAGCTTGCTGACTATGCTTGTAGTATGATTATATCTGACATTTGATCGAGGTTATGATCCTTTAGAATTAAACGGCGTAAGCGACTTCATATTAGATAATACGACAATGAGAAATAAAAAATATGAGGATCCTGATCTGGATGATCCGAGATTTCGAATTACACCGTACCAACAGATGTTGGCTTCGTGCACTGGAGCACTTGTTACATCAATCGTTGGTAAGAACATATATTTATTGATGTAAATTCTGTTACATTCTTCATCCCAATAATTGTTTCTTTTATAATTACATTGCAAACATCGACATATTCAAATTTAAATAATAATAAGTAATAACTTGACAGTAGATGAATTGTTTTATTCTTTTATTAATGATATTATCGGATGTTATACCTGTAAAAAATAAGTTGTCAAGTTGTAATAGATATAAATCATAATTATTGAATAGTTTATACTTTCAAGGTCGGTTGTACTGACATTAATTAAATTTTAATTAAGGGTTACGTACTTCATTATGATATATGAAGTCATTGTGGTCTTTCTCTTCTTAATTAAATTACTCAAGCAATGGCATTACAATATGTTAATTTAATTGTATAACAGTATATAAAAAATATTTGTTTTCAGTTACTCCACTTGATGTGGTCAAGGTTCGACTACAATCACAACAAAAGGCTACGCTTTCCAACAAATGTTTCCTCTATTGTAATGGTTTGATGGACCACCTGTGTCCTTGTCCAAATAGTAAAGACCTGTTATGGAGTAAAGGAAATAGAAAATTCAATGGGACCTTGGTAAGCATAAAAATTACAATAAGCAAGAGAATTTACTAGTTGTCATTCTACATGGTATACACTGTCATGTTTTTTAGGATGCTTTCGTAAAAATAAGTAAATCAGAAGGTGTTCGTTCTTTGTGGAGTGGGTTAAGTCCTACTCTTGTCCTAGCAGTACCTGCCACAATAGTATATTTTGTTTCCTATGAACAATTGCGACTCTATTTTAAGGTAATGTATGCTGGCTACACATGTCAGCGATTCCTTGTAATTAGCTAATGAAAGTGACTTTTTATTTTTAATGCTATTATAGGATACATATAATAAGAAGATAAATAAAGATATAACAAAAGGAGAACAACCATTCTGGATTCCTGTACTAGCTGGTGGTATTGCACGTATTTGGGCAGCAACATTAGTAAGCCCATTGGAACTTATAAGAACGAAAATGCAATCACAGAAACTTAGTTACAACGGTACAAAGAGAATATTCCAGTAAATAGAAAACCCATGAAATTTTTTAGAATACATTTTATAACATTTAACTTACAGAATTAGTTCATGCATTGAAAACGGTTGTGAAATATAATGGGGCATCAGGCTTGTGGATGGGCTTGAGTTCAACACTT
This sequence comes from Trachelus tabidus, assembly GCA_030142655.1. Taxonomy (NCBI): domain Eukaryota; kingdom Metazoa; phylum Arthropoda; class Insecta; order Hymenoptera; family Cephidae; genus Trachelus; species Trachelus tabidus. Next base: position 122,807 of record JARQTI010000871.1, read on the forward strand.
CTTCGTGATGTACCTTTTAGTGCAATATATTGGTTCAATTATGAAACCATTAAGCGAATATTCCAAGACTCTCATAAATCCTTTACATTTAATTTCCTTGCCGGTGCTATGGCTGGATCCGTAAGTTTTTACGGTTAGATCCGTAAATTTCTTCTTCTTTTACTCGTAATTCTACATTGATACCCATGGTTTGTTTTATAGTGTCTTTATTCTCTGAGCTGAATTTTTTATATGTACAGATAGCAGCCTTGGTAACTCTTCCATTTGATGTCGTGAAGACACACAAACAAATTGAAATGGGTGAGAAGCTAATTTATTCTGGTAAGCGGGAATCGTGAGGTCATTCGTTTCATACACTGTGACATTAAACAAAAAGATTATTTTCCACAAGCGTGACAGTGTAATCGCATCATAGGCATATATTTTTATATTGTCTGCATGATTGCATTATGTGGTATAAGATTGACATTTTTTTTTTCATTTTTTCTCATTCAATAATGATCATGCTCAAGCTGTTTCATGCTTTATTAGGAAATACCATTAAAATACTTGACTGTAATATTATAATTATGTTCCACAGATAAACCTAGACGTAGCAGGGGCACATGGGCGATAATAGAAAAGATCTATAGTCGAAATGGCATAAAAGGTTTATACGCAGGACTGATTCCTCGGATAGTTAAGGTAGCACCAGCGTGTGCAATAATGATTGCGACATATGAACATGGAAAACGCTTCTTTTATGCGTATAATGCTGAACGAGCATTAAATTTAGAGAGTAATGTACATTTGTTAAAACACAAGCGTGATGGTGTTCAGTAAATCTAAAGGAATTAGCGGCCAACTACGACATTAAATTAACGACTTAAATAAAGAATTTTATTTTAAATCGTTTCGGTATTTTTTAACGTCATTTTTACTACTTGCTTCAACTTCGTTATTCTTGGTTTTATCCGACAACGGTGAAGCTAAGAGGAGGGTAATGTGTTTTTTTTATGCAATACAATTTTCCGAAAACACGAGATTTAACGTAATAATGAAGATGAAAAATTTCTCAGGTTCGCAAGCCGGCAGTATTAGCCTCAATTTTGAATTTGTTTGTTTTGGCCCTCTAACGATTCAAATTTATCGTTCATCGAACGTTCGTACGGTACCAACTTCTGTCTGCCATCCAGAACCTTCTTTGAGGTCTAAATAATTTTCTGACACGGAAGGACTTGACAGAGAATATGCAGGAGAAGGAACAGTCAAAGATATATCCTTCGAGTATTGATAGTTCTGTGTCTTTCAACTTCAGGATCAGTTCCAATTTGTGCACAAAACTCCTTCCTTCCTTTCCTCATGGCTGTATCCCCAATGGGGGACATGTTGCCAGGTAATTGGTCCTGATAAAAGGTTGGAAGTTTGACAATAGATGGCGATGTACCTTGCGAGACGGGCCTTATTCAACTCAGCGTGAGGACCTACAAAAAGTTTATACATCGAATTCAAACAGTGTTAGGCGAAATCCGTGTAAATACTCAGTTAATTTTTCACATGAAAACCCATTGGTGAATGCCGCTGGAAGCTGGGCGCGAATCCCGAACCCTTCGGTCGTGACTCCGTTCCCCTAACCAATGGGTTACGGCCGTCCTCGTACACAAAACTCATTGTCTTCGTTGATAAATGAAAGTTTGCACAAAAGGTTTTTAAATTGTATGTAAGTAAGGTTGAAGAAGGAAATGCATCTAGTTGCACCCCAAGAGAGCAGTGCACCTCCTTTCGGAAAGAGTAGCTTTCGTAACTTGGTGGGAAGGTCTCCTGCTGGTCCCTCGATGTTTACTGTGTCTTGCAACAAAACAAACGTTTCTTACGATGAAGATGTAGGTGATCACCCGGTGGACTATAGTAAAAAATACGTCGAGCGCGATTCATTGAGACAAAATAATGTTTTCCAGGAAGCTGAAGGAGATCAGTCTTCCAAAAAGGAGTTTTCCGATAAGGATAAAGTCGATTTATTTGGGGATTACGCAGAAACGGATTTGGATCAACCTACAGATTATAGTCTACGGTATGCAGAGGATGATACGGATGAGGATGAGAAACAGAATTCAGGCTACTTTCCTGGGAGCGAACAGGAGGATACTGTTAAAACTTATTGCACCGAAGGAACACCTTATGAAACTCCATTCAATTTTTCAACAGCCACTTCCATGTCTGACTTGTGTCTAGAGGACTCCAAAGATAGTGATTTATCGAAAAAGGCTCCAAAGAAGATATCAGAAGTAAAAGATAAAGTGGAAGTCCCTTTTAAGCCTGTCGAACAACGCTGTCAAGGACCTCCAACCGTAGCTAGCAGAGAATTGAAAATTCGAAAGAACATATCGGAACTCAGTTCTGGACTTATGTCACCAGAAAAGCTTATAAACTATTGCGAAGAGGGAACTCCTGGCTGTTTTTCAAGAGTTAGTTCTCTTAGCTCTCTAGGCAGTGCATTAGTATCACAGAGTAATGTTGCCAGCAAAATAATTTTAGAGGAATCACCAATTAAAGACGAAGTAATATCGATATCACGTAGTGATACCAGAAGTGCAAGGACATTGGAAAACAGAGTGCCTTCCGTAACCACAGAAACTGATGGTTCCCCAGAGACGAAGAGCGATACACGTGCTATTGACAAGGAAGGTTTGTTTCAAATATTAAATCAATCATAAAATATATATACTAACATAGGTATGTCATGCATTTTAATTAACGTGGTGATCATTTCAGGCAAAATGGTAACGTTCGGCGGAGAAGATTACTATGCCGAGCAGACCCCATTAATGTTTTCTCGGTGTAGTTCTCTTGGTTCACTCAGTGGCTTTGAACAACACTCTATTCATGATGATCGCAGTTCTATTATAAGTGATTTTAGGTAAAATTTTCAACTTATTTAAAGTGTTATCTACCACGCTAACTTTTATAATCTTTTTAGTCGTAGAACCAGTGGTGTAGTATCACCAAGTGAATTACCGGACTCGCCAACACAAACAGTTCCACCTAGTCCAAGGCATCACAAGATACAATCGACAGAATTTTCAGCCAGAATTCAAGAGGAAGTGGCGAGACCTCCTCTACGACATTTGTGTAAGCAACAATTAAAAATGTTCACACATATAAATAAACCTAACATATCGATATAATAGCTATCAAACTATCTCGAATCGCATTGTAGTGTATAATTTTCAGCACTTAATAAAGTCCAACCACTGAAGCGTAGCGTCTTCGAGGATGATATTGCAGCGTTTAAAGAAGAATCGACGCCCATCGAATTGTCAGCAGCAACGAGTCTTAGCTCTCTAACGATAGACGACGAGCCTAAAATAACAAAGGATTCGAAGTTACGAGAAAACGTTGAAAGGTATAAAACGACAAAAACAATACCTGAAGAGACAGAACGCGATGCTCCGGGAAGTGTAGCAACCAGTGAAGTTCCCGAGGTGGAAGTAGATCAGGATCCAGTGAGCGATGGCGATGACGACGACGAAGACATACTTGCAGCTTGTATAAGTATGGGAATGCAAAACAATAGGTATTCAAATTTACACAATATTGAAGTCAGTGTTCTTATCGAAGAAAAAATAATTGTTAATACCCAAAACGCAGATACAGACAGCCATTGAAGAGACCAAATCATCAGAAGATCACAGTGCCTCAAGTAACAACTAATTTAGTGAGATATCAGACTAGTTCGGCTTTGAATCGTTTAGATGCCAGTACCGCTGTACCTTCCGAAAAAACATCATCTCCTGGTCTTAAATCAAAAAGCAATGTGGACGTTGTCGTCGCTCTTGACTCTGTTCACATTTACTGTACAGAAGATACGCCAGCTGAGATCTCTCCGGTTGGATCTCAGTCAAATCTATCAGCATTGTCAATGCCAAGTACACCTGGTGAATTCACAAAGATTGATCTTCGTGAGTCACTGCAAGTCGAGGAACAATCGTTGCACCTTAACGAGCTCTCCGATGACAGTTCAAACCTTTCTGGAGACGACGAGAAGATTTTGGACGAGTGTATACAATCAGGAATGCCTCAGGTACGTTCCCCTATTATTCCTACTAAAACGTGTCCCAGCAGACGGATGAGTATTTAATATTTTTATACATTGACTTGGCAGATACGGCAAAGTACTCCATCACCAACTAATTGTGTCTCAATTGCGAATAAACCAGAAGCGCTACTTCAGAAATACAATCTCTGTGGTACTCCATCTCCATCTCCAATTGAATCTGCTCATGGAAGCAGTAAGACCGTAGTTCATTCTGAGCCACTTCCACCTCCACCTGGAGAGAATGAAAATGTGTTATCCGATGACAGTTCTGATCTCTCCGAGGAGGAAGCTATACTTACAGAATGTATACAATCTGCTATGCACAAGGTACTCTTGATATTCATATAGATAATGTTTATAATGAAAACTGGCAAACAATGAGATAGTAGAAAATGTAGTGATTCATTAAAAAAAATGTTATGATAAATATATACCGCCATTTGCTCTCGCGCTCGAAACACGTATTCAATGTGAAAAGTCATAAAATATTTGTGTTTCAGGGACGTTTGAGTCCGCCTCCAAGAGAATCGTCAACAGCACCAAAAGAGAACGAAGCACAAATAGATGGAGGGAATCTCCGCGAAACTTCCTCGCCTCCGTCTTCGCTAGTTCTACTTGAGCCAACGCCTATGTCAACTGCACAAACTAAATCCGAACTGTCTGCGGATGGATCTAGTCTTTCCGAAGACGAAGATATTATCTTAGCTCAGTGCATTCGTTCCGGAATGCCAAAGGTTAGTCATACGGCTCGTACAAATTCTAGTTGAAAAGAAGTTTTCATCGCATCTTCCCAAGTGCTAATATCGATTGCGTTATCGCTATGCCAGGTTTGATTAATTCTAGACATCAAATATTCTTCCTCTTGTGGTATTTTTGCATCTTTTAAAGAAACTTTATTGCTACGTGATGTTGATACGCGCCATAAACTGTTCTCATTTTTTTGTTGCGAATAGGGCGTACTAATGTGTCACGCGGTACACTAGTAATCTATTGTTTCTAAGTCTGAATATTTAGAACTAGTTCAAAGTTAGTAGGGCAGCTCAAGTCGTTCATGATTGACGGTCTTGATGAAAAGGAAATGGGTTAAAGAACTTTGATTCATGTTACAACGGAAATATTATGTTCAACGAAACGATAGCATTTTCCAATGAAGTACCGTCACGTACCTAAGGTCTGATGCACACGAACGCCTTTCAATGCAGACATGCGGTTAACATATCGCGATTAAAACGCTTGATAACAGCGTGAACTATAGGAGTATGTGAAAATATGCATACGAGTGTCACACACTGTAAATGTGTCAGCACTAATAATCGGATTAGGGTGGCCTGTATGATTTCATATGTCAGCATAACGTCGGCCATTAATGCCAGCGGCTTTAACGCATTTAAATTTTGATGGAAAGATTCGATTGATTTTTAGAGATACCGAGATAATCTTTCTGGATTTTTATACTAACCTGACCTAACGCGAGTTCTTGATATAATCTAAAGGATTAATTAAAATAGTCTCCAACGTTGTGCTAGTTGAATTTTATTTTTATTTTTTTTCTTACATTACACAACCGTTGGACTACTGCCAATTTTAAGTTCATTTAGGAACACGACTAATTATAAATTAACGAGCAAAGGAGGAAAATTCATTATTTATTAATGAAAAATTTATGTGCGGCTGTACTAATTGTGACATACTGTTTAAGATATAGTTTATGGCTAGATATACTGTATAGATGGCTATGGTATACTAGACTGTGTATTTTATTATATTGCATCCGAATGACCTGGAAATGTTTTCTAGAATACTGTGGAACGTTCCATAATATCTTTCAACTGGTCAATTCTTCGAGTTAGTTATTTTTCTCTCGAGTCTTATTTTCTTGCTTCGAAATAACTGCTATGACAGTGGTAATATTTTTATTGATGCTCCTGCATATAAGACATTCATTTTATACAGTAAAATATTCATATCGTAAACACTAAATTGGCTGTAAGTTAAGTTTTAAATATTAATTTAGCATTTAAGTGTCCCATGTAACGAAGACTGTAGAGACTTCATGTAAAATAGTTTCTTTTACGTTTGACACTCCTTGAATTTCGTGTGCAAATTTGTCGGGAAAGTAAAACACGTAACTGCTTAATAGTAACGTTCTTCCATAGAATTGTAAAACTGCTTCAAAGTTTATGCAATTTCAAAGGTAAATGCTTTAACGAAAAGCAGCTCAGGGGAATTGGACTCGTGAAAAATGAATTTTCAGAAGTTCGCGGTATCTGTGATCAGAAAAGATTGTACCTTTTAATTATTTTAATTCTCATTTATACTTATTTATCTATGTATACGTATGCGTGATTCATCCATCTTGCAATACCCTTACGTTAATGTATTGCCAAGCTTTGCTTCATATATGAATTTAACTTGTCATGTCTTATCACTAAATCGTGATTAAGATGAACAGTATAAAAAGCCGTCTTGGGCGACACCAATCAGTGCACAAACAATGAAACGAAAAATAAAGAAAGCGAAAATATTTTTTCTAAAGTACGCGCTTACCTTAGAACGAATTTATGTCATAAAATGGAGAGTAATGGACTGGATTTTTTTTTAAAGAAATAAGATCTCCACTCGTTCTATATCGTATTGCGTAATATGGTTAATATTGTCTGTGTTTATTTGTATATAAATTTAATATAATTTTCTTCTTTAACGTCACATCCCCACCAAAGCTGTGGGGGTGTGACGATGTGGGGCTGTCCTCAAATTCGATCAAACAACGTACGAGAAACTTTTTCATAAATATCGAAACGAATAGCCACTCAAGAAAAGAATAGTCTTATACAAATTATATAAAACCAGAATGATTATTTTACAATTTAAAAAAAATTTCTTTCTTTATATCCTAACGCGAGGCGCAAATATATCGTACGAAATGTCTTCCGTATCCTCGATCAATGACGTAAAATGATTTCGAATTCATGTATATTACATCGATGCCAATAGGTTTCTGTATTGTATCATTTTAATCTTCCATTAGTCATTATTGTAAAATATTATTCGAGATGTAACAGAGCTTGTATAAAATCAATACAAATGTGTCTAGCTGTTACATGATTTTCTAGTTTTCCTCGACAAGTCAACTGTGAATATCAATTCGTGATCCTCGAGACCTTGATTTGACTAAGGTTTTCTATAAAGACCTATGTGAAAACCTCTATTACACGTTAGGGTTGGCCGAGCATAAATTCAAACCGCCCCTCGACTATTACCGTTACCTTTTTTTTTTTCCATGAATTATCGACCTACTCACGCATCCAACATCCTACTCTATATGCGTGCACGCATAAATACTCCTGATGCACTCTTATGTCTCATATTGTACGACAAGACTTCAAACTGTCATCTTTATTCGAATAAGGTAGGTGCGATTAACCGTCAACTGCGCAAGTGTCCATACTGAACAATAATGGAAACTACACGGAACTAAATATTTTGATAAAAATGTCTATATCAAAACTGTAATACAATTAACAATCTATCTTATTATCGATTCGGTAGTAAATAAATCTTTGTGGATCCTGACGACATAATGTATTTATTTTAGACACGTAGTTACTCGAAAGCAAATTTTGAAAGAGCTGTCAGTTCGGTGTGAGCAAATTTCTTAATTCAGACATAATTATCTCGTACTGACTGTAGTGTAAGATTTTTATATTGTCAGTGTACCAGTAAATTATATCACATTTGTAAAAGTATATTTTTATCGGTTACAGATGCCGAGCAGTGCTTCGCATTTATTTTTCCTAGTCTTAGCCGTGGGGATAGGAAGGATATACACTGACGAAATAGCCAACTGGGCTCTGGGTTTACGAGCTTTGCTTAAGGATTGTCCCGAAGTACCTTGGAATACTTCAGAAAATCAAAAGTTTCTTGATTCTCTTCGTCACTGCATGCAGCATCGTGCCGTTGTTGTTCTCGATACTTTGCTGACGGATGATACTATTCCTATTTTCGATGGAATTAATCTTGTGCGATTTGAAGAAAGTGATTCCAATATTACCGACGTTGAGTCTGACAAGTACGCAATATCGGATATTATTTATCTCGTAAATAAAAATTGTTTCATGCACAGTCTTCAAGCTGTGCACACTACTGGCAGTAACTACTGTTTTTGATCCGTATGAATTTTTACCTGGGTTAAATCCTGATTACTATCTGCAATCGTAGTGCTGTTTGGAAAATAAGCGTCACATAGTCTAGACGTTCCATAAGTGAGATTTATTTATGTCTATACAGAGATGAAGCTAGCAGCAACGTGGAAAAAGAGGAACGTGAAAGTGAGAAAAGTTTATGTGACATTTTGATAAATCGTCTGTGCCGTATTTTCCGGACTCACGTTCTCAAAATAGATATTGACCAGCTGTCAAATAGTATTGGATTAAATTCTGGATCATCGGCAGAGGATAAAAGTGATAACGTCTTTCAAGGTCAGCTTTTGTCCTGTAATATATTTCATATGGATGATCGTTTGCCATGGTTGTTTCTTTTTTTTCCCCAGGAAGAAGACGTCGCCACAGACGACGTCACCATATGATGCCGCTTATGATGATGGGATTTTTACTAATGGGTAGCATTCTCATTCCAATGGGATTTCAGTTCTTAGCTGTTCTGGGCGGCAAGGCTTTGATTCTCGCTAAGATGGCGTTAATGCTTTCGAGCATACAGGGTTTGAAGAAGATTGCTACTAATGGTGTTAACTATGGCCTTTATCATAGTCCAGTTGCAGAGGGGTGGCACGAAAGAAGTCACTTAGAACCACCGAATCATTTCGATGCTCCGTATCATGGATATCCTTCACAGCCTCATCCATAACGTCACTTCCGTTAATTCTTATACGTTTTTCGTGAAAAGTTATGGCATTGTATCTCTACGTTTATTTATTGTAATATAAATATTATTTATGTTAAATTATTATATCCGTTTCTCTGATGTTTGGAAAAAGATCCAACTAGGATAACCAAAATATTTGTTAATCGCATCGGGTAAAATTATTTTGTTGACTACCTCATTATTATTTTTCTTTTTGAAATCTGATTTTGACGGATGAAACTACCCTGGTGCCCTGTCGGTTATTTCCTTACAGATTAACTATTTCCAGAGATGAGTAGGGAGATGCACAACGCTGTGGTTTTAGGCAGAGATGAGTAGGGAGATACACAATGCTACGGTTTTAGGCGATACCAAAAACATGGCGCTAAATCGTAGCGGAGGGTTGATTCGTATAGTTACGCCAATGCTATCGTAAGATTTCGTTATTGTTTAGTTGAGGTCGAGGTGCTCGAATTTGCCGTGGGGAGGCAGTCTCGACGTACAGAGTTGTCCGGCAGAGGAGACGACCCGACGGAGATGTCTCCACGGACCGGCAGAAGCCCGGGTGAGATACCGGCGCCCTGCTGGAGATGCGCAACGGGCTGTAAAGCGGGCCGAGGTAGAGTTTTGATATGGTTAAGGGCAGAGGAGGAATCCCCTGACCCGAGGTCAGAAAGTGTTGCTCGGCTGTCGCCCGATGCCTTGGGGAAGCGGCCGTGAAGGATCTCCAAAAGTTACGTACCGATTCGCTAAAGAACGCTCTGGATTTGGCTTAAAGGGACGACTCGAGGGAGATGGAAGAGTTAACGGCTATAAGGATCTCGACCAATCAGATGATCAAAATGATTAGTTCTCGAATTTGGCTACTGTCAAAGCAGTCTGTCTCGGGGCACCGACCGAGGTGTCACGAGCTGCATCGCGCTCACGTGCTATCTGTTGACAGTTTTTCTAGCCGTGTTTCCATACGGTATACCAAGTTCTTGCTCGTGTACTTTTCGCAATGCTCTCGCGATAGCCGAACAATTCCGTGGAATTTCTGTGAGTGTTCCGGAAGTGCAGTGCCCACCTGAGTGTCTCCTGGATGCAGTTCTCAGCATTCACGGATCAGCTGCACCAGCTCCGGTGAGTACATCTCCATTGCGTTTCATCGTTTGCATACCCACAGTTTTTCTTTAGATTCAAGATACGATAAAGTAAAATACGAATTTTCCAAAAATTGAGATGCTACACGAGTGTCAGCTCCAGTACCGCACTTTTTTAAAATCTCTTAAAAATGATTCAACAGTAGGCTTTAACGATGGTTCTCGAAGAGTTTTATAGTTTCGGTTGGAACTATTGTTAAATAATCCTGGAAGCTAGCACCGCATCGTTGCACTCCTTAACGCAGGTAGGCATGAGGTGCTGGCTTTTGCCTTAGTAAATCTTATCGAGCTTACACTGTGCACTCGAATTAAGGATTACAACAAAAAACATTTAGGCAATATCTGACGAGCGGCCTCGTTCTAAGGGTTGCTCTTTGAACCAGCGGTAAGTTGCAGAGAACCTCTACCGGCCGGACTACACGTTCGTGATTACGTTCAACTCGCCTACGGCGGGATATGCATTATCGACGGAGACGATGATCACGAAATCCTACTCCCGGACTGGCGGCTACGATTTAGCGCCATGCTTTTGGTATCGCCTAAGCCGGAGCGTTGTGCATCTCCCCCACTCATCTCTGTTGTGAATCTCCCTATTCATCTCTGCTAGTCCAGTGTCGACAATTTCTTATACCAGTTGACACCCGCTGGTCCCCTGGTTAAGTTTTGATAGCTTGTTAAGGAAGCTTTTCCTCATTCGAGGAGTCAGCCCTAAGGAAAGGAAGAGGAAGAAGATAGCTTTAGCACCACTCGTGGTACATTTTCGAACTGGTACGCGACACGATATCGGGTCCGATTTCTCAAGATTCCTTCATTACAGTTTTATCTCCTATCTTGCTTCCATGTGTCCGACATCTGCTCGCCTGTAGACTAACGAAATTACTCTTTTGTCAGTGGGAAAACGGTTTTCTTCCTGTGTCAAACAGTAATAGCCAAAATGGAGGAGGATCGAATATCGGAAAGTGCTGCCGTGTTATCAGAAGTGTCCGAATCTTTGACGAGCGAAACCGAAAAAGCATCCATCCTAACGGCCGAGCACGAAGCCCATGCAGTCGCCGTAATAGCGAACGCCTCATCGGTTTCGGGAGTTACCGGTGCTGAAGAATCGTTTTCTCTGTTGGTAGGTTCAATAATTGGAGTTACTAATATTCGAGCAATGGTAAGATCACGGTCTTGTATACAGGTTTCCCTACTCTCACCATGTTCTAGCTTGTAACCGGTAATGTGACCGGTTTTGTCAGTTTTGCTCGCAAGCGGTGGTACCGAAGAAGCCTGAGAAAACTGCTGACCTATGGCTGACATAGCGCAACTAGCAGGTGCTAGGCTCTTTCAACACTGACGCCTCTTGCGGCAGTGGCCACCTTATCGTCTCTTGATTTCTTCAATTATAAACTTTGGCTCTATTTTGAAGACGGCATAACGTTTTTTTGCTGCAGACAAACCCTGTTCAGTCATCTACGCCAAGACAAAGAAGAAATAGAGAGGTTTCTGATGGAGAGGCTCCATCTTATAAGCATGAGAGTGATGATTCTGTAGGTGTGAACAAACATAATGAAAATGACAATGAAGTTGTTGTTCCTGATAAGGAGGAAGTGTGGGCACAACTTCTTTCAACGGATGGGTTGGTTGTGCAGCAACCGCAACAACAAGATACTGCTACGCAGAGTGAAAATGCCCAAAATGATGATGTTTTTCAAAACTTAGAGGAATTAAGTAATAAAATGGTAGATTTGGTAATAGAGATGAAAGCAAATATTGATAAAGCAAAAGAGTTGAGAAAGCATCGCAGAGAGCAAGCATTAGCTGCACAATCTGGTGCTAGAGGCAATGTTATAGAGACAGTCGTCTGCAGCCAACCTGGGATACCGATTACAAAAAGGTAAAGTGTTTAAAGTATTTGACAACTTTTCAATTAACGATAGATAAATTTTCTTACTGCTTATTACAAATACCTACTTTTTTTTAAAAAACATACTTGTTACACTAGTGTGCTAATTGTAACTAGGAAGGACCCCAAGAAGAATGCACGTAAGGAGCAGCGAGACAGTGATGTTGATTGTTAAGAGAGAGAGAGTAGCAGCAGGGCCGGAGAATGCTAAACAGAAGAGTACTTAGTATTATAGAGATTCACAACGCCTTGGCGACTTCCAGCAGCGAGAAGTTGCCCACTTGATAAGATGGCGATTGCCGAACCGGAGAGGTAGCCGTCGTCCACTGCGCCATGTATGCAGATACGTCTATCAGTGTCCCATATGTACATTTTTCCACCATCTTTGTTCATCACATAAAAATATATATATATAATTACTAATAAATAAATCCCATAATTCTTCAATACACAGTATAATTCCATTCCACCGTGACTGAACAGCTGTCGGCCATCAGGCGTAAAGACAAGGGCATTGTAGTTTTCATTCATCTTCCGTGTATGCGCTAATTCCTTACCACACAAGTTATCAAATGTATTTGACCCATTCTTCCACATACGGCAGTGAATTTACTATCGGGCGAAGTCTCAAATTTCTATGAAAAGTAATATTTTACAATAATTATAATTCAGTCCAACCTAGAGTTTTGCAAAGCTTCATATTCCTCATTGTATCTACCAGCGGTGTTCTTATAGTTGTTCCAATAATCAAGTCATATGTATGACAAAAGGCATGTCTTCGGAAAGCCTATTACGATCTCAAAATCATTTTGTGTAAATCTTGCTCTGTCAATGGAAGACTTTGAAAATTTCATACTGTGTAACTTTTTGTTTTCACGGCCATGTTAACTCTGTAGATTAAACCTCTTTGCTGCTTGCAGAAAGAATTTATAACGTTCTCCGGTACCAAAGGAGCCTTAGTTCAATATGCATACCTTTTCCTTACCGTCGCTTCATTTAAGTAACTTCTATACCGTAATAATAATAATACTTTATCCAACTTGATAACTAATTTAAATAAGTATGTTTATCATTCGTCCGAAGTCTCGAAAACAATCACGCTCGCCCCTTGCGTACAAACTCTTAAGTCAGTCATAATGTAAGTCACCTCACGAATAATGTACTTAAAAAATATATAAATAATTCAAGAGTATCGACAGCTACGGTACAGTAAACAGAATCTACTACGAAACAAATTGTTACGTCATTTGCGATTATACAATGAATTTTTGTTACAAAAAATAATGGTGAACTTTTACCATCAATTTGCCGTCTTCAAACATACATTTTTGCAATCTGATCCTGCAGTACTGTGTATGATAGATAAAAGCAATTTTTATATTCGACGACTGATCAGTCATCTGTTAATGGTATCGATGAAATTCGTCCCACGCGTCACCCACGCGCAGGTAGAGTAACTGGATGAATAGTAATTAAATTAGGATAGCATAACGGCCACTTCCGGATTATCCCGACATTTGACAAGTGAGTTCCCCTACGATCCCTTACGCTTTCCTATATAAATTCTACGATTATGACCTAACCCAGTTTTACGAACTCATCTACAGCCAATCGCAAGGCATTAGGAGTATAACCGAGATTAATGAGAGCGAAATGAGAATAAATTATTAAAAGTTCACTTGGTAAATATTACAGCTGCTAAGATTTATCATAAATCAAAATATCATGACGTATGCTTAACGTCCGTAATGATTTATACGTAGATGAAGAATTTTATAGGTTATGAAAGACAAAAAGAATACAAGCACAGAAATTCATTGGGCGAATCACAAGTACGATTTACGTGCTTCGAACTCTACAAAGTAAAATTAAGATTTTTTCCAAGGCTCGTAGCAAGAAATTTCTTCGCATTACCCGCTTATCTGAGGCACCACGTACGTATAAACATGACCAGCCTCTTTGGCACTTGGATTAAATTTCTTGATCTGCTTCTTGATCCTTGCCAATGATATTTTGCTATTAGGAGGACCATAAGGAGATATAAAGGATTACTGGCTAACTTCAGGTGGCGCTTTCGCCGTTACTAACCTTGTATGAAAAATGGACGAAGGCAAAGGCGTTGGATGGTAGGTATGGGAAAAATGAAAAAAAAAATTTAAAAGCGAATAAAGTGCTGGCACGTTAAGTAACTAGCTACCAGCGCCATTATCTCTATTATCGACACTAGTTCTTAGGGATTATACGCTGAATATAATACTATTGAGTGCAGACGCTTATGCGCATCCTAATGCTGGGATTTTACTATATAGACCTATGTATACAGTTCACGTGGATTGTTTGCCGATGCCATTTTCTTTCTGACGGAAAGGGGAAAAAAAATAAATATATTCTCGCAAACCCTTCAGGGGGTACTCGATGAAGGATTTTTTTAGAATGGGATAGTATCGAATAAATTTGAGTTTGTATTAAATTTTGAAATTTAAAAAAAACAATACCATTGCAAATTAATATAGGGTATTGTAGTCTCGCATTGGAGAATTATTGAATATTTACTTTTCTCCCATATTTATCTCTCTCACTTACTTTCCAGTGTCTTCGATACTTCAGAGAATCTTTAAACCGATTCAATCGCATCGAGTTCACGATGGTAAAACATACAGCACTTTGATACATGATTCTAGGCACCACGTGGTACACTTTGTTCTTCTTCTTTGACGTTTTTTCCTGACACGTCAGTAGATGCACTTGCTATGATTCAAAGATGTTAAATCCTCCGTAGTGTGTCGATGAAGGAAGTTTGATTTTTTGATAAAATAGCCAAATACTTGTTATCATTAATTTTGTAATCGGGGCTACGTTTAAAGCATCGTTTCGATAGGGCTTCTACCTCCAAGTATAGACTCCCTATGTATTCTTACTGATGCATTGGCAATCTGCATGCACAAATCAATATTGTGTAAAAAGAGAAATTGAAAAAAAATATCATTTGTAAGAAACAAAAGAAAAGTTTGTGAAAAAAATTATAACAATGTTCCTTTAACACCTTTGTGCCATGTAAACTCTCAAATAATTTTTTGCTATAATACAGTAATACCAGTAAAACGAGCAAAATGTCCGTCCCTAAGGTTTCACTTGTCTGCAGGGAAAATATCGTAGCTTTTTGCAAATATTATATCGCACAAAGAATATCTTGTTTCACAGAATCCTTTTGAAAGTTGAAAAATATAAGAGAAAGAAAACCAATGGATTGACACGCTTTGGATAAATTCTATTAAAAAATAATATTAATAGTGTCGTAGGCGTGTAATCAATAGCGTCGTGAATCTCAAGTAGAATGAAATATTTTAATAAAAAAGAAACATGTGAATCAAGTCGAATATATTTGTTCTAGCTAATGGGTTAGTGCTTTGATAAAAGAAAAATATATCACAAGAATTTCGCAGTGAGAGAAGCAAAAGAAAAAAATTTCAATTTTCTTCACTCATAAGGGTAACGTCAATCCAATAATCTATCAGTTCGCTCAACTGTCATTGTGTCTCTTTTCGGTATGGTCTCTTGGATTTCCATTAAAAGTTCGAACGGAATCAATGAAAGCGAATGATATGATTGTAAGCCAGTGGAGTTATTACTGTCGTGTCATAATTAAAACTGGCATCTTCGCATCCGACAACCATAATTGGAATTTACTTTGATATAATATACAGTGGAAATTTTCCATGCGGTTACTTCTAACAACTAGCATCATTCACGAGATAAGGATGGTGCTATGAAAATATAATAAATTATTGAGAACCGCGGTTTTCGTTGGCTTTTTTTTTTAAACTCGAACGCGTCACGCTTAAAACAAAACGAAGAAATTTATCATACGTATATAATTAAAAATATTTAATTAAGTATCCTGCTATTAATTAATTATTCCTAATTGCAATCAATACTCGTTGCAAGTGTCAGGACGTAGTACGTATGTCGCTACTTCATTGTTTGTCTCCTTTATCGTACAACGAATTTCTACCGTGAAATCGACTGTCCGATAGTTTCCCGGCTCATTAGTGAAACTTAGAAATTGCCAGCAACTCGCAAGGAAATTGCGAGGCGGCAAACTATTGATAATACATCAGTTACAATTCTCCCTTGGAGAGACGCTTTTTATAGGTACAGGGCACATCCTGTGTGACAAAATCAAATTTCAAAGAGTAAAATTCCTACAATCCCCCATAAATTCCTAGAGAATAAGGGTCTCCGTGACGTCACTTCCGGAAATCGTAGAGCTCACGACGGCAACTTAGCACGGACAGCCACCTTCGAAGGTTCTAGAGTGTCGGTAAATGTCGGTTACAGGAATCCTGGTCCAGAATCCCCAAACTTATACCGCTACTACGTGATACGAATATTAGTTATCATTTTTAAGATTGGGTGTAGAGAAATTTAAGTTATCTGTGCTGGCTACGCGAAATAGATTTAGGTAAAGTTAGAAAAATATAATTGATAATTTATTAAAAATATAATTTTACTTAGATTTCACACTGCGTGGTCAAGATTCAAGGTTGATGCTTGAACGAGACATGAATTTTTGGTCAAATTTGAAAACTATTGAAAATAACGTGAATGGCAGCTTGAAATTTGACACGTGACCAAATAAATATTCAAGAGATTTTTTTAGCGTAAAATTGAAGCTGCGTATGTATAATGCAAAATGTGCTTCGAGTGACGAATATGAAAGATTCGCCGATTACGCAGCTTCCGCCGAAGCTCTCTAAGATGCGTAAAATAAAAGCATGCTTCGTGCGCCCCACGCAAATCGCGGATACCGGCGAGCGTAAATCCTCGCGAAATATCTGCAGTGTTCGCAGCGTGCAATGAGGCCAAATCAAACAGCTTTTGTAAATTTGTTATCTCGTAAGTTTGCGTGCGGTCGTAATTCTCAGTAGTGTGTACCGTGTCTAGATACAGAGAGGAAGAGAGAGAGAGAGGCACCGCGCTATATCAGCAGCGTTGCTTAAACTTTCGACAGAACAATTGCTGGAAAGCTTCTCCGTCGTTCGCGAGACTTCGGGACATATTTTGCTTACGTTCCAGGAAATCGAATCAGCATGCACGGGCATCATTAAGGATGTGAGTACATGTGCGATAAGTGTAATAAAGGATTTAAAAAAAAGATCAAAATTGCAACTGAGAAATTTCGAAATTATTTTACACGTATAATTGAATTATATTTAATAAAAAATTAATCGGATATTAATTATGGTTTTAATTTCATAATTTAAAAAATAATAAATCCCTACTATGGTTAACAAGGAATCGGTATGGCAGTAGTATGGTTGTTAGGCTTCTTACATGCCGAACCGTCGATGATTTTTTTTTGAAAAACCTATTTTTTCAAAATTTTTTATGTCATCAGGCACCACTTATCTAAATGGTACAGGTTGGTGTATCTCTGCATCCGTTAGGCAGTAATTCTGTATATTATTACTGATGAGAAATTGGCAAAGACGTCCAGCCTGATGTATTATTGGGTTGGCAACTAAGTGATTGCGAATTTTAATTAGTAAGGCTGTCGACTAAATCTGCAATCATTTAGTTGCCAACCGAATATATACGGGAAGAAATAATCCCTTGTGCATTGTATAGCTGAAGAAAAAAATATATGGCAAATTAACATTGCAGAAATTCTATGCTCCAGCTTATGACCCACGTTGACTGTGGCCAGTAGCTGTCAGACTCGGTCCTTTAAGGTTAGGTTCTCTTTGTTGATATCCTCTTTGGTGACAGTACACGTGATCTGTCAGTTTGTACACGTATCCTCGCAATTACCTGATTAGCTCATTTTTTATTACGCTGTGCGAATACAGTGGATGCAACTGGTTTTGCATCGTGTGAACAGGATGCTTGCGCATGCATTAACCGTTCAAACAGCTGTTAATAGAATGTGGGTTTTGAATTCAGGGTTGGGTTGGATATACAAATTTTGGAATATAATAAAAATGGTATCCATGTAAAATTGTGATGTAAATGGGTGCGTTGAAAAGTTTTCTCATATGATAACAGGAAGTTATGACACGAGGGAAGAAATAAATAGGAAAGTTATGTGTCACATGTGGCTTTTTCCACTTTATTTTTCACGACTCGCGCCAATATTCGCTCATCTTGTCTTGAGTATTTTGGTGAGACAGTTACTCATACTGCGAATTCGACATACTGAAATTTCGAGAAAAATATGGAAAATACGTCGTAAAATTGAGACGCGATTGGGATTCGGTGAATTAAAAAATTTTTGTTTAATTTTTTTATCTCAGATACGAATATCGATGGCGAATCAATATTTTGGATTTTATCCTATCGAAAGTTATCGTTATTATACAAATATTTGTATTATAAAGATCTTGCCACGGATGACAGGGAATATTGCAATTCGCAAAAATGTTATAATTTTATTAAATTCCATAGATGCTGAAATTCTTTTAAAATAAAACTATGCGTGAACGAATGAAAAAAATTCATTTCATTTTAGGCTTTCCGTATATACAATCTTAAGAAAGAATTTATCATGGAATGCGTAGAATGTCCCCAGAATTCCATTTCGTATAGAATTGCCATAAAATACATTAGTGTCGAAAAATAATTTTATCGGTTCCAAAGGATTAAATCCAGCCTGACCCTAACCTAAAATCAAGCATAATCAGAGATGTCTAACTTCGTTACTGAAATTTCTCTTTAATAAAAGGGATCGAGTAAGAAAAGTTTACATTAAATTGAACAGGGATAAAATAATATAATACAGGTGGCTTATTTGACTTGAGAAGAAAATAAAAATTATTCAAGATCCCGAAGGGTCATAGGGGTCACCATAAAAATGACAACTGCAGATCGTAATCGCGACGTATAACTCGATGAAAATGATTTGCAGGGAGTGTCGTGGATCTTTGAGTTAAAAATAATAAGAACGAAGCGCGATACACGTGGCTTTTGACAAGGCGTCTTCCAGCTTAGAATTCTGTGACTGCGAAGATTTTTTTGACGCGAGCGAAAAGATCGTTAAATTGCGTTTAAAGTTTACACGTGCTATGGCGTCGCAACCGCCGGGAATTATATTTCAAACGCAAAGAGTTTCGATACTGAGAACTTTCGGGTAGACGACTGAAGACAAAGTAGAAGAAAGAAATACTGGGATTTTTCAATGATGTCGACTGAGTACGTGGACCTGATTTATAAAAAGAATAGGTGAATCGTAATCACTGAGTTATCATTAGGATACGAAGATGGTGTCGTGGGATTTTTTAATTTCTCCAAATTAGTTCGAACGAATGATGATCGTCATGCTGTTTCTTCTATTTTCAGATAAATCTTTGCGAAGTATAGTGTAGCGAGTTACATTTACTCGTAGCTGATAAGACCTCCTTTGGCAATGCTTCTGGAGTATTTTGACTCGGATTTTACAAGGCTTTGCGAAAACATTGAAAAATAGGAGTTTTACTGTTTCGAAGGTATTTAACAAAATTTTATTTTTAAATTTGATCGTTTTTTATTTTTATTATACTTTTTCCTGTTGCAGTTGATACAGCGCACGCGTGTAGGGGATCGAGATTAAAGATATAACCAAGTATCTTTGAGATTGACTACAATGGATATATTGTATTTATGTTGAGTGTTCGTGAAAAAGATTATTAGAGCTAGAAAAATAATAATTGTCTGATTGTTAGCAGCTATGGCAAAATTCTGTGGACGACTGGCTGTCAAGTATTGGGATATTTTGTTACGTTTTTGGAATGACAGTAACGATCAGCGGGTGACTCTGATATTGTAGTTGAGAATATTTTTTTGGGGTTTCATTTTTGAAGCGATACGAATTTTTATTTTTTATTGGTGTCTTGTCATATACCGTGGTGTCTACGTCAACTTTAATATTTGGGTAATTATGATTTTGGTAATTATAATGTTCATTTTTTTTTCTCAATATAATCATAATCAAGGGGCGTGGAATTATTTATCGTCCATCATTGGGTCATTTGACACTTTACGGTCATCGATCACGCAACTTGAACCAAGTTGGATTCATCAATTTGCGAACCGACCTCATCTCGTATTTTGGGACTGGATGCGTTGGACCAGCATCGCATTCGAAGTATCAAATTTCAGACGATGAACAAGTGACCAAGATAATTTTCCTAGTTACGAAAAATTTAACACGTTATCCTAATTGATAAGTTTTTGAAAAAAAAACTATATCCAAATTTTTCTCTCTCACTGAGTTTTATAAAAGTGTCGATTTTTGGTTTCGAGATGTTATGCATAAAATTTTCAAATCATCAGGTTTTTAATAATCCAATAGCTTCCAAGTGGTAGTAGCTGAGTCGTGCTTTACTGGAATTCCTTTTTTCTTTACTGAGAATACAATTGCTTTGAGCTCCCTCGAAATTCCGGCGAATAAACTTTTTTAATGTAAATCACTGTCGGTGTTCAAAATTTCCAGAAATCTTGTTTGTGCCGCTTCACCGATAAATTTAATATTTACATAAAAAGAAGTTAATAGACCATACTTGTGTTTCGTTAGACGTTATCAATTATTGCACTCTCCAAATAAATCGATAAAGAAAGACCAAAAATTTTTTTCGCACCGATAAGGGTACCTCACTTTTTTCTAATGATCAATATGATTTTTTCTTTTCCAGCCATCGTCTCTGGATCTTCCTCGAAGCAGGGATTCTTAACTTTTTGGCGTGATAACGCGTACGAGGAATCACCCATGATAAGAACGAAAGAAGAAGAACGCGATCACAAAATCTTTGAGGGATTTTGACGAATTTCATTAGACCTTGCAAGCTCAGATATTACGAAATTGGGTGCCAGATACGTGTTTGAGGTTAGGGTAGCAATAGGTGTCAGACATATATTGTGGCAGTAGTGATAAACATTGTTGCAAACATTGTTTGGCGCTAATGAAAATTGAGATTGAGCGCAGCGTTTAAACGGGGGTGCAATCAGTTAACATCTAAGAGTGTTCCGTGCTGGCGTCTAGGTTAACCATCGACGTCGACGTCGGCGTCGGTTGATGGTATCGGTGGTGCAAGTAGGCGCTGGTGTTGGTGCTAGTGGAGGATCCGTGGGTTTCGGGGATGCGCAGCGAGGGCAGAGGGTGCGCTACGATACGACCGCCTGCCACCACCGGGTATAAGAGGGACGTCGTGCGTCGCGACGGCACAGAGCAGCCTTCCGACGCCCCCGTTTCTGTCCTCTTGGTATAGCACGACCCGAATCAGGATCATCCTCGTACATCGGCATTCTCAGCTTCCTCTTCAGGATGCTTGGACCCATTGGGATCTTCGTGTTCTTCGTTTTATTTAAAATCTTCGGATCGGCCGTCGCGACGGCCGCGACGATACCTGATCGTAACTACCTTCAGCAACAGGTAAGCGGAATTGAGCTCCAGGCTAATTTAGTGGCCCAATAATATTTTTTGTATACTTTACTCAATAATATTACAATTTATAATTTTCCAATATATCGTTTATAAATATTAGTACTTGGGTTAAAAATCTTGATTTTTTTATGTAATACAGGCAAAGCAATAAAGGGTAATGTCACTTCTTGGCTAAGTTCGATTAATTTTTTTTATCTTTTCGTGATAACCTTTTTTTCTGTCCGAAGCTTACTGGAAGTAATCTATGGCTGATAGATTCTTCGAATCTAATTATAGGAGTAGATATCGCACGGAGGCTGTAATGGGATTACCTTAGGAGGATTAATCGTATTTTTATTTATCAAGAAATAATATGTGATCAATTCTATTTTTGGATAATTTCTTGAAACGTAAAAAAATTGTTTTTCATTTATTTCTATCGATTCACCACATATTACCATTGGCTTTGACCCATTGGCACTTGGAAATTTGTTTACAGGATCTTTGTCACAGAATTTCTAAAAATTCTCTAGCTTTATAATATCACTTAGGAAACTTGTTCGCAAAAGACATTCCTGTGATGAAACATAATTTCCTATTGTATGATAACGTTAAGAGTGGAATTGCTCGATATTAATGGTAATAGATACGCAAACAAATATTTTCAGTCTCCGGTCTTCACTGCCATTACCTTTTTATTAAATGGTAAAAAAAATCTTTTATAAATTTTTATTCAAGCGAATGAAAAGTATAAACAAAAATTTATTCAACCCATCATTGCATAAATATTTCTTTATGCGCACGTTGATCGCAATATTGATTTTTATGTCGAGAAACCTGAACTTTTGATACGTACCTACAAGTTTATATTACACTATAAAATTTAATCGACAAAAAACAAGACCGAATCAAAGCGAATATCGGTAAGGTCGCAGCCGAAGTTCGATCAAGATAAATGAACTATGATACCGTCTGCAGGCTTTTGGGAGGATCTTTTTTTTAGCTAGCTAACAAAATGCGTTATCGGATAAACGATAGACGATCCTATAATAAATCTGGGAACTTTTATCGAGTTTAATTTTCGTTGGTTCCTGAGAAAAATTAATAAAAAAAATTGTCAAAGTCAATTGCCTTAATATCAGGGATACGATTATAATTCGCAAATTCTTAAAAATTTATCAACCCACTGCTCTGCATTGTTTTTTCGATATCGACTTGTCTGATGGTACGTAACGTCGTAACTAGAGTCGTTAATATTCATTTAGTCAGGCAATTTACTTTTGTACGAAAAGGGCGAGATCACTCAGTCCCTTTGAATGTTAATTGGCCAATTTACGTAATAAAGGCACTCGGATTTTCTTTGGGCTTTAATAATATTTTTAGAAACGACGCAAAGACCAAATTAAATCGTATCTCTTATATCGTATGTATGAATAGGTTTTTTGGAAAATCATTTTCTAATTACCTTTGATTATATAAAAGAAAAACTAAATAAAAAGAAAAAAGTAATTATGGAAAAGCACGTAAAAATGCATTAATCATAAATTTCATAAAATGGTTGACCAAAAATTAGTTGCAGTTTTTTTTGCTCAAGACTTATACGTGTCCGTCTATTAGAAAAACAAGCAATGATTTTCCGGCCAGCCCAGTAGTTTCTTAAATTGAAATTTCATTTGTCCATCGGGTAATTTTTTTCGAAAAAAAAACCTTCGCTCGTTATCAGTGTTTCGGATATTATGAAATCGTATCCTACTAGACAATTAAAATACGTACATATGTAATTATCAATGGTTCGAACTCGATATAAGAGTACATAGTTACATAATGAATTTGTTTGACTTTAAATTGGCGTCGAAACGAGAGTTCTTGCTTAATGATGGTAGAAGATAATTGGCTGGGAAAACGAAGGGAAGCCATCCGAGGCACTATTTATATAATACCTTGGCAGTTACAATTTGCTGACTTCAAAGATCAATAATTGATTATG
This sequence comes from Trachelus tabidus, assembly GCA_030142655.1. Classification (NCBI taxonomy): domain Eukaryota; kingdom Metazoa; phylum Arthropoda; class Insecta; order Hymenoptera; family Cephidae; genus Trachelus; species Trachelus tabidus. Next base: position 146,150 of record JARQTI010000871.1, read on the forward strand.
AATTGAATGTTTTTCGACAAGGTCTACATTTTATTTATTAAATAATTCCTAAAACAAGTCATTAATTTTTTCATTTGACTAGAGAACGGCTGTTTTTAAATTTTTTAATGTAATCTTTCACGGGGAAAAAATCAAAAACATTTATGATAACGATTTTGAAATTTGAATAGGCTATATAGAAAAAAAAAGATAATCAAGTAGCACGTTTCGTAAGAGAATCAAAGAGTAATAGGATTAGTTTTCGAAATGAAAAAAATTATTATCGGCATTCAGGTTCTGAGTATAGACAGTAGGTTAAAAGTTTCTGCGAAAGAATCAGGCAAGGCCGCCTATCCCACTTGATCCAATAGGAAATGAACTGTCTCTCGAAACCGATTGGTGACCCTCCTAATCCATATTGAAGCCTAACACCACTTTATGGATGTTCTCAATTTGCTTCAATCGTACAATAAAAAAAATGATCGCAGTACAGTAAAGTGTGTGAGCCAGTACGACATGAGAAAAGATTGAAGAAAATTAATAAATATAATTAATTTGATTAGCTATTCACTATATGAAATGTATAAAACGAATAAATATTTTAATCAATCTCACGTAGCAAGATACAGTCTGCTACGAATGAATCGTTAGAGAACAGTCTTTGATATTTAAATAAAAATATGGAAATCAGATAGAAAGATTGCAACTATTTTTAATGACTGCCATCGATCAGAATAACAAGTCGATATTGTGAACGTCCATCTAAACAGGTTAGACCAGACTACACGTATAGTTAGCAAAGTTGATTACGTAGTCAAAGGACAGGCAGCTACAGGAACTTAGTACACGACCATAGGCCCTTTTAAATGTAAAGCAATATTACTTGAAAGGAATAATTTTTTCTTTACAGATTCCAGCGAGCGACTTACTAAAAGATCCAATTTTGGATATGTATCTTTTAGAAGGATTTCGTCAGAGACAGGCATCCACCCACTTTGTCACAGGTAAGTTATCACGAATTGACCTTGACCCCATTAATAAAGAAAATTGATAACTTTTAATGCTACGGAATATTTATAATTGGCCGTATATATACACATATTATATATACTTTATATCGACAGTGTTCAAAGTACTTTATACCGAGGTAAACTCAAGTGCTGGTGCAAGAGCGGAATTTAAATTCAAGGTCACACTTCGGTGCATCTACCATGGGCTTAAATGAAAATGGCGCAATGAAAGCTCTAATTGAATTGCATGCTCCGAATACAATAGCGAAACTGCAATCTCGTGGTTTCTCTCTGAATATCGAGCTACGGATTGCTACAATTAACATAATTGTTTTGTGTCAAGAAACACTACAATTTTATTTAATTAATCTCTTGAGTGTCATGAACGTTTATATTTTAAGTCAACCTGACTGTCAGTGCGGTGGACGTGTATACACTTTTTTGCTTGACACTTTAGGAGTCAATCCGTTATAAATATTAACCATATGGAAATCCATTAACCTTTACTATACAGTGTGATAGAGCTTTTAAATATTTACAGTAGATAAAGTGCTTGGCTGTAGCTTAACAATAAATTTATCTGTATCATTCAATATATATATATTTTATTTTATCATGGATTTTAATCAGACTGAGAAATGACGGATTATTAAAAAATGTTTTAAATAAATCTTTTCTAAGTCACAAGTGTCTAGAATCGATAAATCATAATGTTTAGTAATTTCATAACTATATCAACCCCTTGTTACTGTATTAATCAATCCTCTTCTATCTAAATATATATATATAAAGTACTTATAAAGACATTAATAATTTAATTTGTGTAGATTGCCTATACGTGACATCAAAACCTGGCTATTTCGTCTTCAAATCACCAAACGACGATCCGACAGTGTGCGGAATTTATTTCTTGACGGATCCTGATCGTCAGGTTGAGTTGCGGTTTACGTTCTTCGATGTTCCCTGCGAGAGAGGTGGCCTTGCTTCGGTACGTCGTCCTGATTAAATCCATAGGTTGAACATCATACGTGAGCCAATTTATTAATAGTTAACGACTAGTTCCGATTATTCCCAATAGATGAGTTAGTTTACTCGCTCGATCGGTAATCGCTTTTAGCTGTTCGTGTTCTCTTCATTTTCCCATAGCGTATCGTTCAGCCGACGTTGTTCAATGATTTTAATTGGTACTAGCTAGGAGGTTGAACAAAGTTTACTTGTTACACTGGAATTACGTGTGTCTACTATCCGCGTCGTGTTGGCAGCTTGCGGTGCAACGTTTATACATTGTATTTACTTGTAGGTTGTCGATGGCTGGGAGCTGAACGGTGAAATCTTTCCAAGCGCAACCGATCATCCATTACCGATCGATGAGAGGGTATCCGAATTTTGTGGTAAACGAGTGAAGAAAGTTTTCCTGAGCTCCCAGAATGCAGCACTTATTCAGTACAGGATACCTGCAAAGGGAAAAGGATTTACAGTGCTGGCACGTTATCCAAAACAGTCTACCCGTGAGTATGTCTATGGTTTACTTGAGACTTTAGGAATTTTGGAAATTTAATATAAGAGTCAGCTTTCGTCTGTTGTTTTGAGGTTGAATAATTTTTTTAGAGTACAAATTTGGAACGTAAAGTCAAAGGATAAATTTATATTTTATTTTGATAAAAGGATTCATAGTGAAGATTTTTTTTTAGCCTGTAACGTGTTGGTCGACAGTACTGCAGATGCATTTACTTTACGCAATTATGGAAGACGAGTCAATTGCACATTAAGTGCAATGTATCCAGCAGCCATTCGAGTTATTGCACTTGGAGTTGGTATTAATACTCTCCACGGTACTAGTCGTGAAATTGAAACTGGAACTGTTCATAAAGTATGTATACTTTTATTGCTTTGATTATAACGTAATATTACCTTTAAGGGAATTCCCGGGTGTCCAATTGAAATATTTTATTTCAGTGCGATAAGAGGGGACTGCACGATCAGGCGCAGATCGGTGGGAGTGATGGCCTCGATACCAGTAACCTTGAAATTTTGGATTCCATCTGCGGTGTCGATTCTAAACCTGGTAATAAATTTGGAATTTTTATTAGTCGTTCAAAATTTCAAGGTGGATTTCGTGATAGTATTACTATATTAAATTATAGATACCCGCGGACGAATAGTGGGTTGCGGTGTGACCTCGGTCAGGTTGACCTCTAGTGGGCTTTTTGATAACTCGGTAACTGTCACCATTCGTCCTGCAACGGAGAACGAAATCATGGAGGCTGATCTGATCTGTGGCATCTGAGGATTACCAATACGAAGGTTTTACCACTTTTATTAAGTTCAGGCTACTCGAGTGGTCATTAATTTTTTTTAATTTTATCAAAATGAAAAATTAAAAGCATAATGGATTATATTGCATTGTTGAATTTAAAGACAAAATTTTTTGTACCGTTATATACCACGTGCTTTATGTAACGCGATGCATTAGCGTCTTTTATGAAAAAGTATTATTTCCTGCTGTCAAGCTGCTATTAAGACCGTATTGTTAGTCATGATCTATTGTTATTCGTGATATTACAGATTGAAAAGACATGCGACATTCCCCTCTATGAAGACCGTGAAGTTTAATTAAAGTGGATGAAAGAGATAGAGAAAAATTCGTTTAGCGAAACCTTTTTCACAATAAGATTCGTCAGGTGGATGTCACAATCGGGCTACGTTTTCGACCACAACAGAATCCCGCTCACACAAATTAATAAAAATCTGATATATAAATATAATGTATATTTTGTTATGTTTAAATGTATATCGTAAAGATACCTCGATTAAACTTAATGTTAGCGTGTACCCGTGCAATCTGCAAAATGCGGTATTTTCATAATTAACGTAGATTCAATCTCTGAAAAGAAGAAACAGCAAAGCAGAACGGTCATAATTTATTTCCATCGATAAGCACATGTGGAATTGCTAGTTTTCTCGTATCAAATCCATACTGTCCAAACATATGTACGAAATTATATTTTGTAAAAAAAATTACCCACTTTCCCGCTATCTATTACTGCGGCTGTTACACTTTCATATATAAATATAAATTTTGTATTATGATTTATCTTCTGAAATAAATCAAATTCTCAGCATTTAATTATCGAAGATTTTGGTTGAAGGGTGGGTGGTACAATTTTGGAGAGGGTAAAAGTTATCATGGTAAACCGTCAAATGCCAGGCAGGTATCTTCAAGATAAAGAAAAAGTGTCGGCTGCATAAAAATGATTTTCACATGAATCAATATGTTTTTAGAACGGTCGAGTATATTGATTTCAGTAACATCCATCAGCCTGTCAATTAAAGTAATTGAAAGTCGTACGTAAAAACAGATGTAATCGAATAGCCGTACAATATCAATGAAAGAAACCTGACGTATGTACAGAGCAAAAATTGATCTTGAAGCAATGAATAATATAACTTGCAGTTTTGAGGTGTCATTGCCTTATGGCGTTAACGTAGAACAATGCCTTGGACATGAAACTGATACTATACCTTTATAATCCAATCTGCGCTTCGTGATAGAAAACGGAAACGATGAAAGAAAACATAATAATTCATCTAAAGCGATAGACAAAATTCTATTTACGATATGAAAGGAGTTTTTCAATAACGCGGACGATACACGATCGAAAGGTCGATGGCTGATTCGGGTGATACGCAGGTAGCATCGAGTTGTGATGAACTCTGTTTTACCAGTAGTTTTACCAGCAGCTGTACGAACAGTTTGCTCGATTGGTGGTGCTACGGCGGACGGTGTCGTCAGGAAGGCACGCGATAAGTTTTTCAGTTAAGTTCGAAATCTCGGAGCTCCATCGGTGAAAATTTTCCCGCAGCTGTACGGTAGTGCGATCTACATAATAGGACGTGAAAATTTGTGTCAAAGTGAATTTAACCTTGAACTCGACCATGGCCTCTGGGTAAGCTGTTACTGCGCTGTACGTTGGGAATAAAGGTAAAGGAGTTACATTATGGAATTTTAATTAATTCTCACTGAGGTTTGCATTTATTATATTATCCAATTCAGTCTGAGAGAAGCATATTTCATGCTGTAATACGACGACGTACGCGTGATAAATTGATAAAGACATACATTATTAAGGTTAGCAGAGTCCTCCAGTCATTTATTATATTACGCTATTACACGTCTTGATGCGTTTCACTGCTGTTACCCCTTTGAATCGTGGAAATAAACGTCTGATTTATTTTATTCTGCAGTCTCCACGTTTCAGCAAACATTTCAGAAATTGTTTTGACTTCGCTCGACCGAAAGGTTCATAAGAAAATGGCAAATTACAGTGAAAATTGATGCTGACAATCGATTGCAGTACAAGCCGAACAAGCGATTTCCTATCAAAATGGCGGCACGATCGCAGGCCAAATTTACCAATAACCCTAGGTTAATTCAATTTCGTGATACTGGTCCATTCCCTTTCATCATATGTCGGCTCAACGCTACCGGTAATTCTCCTCAGATCCTATCCTTGCGTTTGTGATGCGTTAAATTTCTTGTTCATGTTGCCGGGATTAATTCTCCTGTTCATTAGAATAAAGGCATTACTATGGATTATACATAGAGAAAGGACCTTTATCCTTTGCACATGCTGCACGTTCGAGTATATGAATGTACAACGCAATGCTCTACCTATGTTTCACTCTATTATGCGGTCATTACTATTCAGAGCTGACGGTGCTCCAAGTCCTAACGCGCCTCTGCACAGAATAAATATTTACCAGTATACTCCGCGAAGATACTGTCTTTATGTCGAGCGTTTCTAAGTGGACAGGGTCGTCGAGCGAGCGTCACGCAATGGAATTTTGTTTTGACTAGCAGCGACCTGGGTATTACAGTGCCGTATGCTGTAGTTTCGTTAGACAATCGTCTACGGTCAAAAGTACGAGTGAAATATCGGTTGGACTGGTCGTTAGTCGTTCTAAACATCATAATAGAGAAAACCTATTGTTTCCCTTGGAATTTTATCATTCGAATTGAATGCCCCACTCGAGCAACCCCATTCTCTTCGGTTGGGAACAGCTGTCACAAAGTATTCATATATTTCAGTATTCATGGACGGTGGAAGGGTTTTCAAAGGAATTGCTCTGTATATCCAGACGTAATATTCCAACTCAGACTCCGTCGCTGAGTGTGCTCAGTTCACAGATCTGTTTTGCTTTATCCCACATCTTTTTCACTTTGCTCGTCATGCCAAACAAGCCCACGGGGTGGGACTTCAGGATTCTTGATTTGCTGTTAAGTAAGATTGATAACTTCGGCTCAGTATAATCTCTGCCAACTCTTATCCAGCCATTACTTGGCGTCCATGGAATTGTCACCCTGAACACGTCCCTCTGGACCAGATAATTTCCCAGGACGCAATCAGGAATTTTCAAGTGCCTATTATACAATTCTTAATATAATCATTTCCTGACACTGGGTTACAAGGCAGTAGCAAAAATTTTTAATAAAGGCATCCAGTGGCGTAGCTTTGTTTTCAAGTTATGAAAAAGTAATTTCAGCTCTATTCTTTTTTTTTAACTAATTAAACTGGACCGACAATTCCACTTTTTTCTTTTCTGCTTAATAGTTAAATGTTTCATTTCATAGTGGACTTTTTGATATGTTAATCTGTAAGCTACGCAATTTTGTTTATAGCACAACGATACCAATTCGATGCCGTAATTGAAATTATATATTTTATGCCAAACAGAATTTCTGATCACTCATTTCCGGTTTTCTTTCTCCTTTCATCCCTTGACTCTATGTAACTCGGCGACGAACCACGTCGACGCCATACGTGCTTTCTGATACGTAGTTGGAGTCTACGCCTCAAAGGACGTCGTGCTAGGTTAGGTTGGCTATACTCCCGGATGTGAAATGAAATAGCAAAGCACAAGATGCAAGTGTAGGAAAAGTTGCAACGCAGAGAAATCGGTTCACGGATATCAGAGGAATAGTCACATTTCCCACCAGCGACATCTCCGTTGCGAAAGTCGAACGAATCCAACGTTCTCGTGTATTCGCATTTCCGTCGCGACGCTTTCTGGTATATCGACGCCCGCCGTATACACGTGTATCTCAGCGACGAATGCGAACGAAGGCAAATTCCAGGGCGCCTTTACGAATGCTCTTTTCCGAACGAAATACCTCGTTCAAGTATCCGCGGATCGGAATCCAATATTTTTCAAAATAGTGAAACAATTTTAAGAACATTTCTTAAGCATTTTTATTTTGTCTAATTTTTAAAATTACATTTTTTATTATTTTTTCAAGTACATCTTTTCAACCTAATCGTAGAATCGCGTCACAACGAAGTTCCTTTTCATTAACACGTCACCGGCAGTATCGATCGAAGCCCGATCGGTTCCGATCAATCAAAGACAATCACGGATCCCGGTGGTCTATAATTGGTACAGATACCGCGTAACGCAGGTGGGCATTGCAGGTGGGTCGTGCAGGTGCGCCATATTGAATTTATATGTCAGTCACGTCTCTTCCTCAATCTTCTAGCAAAGGATAGGCTGGACGAGGATGGGATTTCTCCGAAAGCAACGCTGCTGCTCGAAAAATATCGTCGAGGCGCGTCCCGGCGAGCAGATTACTTGAGGAAATAATTAAAGTTCAAGCAGGCTCGCTGATAATGGAGTGCAGCGGCCAGGAAATGGTCGACGCCCCTACGGCGCTCGCACTTCGTATAGAATGTTTAGAGACAGCTCTCACTTGGGGGCGTATTTCTAATTAATTACAAGTTGGGCTACGAGGGTGATAAGCACTGTTGTTTATCACAACATCGTTTGGAAGCTGTTTCGAATAAGTATGGCTTACTAAACAGGGCTAGGAACCTACCTTACCGACGGCCCGGGGCGGGGGGGTACCAGATCAGAGCGATTGTATTTCTGTAAAGTTAAGAGGGTCTCATTGGGGAAACAAAATTTGTTAAAACAATTTCCCATCAGAGGGTCGAATCTTTCATCAATTTCGCTCACTGTATTATACAGTTTCCTAGATTCCTTATCATTTTGATAACTCGTAAAATCTTTTGCTCGTACCTAGAGTCTTGTATGTTAAAAATAAATTCTGCTCCTGCGGCCCTGTCAGATATACTTCTGCGTGTAAAAAGGACAAAAACTTTTCTTTTTTTTTTCTGAAAAATCAATATGGTCATTTCGGTGGTCGAGTAATCGGGACTCACGCTGGCATCGATCCATTGAGATTTTCCCCAGGGATGCTGGAGCCTATTTCCATTCACCGAAATCCTGTTGACCTCAGGTCGCTTAACCTAAAGGCTGAATCTCGATGTGACGATTAAAGTCGTTTAATCGGGTACCCGGTTGCCAATGCGATTAGGTTTATCTTGCTGGACCAACTTACTCGCGCTTCGTTACTTCCGGTTTCGCTAAATCCCAAGAGACTGGATTCGGGATCACGTGCTTATCGTTGGGTCTGCGATGCCCAGCCTCGGGAACTGGACCACCTCGGGAACTGATTGAAATAACACGATAGACACCAATTAATTAAAAGGCAAGGTAAACAAGCTATAATTACAGCGAGATCAAAACTTATAAAAGTCTCGAATTAATTTTCGTATTAATATTTCGCACAGCATTTGTACTTCATATCATCCGTGAACGTAGACGAATCGCAAGTCGTCCAGGGAAAAGCCCATTCAATTTAACACAGTATTGCAGTCAACAGTTTAATTCCAGTTAAGGTCCTAAAATCCTGTGGGTCCCCAGTAGAGACGAACTGCATCGTTACTGCATAAAACAATTTCCCAACTCCAATTTCCATGCAGGACAAAATATTTCGAAACGTTGCAAATTTGTTGTCTTTACATTTTTTCACAGCATCCCAATTTTTACGGATTCATCCACCATCTGGACCAAACGTCTGCACGTGACGACATACCCTATCGGCAGACTGCCAGCAACTGCCTGTTGATCGTGAGCGATCGCTACCACTCAGACGTAACGATCCTCGCATTGAGCAACCCTCTGGCTCTCCATAGCTTCTTCTATCTAAGCCAGTGGGAAGCTGCTTGCGCAATGTCTCAGAGAGTTCATCTCTAGTTAGATATAGCAGGTTCGTGTATATAGGCATATACTACTTGTATATAGGTTTTACGTAAAGGCTGAATTTTCTTTCCTTCGAGGAACGTGGAAAAATACTAATTACTAAAAGGAGCTGCGCAACGTTCTTGTAACGTAGACTGACAAATTACTCCTATTTTCTACGTGGTTTCTTCCTCGCTAGGGAAACTAGCGTTTTACTCGTTGAATGATGTTTGCCAACGAGACCCTGATACGAGACATTTTTCTGCGAATTTATGTAAAACGACGCCCACTCGTCTCGCGCGTGAAGTGTTCTCGGTGAAAATTGCGTTAGGAAAATTTAATGTAAAAATTGGATTTGCAAAATTTTATGTGAAATTTGGGATAAAAAATTTACCTTACGAACACCTACTCGAACCACGCTCCGTTGTGATTTTTATGTCAATCTGGCTGATATTATTTAATTACCGTTAATTGAGCTTTCACATTATCACGTGATTAATGAAAATACGTTATCATTGGCTTATGGCACTCGGAGTTACGACGAAGGTACCTTACTTGCGACGTTCTTAAACGTGGTCATTCATTCGAGGGGCTTTGTTAAACCAAAGACAGGAAATGGGTCATTGATTTTCAAGGCGGAGTCCATTAATAACACGTGGATAATCCGAAGCGAGGACCGAGTCTTCGAAAGTTTTCTTTTAACATTTCGTTATCTCGTATTATCAATACAGTCGATCGATCCCGATTGGGAAATCAGCCTGTATGCATTTCGTAAACTATGTATACACCACATGTAATCAGTAGCATGGTCAGCCATCGTGCAGACGTAGACATACGTTGATATAAAGCGAGTAGCTAGCAGGCTAAGCACTACCCAGGGAACAGTATTAGCAACTGTCAACACACCATGTATTTCAAGGTTCTCTCAACGTGGCCATTTCCAAGATGGCGGCCGGTCGCTCGCAGCTGCCGAGAATTGACTTCGAGAAAGCAATTTGCTCCTCGGCTCGGTTTTATCGTACAGCCTTCGAATTGTGCCTCGCACACCCACAGCCGTACTTTACAGACTCGAATAGACCGTAGCGATCGTAGTGAAAACGTGTCTACGCGCTCCGTCGGACTTTCGAAGTTCTCCGTCGCACAGCTTTGGGAAATACTCGCGACGCGAGAATGAAGCTTAGCAGTGAAATTTCATAGGAATCTTAATGAAATTTTTTTTCCAGTTAACATAGGAATATCATCGATGGTGGACTTGATTCTTATTTTTTTATTATTATTATTGGAATTTTGGAAAAATTATTCCTTTATACCGCCTTTGGCTCGTGATATACTATCATTGACCCCTGTAACAATTTTCAGGAGCAAGCTCAGTTTGCTTTCATGAAAGATGCAGGGGCAATTGAATCTGCTGTGTATGGTGTGAAGTACAGGTCAGGGGTTAGGCTAGGTCGTGTTAGCTCCAGAGTGTTATACCTAGTGCGACCTCAGCCCTCGAGCTGGTAAATATCCATTAGCTGTGGGCAGTGTGTCCTTATCAGCAGACAATGACGTAACTTTGATCATGCATCCGCGTCACGTTAAATTGTCTGTGCTCCGATGATCTTCCGTCCAGCGTCCTGTGATAACGTGATAAGCGATAAGCCAAAGTGCACCTCGAATTTTTGACTTACAATTTATTTCTGCCACGACTCTTCGGCCTTGTACTTTTTCCCTTTGTCGCGTTGAGTCTGTGGAATTTATTTTGTCTGGGTTTCAACGTGATATTGTCATTTTATTATTATATTATTCGCTTAGATCCAGGATATTTCTAGATCGCGAAGGTTTCTGCGTTTCGAAGATGCTTGGGGTTAATAAAATAACACAATTTTATCACCTTTTACGGAAACGATTTACTTATATTTGATAGTCTTATTTTAACCGTTCAGGGACATTTTTATTATTTCCTTTCACGACTGTACTCGCTGCACGTGCCAGTGATTCATTTCCGAATCAGGGCTTCTTTCGCTCTCTACTGCAATTCTTTTAGAAATTTTCCACCAGTTTTCACGATCATGGGAAATATATGAAAATGCAGACGTAGCAGTAAAATATTTAATTATTAATATTTTATTCTTGTATTTGACAAAAAAAATCCACCCTATATATGTTTATATTATATATTAATTAAATGAATTTACGCAAAAAAATTTTACTAATAAACACGTAAAATCAGATTATACCACTGATAAGGATCCGGGTTTGAAAATTCAATAAAAATATTCTTATCACGCCCCCTCCCCCACCCCAACCCTTTGGTTAGGTCGCGAACGATTAATTTCCTTCACCGTTGCCCAGAAGCGCCAGTCGCCTCTCGTGGATCGGGAGATTCCATTAGCGAATAAAATAAGTCTTGCGTATTCCGTGTGCGTAGGGAGGAGATAGTAGGGCGAAGGAAATAAAGTAAACCCTTAGGGATTGAGGGGAGGATGCGGAGATAGGGGAGTGCTTGTGAAAGAGAGAGAAGGACGTTTCGAGCAGAGGGTAACAGGTACTCGAGGATCCTTCGCTTAAGGTAACTCAATTTCAAGGATGAAATTTAATTGAGAAACTACACGACTGGACATATTCGACCGAAGTACCGTTTACAGTCGACTCACTAAACTTTCTCCTTTTTCTACCTTCTGATTGGTTATTTCTTGTAACGAGGGACACGCATTGGACAGTACTCGCTTTCATAACTAATTTTCCCATTCAATTGGGGTTCTTGGGACAGGGAAGCTTAGTATAATTTTGCGTGCTTTGGAAATTGCATTACGGCGACCTATGACATATCCGTGGTAAACTTTGTGTTTTGATTGGTTGACAGAGATGATGATGGATTAAAATGGAAATTGGAATTTCAGAGATGAAGATAGAGAGAGAGAATAGAGAGAGGGAGAGAGAAAGAGAGAGTAGAGTAAACATTCGTTATCCTCTAGGAGTATACACATTAAAAGCATTAGCTTGTGAATAGGAGACAATTTAAAAAATTAAAATTAGAGAGAGAGAAAGCCATGTAAAATAATTACGTAAATAGGTTTAAGCGACGGTAGAATTTTTTATTTGACAGATAAGAAAAAAAAATGTTACATATGTATTAAATATTTATTTTATCCGAAATTTTGGTATTCGCTCGGAATTTTGAAAACTTTTTTTGACCTCGCCTTCGACGTTAACCAAAACTGTTAAAGTGGAGGCAGTGGGAGCCTCTCGTTATTGTGCCCCATTGTGCCAGCTTATAAAAAGCTGCACTAAAATGGTGAAAGGGAATGAAAATGAAAGGAATGAAAACCTCCTAGAAAATACGTCTTAGAATAATTCACATTTAGTAAGAGCAAACACGGCCGTGTTATATCTCTGCTGGATTTTCCGAGGCGGAACGATCCTCGAGTAGGGGAGGACCGTGAAGAGCTGTAGAGTTGCCTCAAGAATTACCGAGGTCAATGTCAAGGGTCATACCAGTCACTAAGATTATAAGAATGTCGATAGGTAAATTTTTACCTCACCATACCTATATACGTACAGTATACTCAATGCAGCCTTGCATACATAAAGCCAGTTCAATGACGATAGATCCCATCGTACGTTTCCATAGAATCGGCAAACTATTCATCGCATTAAAAAAAGGCGATTTCGCCATATTATTCCTACGATAACCAGTGACCCAACGGTCGAGAGGTTAGTCGATCCAATTTCACGAGTACTCTAGTGTTCTGTTTTGAATTTTTCTCCTTTTTTTTTCGTTATTCAAAGTCGCTCTCGAACTCTAAAATCTGACGATTAAAAGTGCTCGCTGTAGAGGGCGAAGCATTTTTTTAAACGGGGATGTATGTACGTATTTATATATAGATATATGTAGTGACTATAACACAGTTATGCATCTATACGCAAGTAAGTAAAGTAGGCCAGTATTCCTTTTCGGCATTTCACTTTAGTGCCAATGGGAACGGTTCTGCCGGCATTTTCGTTTCCTCGTAATAATTTTTCCATTTTTCAGATCAACTTCGGATTATCGACAACCTTGAAATCGTTCTTGGAAATCGAAATGGAATTGTCTGAGTGGCACAACGGATTTCTTCATCCTGGAACTAATCTACGTCACCTTCGGCCGTCCGCCCTTCGTGCGTCCGCAAGCCAGGCAGACGCCAGTGAATTCTTTTTTCAACGCGGACTGACGACTGGCAGTCGAGGCGGTACAGTCTCGACTTGAAGTGGTACAGTCTCAGCATCGGTTTGAAAGATCATAATATCACGTGAGACAATTCAAGAACTATGTTAAAACTATAGCCAAATTTTTCAAACGTATCGTACATATAAAATATGTATAACAAATTTCCGCCATGACACTCGGCTCAGCCTTCAACGCCGACGGCCGTAAAGAGATTCCCCAGATAACGTTACCCTCAAGGATTCAGCCCCTGGCAAATATTTACTTTCCTCGAGTTCACTTGTTATCGAGGATCCATTGTATTATTTCGTCCGCGGAAGGAAACCTTTCTTGAACGTAGCAGACGACACAGAAAACGCGGTTATATCCAGGACAGGCGAGATAAGTGAAATTAAAGAATAGAGAAGCGTGCGAAGGATAAGGTAATTTTTGTTCTCAAAAAAATAATGAAAATCATCAATCCGCAGACGTTCTCAGGTACTGTAGTATTTTTAAAATGATTTATTAGACCGACTTGAATTTTTGAACTCAAAAGGAATTTCTTATGTGTTGTGCGGCAGCACCGAAACCCACCAAAGTCGTCACTCTAGAGCTTTCCGCCATCTTTGAACCTAATGTTGTCCCATGGTATTTACCAAGTCGAGTAGATAAATTGCGAGTCTCTAGTAAACAAGCGTACAGGTACTCCATGGACCAGTAACGGAAGTACTGGCGCATGTACCGAAACGTCTTCAGGATCTGGTGAAGCGAGTAGAAGGCGTCGGTAAAGTCGGCATCTTCTATTCGAATAATCGAACAAAGCGCACGTAGAGCGTCCCTGTGCTTCTTCAGAGAATACGTACTTCGAGCATCGATCCAATTACACGGAGAATTCAAGTTGGCAACACTGACCGAAGGATTTAGCGATTCAAGGAACAATGTTGCACGTCGGAAGGACGTTGCACAGAAAATATTTCTGGAGACGAAAACAAAAGAAAGAAAAAATCTCAAAACATCGTCCCGTACCTGCTACAATACAAAAAGGTATAATCCAACGGCTTCGAGAGAGTTCTGAAGACAGTTCAGGACTCTTGGAATGCTATAAAGATGGACGATCGATTCGAACGATCATTAAATAAATTTCCTACCGAGTAACACAGTTTAAAGAATGTCACAATTATAACCTCCGATAAGATAAAAATTTATTTAGAAATCCGACAGCCAAGTAGATCAATGCCAAAGTACTGTACGTCGGATGGCAACGTACAGAAGGGGTTTTGGTTGCGGAAGAAGAATAAAAGTAAAGCCCAGGAAAATAAGAAACGCAGTAGCCGGATGAAGTTGGAGTCGGTGTACAGGATGCATACGTGTCTGAACTAAGTCAGGCTGGGAAGATAGGAAACAGTAGTCGCGGAGTGTTGCGCTCGCACAGATATTGATCGCCGAGGTCACGCAACAGGCTGCTTGTCAGGCGAATCATCAGCCGAACCTCCTGCCCCCTGACCCTGCACCCTTGATTTCTCTTCAATGCGTGCCCACGCGGACTCCATATCCGTCTGACCAGATAAAAAGCAGCCAGTCGCCTACGACAGCCGCCCTGCTTAGCCGCCTCATCCGTCCGCCGACAGCGCTGTCTGTCTACTTGAATACCTAACCTCACCCGTCCACACTCCCCGGAGAACTGCAACCGCCTGGACGTTCAGCCTTGTTGTGCTGCTTGCGAGAAACGTTGTATCCATACAAATCAGAACGGTATTGATATCGGGCACAATGTCTGACAGCGATGACGTCATGCCTCCCCAATCAAACTCCCATCCATGGATAATGGCGTCCTGTGTCAAGCTTGAAAATAAAAATGATTATCATTCCTAGTATTATTATCGGAGGACAGATAATATATGCATTGGATGGGTATGAGTTTTAGACGTGGCGTAAATATCGATTTAGCGAGTTAATCCAAAGCTAATTATTTTTTGAAGCGGGTCATATGG
Organism: Trachelus tabidus; assembly: GCA_030142655.1. NCBI lineage: Eukaryota > Metazoa > Arthropoda > Insecta > Hymenoptera > Cephidae > Trachelus > Trachelus tabidus. The sequence continues at coordinate 161,374 of JARQTI010000871.1, forward strand.
TCCAATTATAGTTTTTGGTTTGATATCCTATTCTTGGTTGCGCAATCTCGTCCCTCTGTCTCTCTTTGGAGAACGGTTATCAGCTTTAATGAGTATTGCCTTTATGACCAGGGCAAATCCTGTGAGCGAAATCGGAAGCTCTGGGCTTTGAGCCTTACTATGGCAACGTATGATGGAACGCCGTGGAACATTGGCTAGAGAGAATATCTGACTGATTATGATTGGCCCGTCTTTGGGCTGGGTTAGCCACAATGGGATTATTTTGAACTGGTTGCTGGTGGATATTAATGAAGTGTATTTTTGGGGTATGTGTGTAGACTGGAATATCGATTACGTGCTTTAAAGTTTCAGATTGTTAGGGAATTCATGTATTGATATGTTGGACTCGAAGATGTATAGTAGTTGATTATTGATGTATTGATGGAATGTAAAGGTGCGTACACAATTGTGAAAAGTGAGCGGAACGAGGGTGAAATAAAAGTATTCGGGCATAAGGGTTGCACGGTTGAACGAAGTGTCGATCCCTGCTGGTTTTGTTTGTAAAATTTCCCTGAAAAGGCTTTGTCAAATTGGATGGTATATTGGCGTATTGTTATAACGTACAATGTAACGATCCATAGGCTAGTGTGGAGGTTCTGGTAGTTGTGGGATAAAGCGAAGCTCCGGTCGAATATACAAATACTGTAGGATATAGAGTATTTGCGTGGGGACGATATGAAAACTTTAAATTGGTATGCTGTTGCGATTGTCGGTGTAATAATGATCTACGAGAGAAATGGATTTCATTGTTTAAACAATACGTAGGCAGTGGAGATCGATTGGAGAAAAATTGTGAGTAAATTTTTTATTCCTTAGTTCAGTGTTTTATTTGATCGCAAATCCAAGTGACAGTTATATCGACGTCATTTACATCCATTACATTGAAGCTCGATAGAGAAGGGAACGATTAATCAAGTTTCATAACGCATAACGATGCTGAGCACCTGGCCCTACTCCAATTTGCCAGCTTGATAAATTGTCCTGCGCCGCGACTGTCAAATAAATAATGTAAGGTAAGTCAACAAAAGATTGTATACGGGGGGGGAGGGGGGAATGCTCGATTGGAAGATTATTGGTATTTGTATAGGCGATTTTCAATGTACGCAACGATCGCGATATCCTGTCAATGAGCTTTTTTATAAATTAATGGATTCGATCGATCTTTATGCTGTTGAAGTTGGAGAGACTTTAATTTGTTTGCTTGGGGGACGTAAAGTTTTATAAAATTTTGGTACTGCTATTGCAAATTTTCAGAGATATACAGAGGCTCTTTGGCGTAATTATCAATAGATTAATTAATATTTGAATTTCTAATTCTTAAAAATTATACCTACTCGGCATTATATTCTTATATATATATATATTACAGAACAAAATTGTAGTTCTCTAAAATAAATTCAATGTACATAGAAAAAACAGTGAAACATCGAAAGTTGATAGCGAGCGGGAAAAAAAGGTTGTGTAACGACAAGGATTTTTTGAACGAGAGAGGTGATAAGAATTGAAAAGGGACTACGACCCCGAAAACCCACAATCAATTTTTAACTGTCAACCACCATAGTGCGTACAATCAGAGAGGTTCGATTGTACAATCTATGGATTAGAAAGTTGCATAGGTCTTATCAATTATTGAAGTTGTTAAAAGTAAATCAACTATCCAATCAAAATATTGAAGTTGGATTAAATTTAGTTTCGATATGACAAACTGCCTTCTTGCTATCGATTATTGCGAGTAAAACTTAACGAAACCTAATGCTATTGTACTTATCAAAAGTTCTTACCGATACTTAATAAAGTTAGTATAGAGACGAATTTACCAAAGTAGATTGTAAGCTTTCTTATTGCGCGGCAGCGATAAGAGGGCTCGTTAAAAAGTGAACCAGGCTCATTATAACAATGACAATTCACGAGTCTTAGGTCTTCACGTGTATTTTGTGAGGAACAAGTTTTTTCCGTCTTTTTCAAAACTCACAAACTATTATTTCTTAACGAGGTAAAAATCTGTTTAATTAGCTGAATAACGATATCGTGACCAACAAGAGGCAGTAATAATTATAATCGACGTACAGCACGTGGTCATACAGTACTTGATCGTACTCCAGAAACGCTCTCGATTTAGTAATAAAGGGACGACTCGAGCGAGAGGATGATTGTTATCGGCTATAACGATCTCGACCAATCAGAATAATTAGTTCTCGAATTTGATTGTTGTCAAATCAGTCTGTCTTGGGACACCGATCGGGGTGCCTCGAGCTGCCTCGCGCTCCCGGGCTAATTCTTTACAGTTTTTCTATCCTTGTTTCCTATACGGTACAGGAAGTTTTCTTGCGTATTCTCTTGTTGCTCTCTCTGTATCTCGCGTTTCGGAAGTGCAGTGTTGTGCTATAGTGAAATGCAGTGCTACAGTGCAGTGTCCACGTGAGCGTCACCTGGATGCAGTCCTCGGCCTTCACGGATCAGCTGAACCAGCTCCGGTGAGCAGTCTCAATTTATAATTGGTGGAGGGATTTGGATTTTACAGGTCCGTTCTGTCACTTTCTCCGTCATTTGCTCCTTGTATTCCGCACTGTTTATATGACGCTCACTCCGATCTTCTCTACTTGAACCTGGCAGCCTGAGCGGCTGTGCGTTTCCGTTTGTGTTCGAGACTTCAAGTAATAGACGACGTAGATTAGCTCTCGGATTTTGTTTATCGATGCCGACTTAAAGGAATACGTTACCGAGCTCTTGGTAACCACTGGAATAATTTTTTGATATTTTTTTTCATAAGATTTTCATCATTCAGTTACAATTACCACGAACTCTACTTTTTCGTATATACGAATGACAACATGCTGAACGAAATAGCAAACGCGATTTTATCGTTCAAATACGTCGCGACGTACTGATGTTCCGTACGTAAACACAAAGGCGCGTTTACATCGACTTCATCGAATACGTCGAGCGCACCGGTTTCATGTCATTCGAATAGTTGCCATAGTTTGAATAATGATGGCTGCGGATTTGAAAATGCCGATATCCCGTTCGTGTACGTAAATGGGTGTTCGCGTGCTGTTTTTTAATATCGATTTCATCGAACGAAATCAAAAATACATTTGGGCATTGACATCCGGTAAATAACTGTCCTCTGGGAAAATACAGGTGTTTGGATAGAGAATACAAATTTTTATATAAATGAAAAGAATATTTTTATTAACTTAACTAAGTTCAAGGTCTGTATTAATGACAAGAAATTGAATACTTAATTTTATTAGATATTATTTAAAGATAGAATAATTGATAACCTCAATTTCCGCTGCACGAAGATCTCAGCTTCTTATCGCACGGTAGTCAGTCTTATCGTGTTCGGATATTTAGGCAGGTATCCATCATCTGATAGAAATTTTCGGCAATAAGGGAAACTCTTCCGACCTGACCTGCAGGAGCCGGATGGAGACTGCCAGCAGGTGGCAGGTTCTCTGCGTATCGATTTCTTACGAATCTAGCCGGGCTTGGAATCGCTATATGCCGGAGCCTCCAGTAAAACGGGAGGAAGAGTCTCGGGCAGCCAAACCATCAAAACTTAACGTAACATGAAGTTCCTGGTTTTTTAATTTTTTAAATTATACGTATGACGGAAACCGATACAAATATTTTAATTGAAGTTTTATCGAGACTTTTAATTTCGCCAAATCTACCTGTCAATCTTCAAATCAATGGATATCCGTTTTCTGTTTAGATCATTCGCGTTACAAATTTTTGGATTGCAGTATTTTTTTATCTACTGCTTTTTTTTTTTTATTGACTTACCAAACACTGATGCTACAGTTACGTCACGAATGCTGCCAGATTAACTTGGCTTTAGTACGTCATCAAAGTACTTTTTGCAGACGTGCATCTCTTTTAAAGTTGTCCTTAGAATATGTATCTTAGGCGTTGAAGAAATTTTTGTCACAATTGTATATAAAATTTTTGAAAATTTATTTAAGGTCAGAAGATACGCTTGTTTGTATTAAATTTTTTTTACTATTTTTAAACAAATATATCGGTTGGGTAGTGCTGAAACAATTCTTTTTTTTAATGTCAAAGTAGTAACGGCGTATCTCCTACAGCCGAAAAGAGGTCCCGACCTTACAGTCGTGTAAGACATCGATTAAAGATTGCTCGTCTGGTGACGCAAACAATGACCTGCATGTCGAACCCGCATATTCTTAGATGACTCAATTCGCAATAATCTTTTAATTTTTTGCGGTACTTTTTCCTATTAAAGGAACGAAAGGATGTCCAAGTAGGTAGAAATATATATATTAATTCCTGTGCCAAATAGAAAGTCGCTCCAATTTGATTCTGCTAAGCAAACATTAATTATACCAATTATGATATCACGGAGGTACAGGCACTTTCAAGAACATTGGAACGTGATAAATCCATAAAATTTGTGACAGCCTGTATAATTATTCATAGAACTATAGGTACGTCATTTCAATCAGATTGACTATGCATATTCGAGATCGATAAAAAATTTTTTTAAAGTTCACCTGGATGCATTGCACTTTCAGTATAATTAGACAAATAAACATAAATGGCATGAATGATAAGCATAAACAAATTATACTAAAATTTCATCCCTACCTCGAAGCCTCTCAGAGCTATAAAAAAAATAATTTTGAAATCCTTTATATTCCCAGGTATACCTCATTCATAAAAAAAAGAAAACCTATCAAGGCCCCCCATTTACGTATCAGACATCAGAGTGACGTTTTCCTGGTATGAAAATGACTGACAGATCGCGAGTAAAGAAAACGTATAAGAAATTCACATACTTTTTTCAGAAGATAAACCGAAATGACGTAGGATGCCCGAAAAGTCAAAATTCGAAGGCAGGTAGATTCCCGCGCTATTTTTAAACGCAGTCCTGCCGGCTGAACCCTTACCGGTCACACTGCAGTAGAATTCCGATAAAGATCACACGTTACGGTTGGGGTCACCAAGACCCCGTGCGACCGTTAAGGGTTAATGGTATGCAGACACGAGATCGAACGTTCAATAAATCGAAGGTTGGGTTTAGCAATGGTAAACGCGAATTCGCGAAGCGGAGTAAATTTTCTCATGTGTTCATAAATAATATTAAAATCATCCGATCGGTGAGACAGCCAGACAATAGTCCGGTCGACCCATCTTTTGCTAGGTTTGTGAACACTTTTTATAGTTCGTAGTATAGAAGACTATATATATATATATATGTATACGTAAGCACGAGTACACATGTAGGTATACTTATGTGTTCCTAGGTCGTAAAGCCAATTGACCCCTAAACGGATTATATTGAAACAACAATTTGATAACTGCATCACATAACAAGATGCGGGCCGGTTCTAGTTGTAATCAGAGCAAGTTACAAATGGGCGGCTGTGCAATTGTTAGCGGAAGAGACTCGTTATCCCCTCAACTGTACCAACCAATCTTTACCCTCTTGCTGGCTCGACGCTCGGTTGCGATGTAGTCATTAAATCCGGCTGATCCGTCGTTGCATTGAAACTCATCCTACGTGGCGACTTTCTCGACTACGATTGCATTGTTTTCTTTTTTTTTCTACCAGTCCAGCGAACAGCGCTTAGTGTCTACCTCTGCGGTTTAACGACGGTACTAAACTCCGGGAGATTTTCCAATTTTCATAATACTTTTTCTCCCCTTTTTACTTCCCCATCGCGACTTGTTCGCCGTTAATCAAACGGCAGCGACGAGCCGGTTGTGGATCAAGATTAACATCTGGGATCTCGGAATTATTTGAATGCAACGGAAAGTTTGCAGTACCGTCCGACGTGATAAAGCCGGGAATGGCTTAGCGAAATGTCAATGGGATTTTAATAGTAATGTCAAACCAATGAATATAGTTTTGAAATGAGTTTTAGTTTTGATGAGTCGATGGAATATAATTTCACTGTTTGCCCAAGCACAACGCGACGTCACTGTATTTTATGGTGATAAATAATTGATAATTTGGAAGAAGAAATATTAGTTGTAATATTTTCAAATTTCTACTCAATTTTAACTTAATACATTGAGTTTGTACCTATGGTTTAGCGATGTATGGATAATATCCTTGGATATAGTGTATGTATTTCGTATTTCAACTTGACTCGAGTTTGGCAAGGGCTTTCGAGCTGTGTAACGCTGAAGTATGTACCGAGAGATAAAGAGAAGAATAAAATGCTGCAGAGGAGACCGATTTCACGTTTAAAAGACGTGCCAAAGAAGACAGTCGAATGCACGAAGAAGAGACCGGCGCTCTGGCGGCGGAGGTTATATCCATGGTGAGCGGGAGTGCGACTTCCTGTGCGCGCGTCTCGCCTCCGTCACCGCCGTACGCTATGTCAGTCGACCCCGTGCATTGCGGCACGCCGGCCGCCGCGCGAACGTCCTCCGGTATTCCTTAGCGTCGGGTGCAGAGAGCTAAGTAAAACGCGCGTGAACGATTGTGGCAGAGTAAGCTAATAGTATTAAAGAAGAGAAACTAGCAGAGAGGAATTGACACGTTGGCTAGAGAGTCGGAAGAGGGTTGAAAGAGGAAAGTGGGTGGTGGGATAAAAACGGCGTGCAGTTCCGTGTGTCTTTTGGGCAGCAAAGAGACATCGAAGAATACATCGAGAAGGGAGTGACTCTGGCTTCGAAGAAGGAATAGAGTAGGGTAAAAGTGAGAGAACCGAAAGAGACAAGAGAGGTGTGTGCGTGGGTTAGTGTCGCGTGTGTAGAAGTGCGTGATAATAGAAGAGAGAGAGAGAGAGGGTGTGAAAATAAGGAGAGAAAGAGAGTGACAGGGTGTAAGAGGGTGGGACGGAGAGGCGAGAGGAAAGCAGTCTGCGAAACCGGGTCCCCCACTTACTAACTTGTTGAGTCTCTCTGGCTGTGTGCCCGGGTGCGATATCCGCGCGAAACGGAAAAAAGGCCAGTTTTCGAAATGACGGCCTCTGTCGTGTTGTTGCTTGGCTTGGGACTGGCTGTACGGGCGAATACGCGCGACGTACACAACGATCCTCTGGTCGTTGAGACTACGAGCGGTCTGGTGCGAGGATTGTCGCGTACCGTTCTCGATCGCGAGGTTCACGTGTTCTATGGGATTCCATTTGCGAAACCTCCGGTCGGCCCTTTACGTTTTCGAAAACCTTTGCCGATTGACCCGTGGCACGGGGTGCTCAACGCTACCACTCTACCCAACAGCTGCTTTCAAGAGCGTTACGAGTACTTTCCTGGATTCGAGGGCGAGGAGATGTGGAATCCAAATACAAACGTCTCCGAGGATTGTTTGTATTTGAACGTCTGGGTTCCCCAGAAGACCAGGCTCAGGCACAAGGGCACGGAACCGTTTGGCATGGACAAATCGAAGGTACCGATACTCGTTTGGATTTACGGCGGAGGATATATGAGCGGTACCGCCACTCTTGATGTTTACGACGCGGACATTATGGTCGCTACTAGCAACGTGATCGTTGCCTCGATGCAATATCGGGTCGGGGCCTTTGGATTTTTGTATCTGAACAAGCACTTCGCCAGCAGCGAGGAAGCCCCGGGTAACATGGGTCTCTGGGATCAGGCTCTTGCTCTCAGGTGGTTACGCGACAACGCTGCTGCTTTCGGCGGCGATCCTGACCTGATTACGATCTTCGGAGAGTCTGCTGGGGGCGGTTCCGTTTCTCTTCATCTGATTTCACCCGTGACAAGGGGTCTTGTGCGTCGTGGTATTCTTCAGAGTGGCACCCTTAACGCACCCTGGAGCTTCATGACGGGCGAGAAGGCCAACGAGGTCGCCCGTGTTCTCGTCGATGATTGCGGATGCAACTCGACGATGCTCCTGGAGAATCCCGCACGGGTTATGGCTTGCATGAGGTCGGTCGACGCTAAAACCATCTCCGTGCAACAGTGGAACAGCTATACGGGGATTCTTGGATTCCCATGCGCGCCGACCATCGATGGCGTCTTTCTGCCCAAGCATCCACTCGATCTTATTAAGGAGGGCGATTTTCAGGAAACGGAAATATTAATTGGAAATAATAAGAACGAAGGTGAGGCAACGATACTCTATTTACTGTTGATTTCTCGCGGCGGACTGCTACTTCCGGATTCAAACATTCGATTGATTTCAGAATTACAAGGAATACGGAATACTTTATTTCATTTACAATTATTTTGTGACATCTGTTACCTGCATCTGCACTATTCTTGCATCTTTTACTCTTCATTATCATTACCCTCTTCACTGACTCTTCAAGTATTCTTCTTCCACGTCTAACGGCGCGACTTCGTATATTACTCGACCGTATATTTCTCATGCTTGTCAATTCAGCGCAGCTTACCTTTTTACATCTAGTATTTTGCTTTTTATGCACACAAGTGTAGGTCGACGTATATTTTATGTGTCCATATGCATTAAACGTTACGATCATACTTTGCGCCAACAATGTAAAGTTATGCCACAAGCATTAAAAAATTTTAAGCCTAGAATGCCTGTACAGGGTCTTGGAGATCCTATAAAATTGTGAACTTTTCACACTTTTTTTAAGCTTCACTTCCGCAGCTTCGAAAATATTTATCGAACTTATTACTTGAATACACTTTCGTGATAGTCAGACCGTATCGATTAAAAAATAAAAAGTTGAATATCTCCAAGAAAACTGGCGCAGGTTAAGAAGATACATCTTTGTCGCGTTGTTCGCTTCAATTTCTTTCGTGCGACAAAACTGGAACGTATATCCAATCATTTATTTCTGATGCGTCACTGACTCGCACTTTGCTTCCCGTCGCTGCGCTGATATGATATGTTGGAGCATGAAATTGGTCAAAGAATAGTGACCCGTGTGAAGATAAATTTTTGTTTACTTCTCTTACGTTTCTGCGTGCTTTATTTTCTCCCTTAATCTTGACGCGCGATATTTTCTATTTTGGCGACTAAACGCTGAGTATTTAATATCACGTTAAGACTATCCGGAACGACCTGGTTTCATTTAATACGTGACAGATTGACTCGTTATTTTTAATCTTTCGGCGCGAAATTCAAACAAGGATATTGTATCTATACAGAGTGTGTCTAGGGATTTTGGTATTATAATATAGTGACTGCTTGAAAGTCCTTAGATGCCATAGAGGGTCGTGTCTTTCCGAATGGCAATTACGTCGAGAGAGCAAAATGTCGGATTGACAATAAAAAAAATAGTCATAAAATCTACATGACACTCGTACGCTCATACCTTGATGCTTGCATAACCTATAAATTTTAAAAAGTCTAATTTCTCTTGCACGCATTTATATTTTTTCCCTGAGATTTCAATTAGGATTTTACTTCCTCGCAGTATCCTTATAAAATTCGACCTAGTTACGCCTTGTTACCGAGCTTTCGTATAATCGCGTATTCTTTTTCGCAATTAATTTCTTACGTAACAGTCTACTATCTTTATTGTAGGCTCTTTCACTTGTTTTACTAGGATGAAAATTCCCGGGGATCTCTATGTAATTTTTATACAGACGATCACTTCAAGATAATCGTAATGGGATTTTATATACACGTGGCTCTGTGCATCTAACAAGCTGCTAGTAACGCCAGTAAGGAGCTACTCCAGGTTGTGCGTGCAGGAGACGCATAAAAGTGACTTCCTGCAGGAAAATCTTATCGTCGGAACGGATATAAGTAGGAAGATATAAAAATCCAGAAGCGCCATTAATAATCCCACTTTGAGATATAGGAGCGTGAGAATTTTTTAAGAAAATTTCATCAGGCAACTTTCGATCGTAATTACTCTGCTGAATTTTATTAGCAATCTCGGACGAGGGATCAGGGTGATCGAATTACATTCCTTTCGGGACAGGAGCGTCGATCGACCTGATTTTCGAAAATGGAATATTGCAATTTACAAAAATTCACTGATAAATAATACGCACTTTCTACAAGCCGAACCGTTATGCGAAATAATAACCAAACACGGGTATATAAATTGAATGCAATTTTTGGACATGCAATGTCCTTGTATCCGAATTTCGTCCGTGCCTCATGCCCCTTCCGTTCGCGATTATTCCTTGCGAAATTTCAGTTGCAGTAATCGATCAGTTTACAAAAATATCTGCGCACTTAGGCTCGACATGGACAGTGGATCGACTTCTTATAGTTAATGATTTTCCTTATTGCAAAATCATACAGAAATCCATGGGCGTCGCTTGAAAATAAATTTTTGCCATTTTTTCCACAACTCTCTGAAAACATCGATATGCGTTCTACAAAAATTACTCACGGACGATATATCGAATGGTCCCATAAATGTCAATGCAATCGTACCAGGAATAAAGAATAGAAGCTTCCTCTTACACTTCACTATGTCCATCCGACCACGAACGCCTTCCATTGATTCAACCTTTTCTTGCATGAATATTCCAACTTCTCACGTGCTGAAAAGTACCACGCTATTGCATAAGAAATGTTGCACTCACGTGTACCACAAAGTTATAGTATCCAATGCTCGGAGTATAGACCAACCACAGTGTAAGTAGCAGTCCAGCAATGATATCGACGAGTAGAAAAAAGCCGACTGACCTTATCGTAACGTTAAGAAAGGGGAAAAAAATTAATAAAATTCCCTAAATTACAAAATAATCTGAAGAATTATTTAATTTATAAGACAGTTTCATAATAAACGCCATTGAAACTTCGACGACTTCTATATCCAATATAATTTCCATCGATATAAAATCGCGTCTTATACCTAGATTAACCGTCCAATAGAAATCTTCCTTGATGGCGTCTCAATGTGGATTGACGTTGGCAAAGCCCGGATTAACTCTTCGATTTAATGAAATTAGTTTACTCGACGCCCACGCTTTTCTATTTCCGTTTAGTCGCGATAAAGTAGCCAACGGATAGTTCCGTCCCACCCGTTAGCGTTTAGACGCCTCGGTCAGTTACGTCTGACGTAGTAGGACCGGTGACACTTCCAAGGCTGTTGCGGCTGCGTTCATTAAGGTTACAGGATTTGTGTCGGTGGCGCAAGGTAACGAGAACGTGGCGAACGAGGGAAATACGGCATAGGTGGGTGGGGGTGGTTAGGGGGGGAAGGAGGCCGCAGGTGGGTAAGGGGAGAGAGGGACGCTAGGTAGGAGGATAGGTGAGAACGTTAATTAACGTGGTTGGCTAATGTGGTTAGGTTTACCTCAAAATCTACATAACCGAGTATATCATAGGACTCTGAAAAGTTTCATTCGAAGATCAAATGGACTTTATTCCTTGTGGGTATAAACTTTTTCTTTTTTTTTTTACTAGCTCGTCGCTCGATTCTGAATAACGAAGAGTCGCTCGAGAAGGCTTTGCTTTTAGAAACATTGGTTATTTATGTTGTTTGACTTTTATCTTAATTAACACTGCCTGTGGCTTCTGGGTGTATATATATTTGTGTATTGAATAAGTTATTGCGATCTCCTGTGTACACTTTTCAATATCAATTTATTGATTGTATTGGTATTTATGAATTTCGTGGTTTCCGGTGGTCTGAAGATTTTTTGATAAACTGGCGCTTTTTAGACGGAAGGTTAGATTATTTGTCATAATTAAAAGCGACGGATTTGATGAAATTTTTATTTTTTTATCGTGAGAAATGGGTATGTGACTTTTTAAAATGTTGTTTTACAAATTTCGGCTCGCTACGTTCGTGCACGTGGAAATGGGGGAGGAGTAGAATTATGTGGAATTGAAGTGATTAGCGTGGGAAAAAAAGAAGGGGTTTGAAACGCGTTACAGTTCTTCGTTGTCGACTGGAACATTAAATCGCAGGGTACGAAACGGATTGCGCGGATGCTTGTAGCTATTGTCACGGTAGTGTTTAATTAAAATTATCTCAGTGAATTAAGTTACGCGAGCGCCTCTATGGCAGCTATGGTGGCGAATATACCGCGAGACCACTGATAACACGCCTGGGGCGCACGGCTAGGAATTCAGCTTTTGGGTCGGTAAGTTGGATGCGGAAGCTTATCGCGCGTGAAAGCTCGTCCTAATTTTATTGGCGTGTTTAAAAAATTAGTTCTAAATTATTTATTGAAATAAAGAAAAATTATATCCGTCAATTCGTCAGTCGCGATATATACCGGTTCCTGATAGAATTTCAAATTAATCACTCTGAGTGTATTGATGATTGAGGATTTTGGAAAATGTTATTATTATTTTTTAATATCGTTATCACGCGCAGTATCGGTATTATCCACCGTTCATAGCCATGGGATATTTTGATATATATATTTCCATTTATATCTCACTCCCGTGACATACGTGCGTATGAACTCACCTGGTGACATTTACAAAATGGATATTGTATACCTTTGATCCTAGATAGCGTAATCAGTCATCCCTCAATTTCTACGGGACACCGATACGTCGTTTTATTCTATTGTCATCAATTTCTCCCACCTTTTTTTTATCCACCTCTGTCGTCTGGCCGTGCCTAGTATTTGTATCCACGACAGAAGACAAACCCGAATTTACGTGGGATCGAAGGAATCGGTCGCGATAGGCTTCTTCGATTTATCAAGATCTTCAGTCATCTCCTTCGTTTATCAGAATTTCGGTGAAAGCGAATATCGAGAAGGATGAAGATTTTTTTTGGAAATTTTTTTTATATACCTCCCGACGCCGTGCTTGTTGAGACATTTGGATGCTGGCTCAGCTTCCGAGGTCACGTAGAGATGACCGAATTCTCATTGGGGTTGTGAAAGGGGGTGGTCCAGCATCACCGGGGACGGTCTTAGGCGGAGGAGAATTATGATTGTCCAGTTGGTCGTTAGCGCTACGTGACTTTAATGCGGGCTTAAGTATATCTATATATCCCACGAGTCTACGATTTATTACGAGTTCAATTTATTCAATAAAACCCATAGCCATTGGAACGTGAATTGAAGCTACTATGTGTCTTGGTACGCGAATTGCATTAACCGTAGTAACTATCAGGGAGTCAGGTATATATCATTCGACAAATACAATATTCGTTTCGTCCGTATACCCTGTGTACCTTTGTTAATTAGTAACGGTGCTCGTGCTTGGGCGTCCATTATTTATCGATTCTACAGTTTCGTACGAGTGATATGTACCGTGGGTAACGGATGCCGTGGAAGAGCGACGGCATTGCTCTCGTGGCAATTAATTGATATTTATATTTTTTTATTTAATATACACCGCAGCTTTTTATTATTATTTTCCCAATTCGACTCCAGCATCTTCGATCTGTTCATCCGGCTGTATCTTTTTAGAACGATTCCCCAGTCACGAGGTGCCCAGCGAGGAAACGAATTCCCATGTCATCCAGATTGTCGAGTGATTCGGCACGGGTCTTTCTGGCTCCGTTTAATGTTAAGGGTGTGATAAAAAAGATAAAAGAGCTCGCAAAACGAAGCATACATTGCATAACGTTGTCGAGCCGAGTCCAAGGTCGCGAGGGGCTTAACGATATTTTGATTGCCCCTGCGGTGCCCGTAATGGCGGAAGGTGGAACGTCGATGTCGTTAGCATCACGCACTGTCGCGCGGCTAAGTTTATTCGCTCGACTTTGTTACACAGGGGGAGGGAGGGGGGGCACATTTATTTTCACACAAGGGACGGTACAGTCGCGTGGGAGATTGCCGGGTTGTCCCCCTTACTCATGGGAACTCTAGGAGCTCCTGTGTATGCCCTCTTAAACGAAGAAACGACTCAATCCGATTATTTGCATCTGTTGAATCTGGCCAGGAGCCAAGCACCTACTTTCGTTGAAGTAAATGGCGCTAGGGATTCTGGTTACTTTTTTTTTAAGAATTTACGACCAGGGTATATGATGTATAGGGAATTGTTGGAAAACTCGTAATTTTCTGAGTGTCCTGATATCCGTTCCTTTCGGTGGTGCGACGCGATTGTTACGTTTTAAAAAAAATGGGGTAACGCGGCGGCTGGATTTTGAAATTAATTGTATACAGTGGTAATTGTGCTAATTGTCGTTATGGGCGACGAATCAGTGTTTATCGGAATCGAACGGCGGGTGTACTATTTTATGGAGTTTGAACGAGATTAGTAATTGCGACGGACACCCCGTAGATTCGCCGCGTGCGGACAGGCATGGGAAAAACTATTGGCGATGGAAAATTTTATCAGTTATTTGTATTATTATTTTTGTCAGTCGTTCTAGAAGGTTCGAGAAGTCGGAATACGGTAGTTTCGAAGGGTAGACCTTAGTTTTGTCGTATTTAAGAATTTTCAATCCATAGATGCGTATGGTGATAGCAGTGTGGTTTATAGAAAGGGAAAAAAGGATTTTTTTTTTAATAACACGGCCAGTATTGCTTTTAGTCTTTTTTTTTTAATTTTTATTACTTATTCGATGCTAATTTCTGTCCGTACAGTGGAAACGGGTGGCTGGCGTTGAGTCGCTTAAAATACATACGCCATTTTACTCGCTTTCTTTCGCACGGATATTCGCGCTGGTTTCGCGATGCACAAAGTAAATACTAAGCTGCATTAAGCAGGGCGGATGATACGGACGCTCGGAAATTCTAAAAAGAGCGCCGAATTACCGTGAGCATACGAGTGACTCGTGTGAGCCTTATGCAGATGCATTTTGGATAAATAGACAATTCCCTTTGCATGATTTTAATTACGCGTTCCTTTCATTGCTTCACTCGTATACGGATTTCATTGGTAATAATAGCTCGAGTGCAGACTGCGGTTTAATGCTTATTATTTTCTTTGAAATCAATACCACGTATGCTACATACCCGTGTGCATTGAGACAGTGCATCGGTAAAAAAACATTTTTTGCACTATTGCCGATTGATACACGAACGATATACGTATATCGTAAAGTTCTTTTTCCCCTGTGAAAAATTCTTTACAGTGCACATGCACTATTCAGTGCACTCTAGTTGCAAGGATCTAAGGAAACCCGTGCAATAATTCGCATGAGGAAACGTAGATTTTTTTTTGAATTTTGAGATATTCAATATGAACTTGTGTGTTGAATGAAATGGCAAATTATTGGTTTCACGGGCTCTCGCGAAATTGCCTATTCGTGGGTGACTGTTAACGTCACTCGACCTTGGGATTTTATAATATTTAAATTGAATTTCTGTAATCACGTCGAAATTACCTTCAAGCTTCGTATCTTTGATTATTCGTAATAAGTCGATTCGAGATAACGAGGGAAAATCAGCTGGGAAAATTTTTTTTTTCTAGTCACGTCAAGCCGCGTTAAGTTTTACAGGCGAATCTTTTCGCCTGCCTGAAATACATTTCGGCCAGACCGAAAACTCATTCTGGTATCCGACGGTCGCCGTCCTAATGAAGCTGACGTCAGGAGAGCCAATGAGACCGCGAGAAAAGGGAATTAAGAGTGCGAATGACTTGGAGGGAGAGAGATAAATAAAGATGGAAGATGCTGCACGAACAGTTGAGAGTTAACGTAGTTGGCTCACTGCGCTTCGTTACCGGCCAATTAAGGTTCATACACAAAGCGCGACGGCAGTAAAGAAACTCTGACCGTCTTGGGAGACACCTATCCTCATTGCGAGCTACCGACGTTCGTTGAGGATTGCACCGGTGCGCTTGACGTTTGAAATTCTTACAGACCGTTCTGGTATACCTATATAAATCAACCGCTTTTGTATTCCGGGATTAGCCAGCTGTGCTAGTACAAAGTCCAGACGGATTGCGCAACTGGAAATGTCCTTGAATCTGTCACGTGCGGCAGGACGTCGAAGTTCAATTTGAGGTTAGGTCAAAGTCATTCGGCGAATAAGCATTTACGTACGAGACTGCTTCGGCTTTGTGTCGTCGATCCAAATGCATTTCTCTCGTGAGCTGCAAACAAAAGCTACAATTTACGTACACGATAATGCTCCTGTACTATTATCAGATATTACATGGATTAATGTACAGGGTGTCCCAGAATTATCAGACCCGAGGTACCACGGGATTTGTGGCAACGATGATTAACGCACTCTGTATACGCAGTACGTTATTTTTAACGTAGATGCAGGATCGCGCTTAAATTTTCTTTACTTCTGTCATTCGAAAGTTATCGTAACACTTTAATTGTGCGAGTAATCATTTTTTCTTTCATTCGAATCGCTTCTGGCCAATTCGAGCCAAGTATTGTCGTGTCTGGATATGAAAGCGAAAGTGAAATATTCATCGGCCTGAAAGTGGCTGTTCGCCATCCTCTAGGTCGCTTTAACTCTTGCGGTTGAGACAATGATATTTCTTTTTATTTTCTGTGCTTTAAACGTATCTTTGGATTACGTGGTTTCCCACCGCACGCTAAGCTACGCTTCCCATATATTGTATTACGGGGCAACTGCTGTGTATTTTTAGTATATTCTTTAATTTATGTGCCTCCGGCCCTGTGCGAATACAAATTTACAAGCGTTTACTCGGGCGCACGTTAGGTCTTTAGGATACCGAGAGATAAGTATGCTTTTTGAAAAAGAATTTCTTTTATTTGAAATTATATTATTTTTTCTATTGGCTAGACGCCACGTAAATTTTTAGCAGGCCTCACTTTCTCGTAGGCTCTTCTGAAACGGGGGACAAATGACTCGGGTACGTTAATTATTTTTAACCTTTAATTTACCTGTGTTTTCCAGATGTTTCGCGACGTCGAACGTTTTGTCTAATTATGGTTTTTAATGTTGAGGTAGGAAATGGGTGATGCTCGTTTCGTTTATGGGTCTTTCACAGGCATATGAATTATCTTATCGTACGTCCTCAACCAGTTGGACGAATTGGCTCTTTCGATTCTAAGAAGTCGTTATCTATCTTAACAACGGCATTCTTTACGATTGCAGTTTACGGGAAATCGATGATTTTTAATAGCATCGCAAGAATGTCATCGATTATTGTATTTACGTTTATACGGACGGTCCGACGTCATTTTTTGGATTTACGGTCACGATGCGACTGCTTACCGATTCGGATAACGTAATTGATGTTTATTTTTATTCGGAAAAAAAAATAAAGGACAAAAATTTATTTAATTTCTCTGGAGCAAAATCTTAATCACTCATTTCTTCGTTCGACGCCCCTGTGATTTACCTCGTGTCAATATGTGATTATATTAGCTCGGGGCTTGACGCCATTGGCTTTTTCCTATTGCCGAACACGGGCGACCTTGTAATTACCCGAGGGTCCCCGAAATAGTACGGAAAGTGACGAAAACCGAGCCCGGGACTAAATTGAACCAGAGGAAATTGGATGATCTCGAATGATCAACTGCGATGAAGATTCTTTGTCTTATTCACGAATTTGGCAATCGAGTTCTGATTTCTATATGTAATCTTACATGGCGATACACAATGTCGATTAATAAGTGGAAATTGTCAGTTCGGCAAATAACGGTGTTTTATTTTAACAAATTTTTTTTTACGTAACATATATTACTATCATATTTAATTTGTTTTTTATTGCCCCTGGTCTTATAGTGCTTTAATATTGGGGCAATTGTGTTTATTGTTTTATGCACGTATTATCGGACGTTTTAATAACCCACTGCGAGACGATAACACCTACGTGAGCATCTCTGTGATAAAAAGAGATGGAGAAAGTGGCTGGTTTAAGAAAAATTTGTTACGATTTTCACAGAAATACTGTTTCGAAGGGATCGGTATAGTCTTTGTTGCTTATCTGGAACAAATAGTAAAAATAAATGAAGAAGTATCAAAATTGATTGGTATTTTTTTTTGAGTATTATTCAATTTTTAATATTGGTATTTTTATCTGTCAACTCAACCGTGACAGTGGTATTCCTTATCGAGAATAAAGTTTCTTGTAACGGTTGGACTATCGCGTTGCCGATTAGTAACAGTGGTTCAGTAGAATTACGGTCGGCCGAGTTTCCTAGTCAGACCGCATGGCAGTAGTCGAAAGAAGTTTGGTCGGCCAGTGGTATATACGTCAATAAAGGCGGAAACGCAACAGTGGAAAGATCGAAATAAAATCTATTAAAAAATTAGGAAGCTACTTAAGAGCTAATTGAGTGGTCTCATTCAAATTTTCGATCTCCCCTCCCCCCTTCAGTTAAAACCTGTGGTGATGCTAGTCTAAACAAAAATTTGGAACTGCCACCACGTAGAGAATAAAAAAATGAAAGAAAGTATCGGCTCTGAGAGGCAATGAAATGCTTGAAAAATATCCCATCCCTCCTAAAAGTTTTGAACGTGGCTCAATAATTTTGTAACAGATTTTATATCGATTTCGTAGAGAAAATTGTTTTTGCAAAATTCGTCTTGTATTCGCCAATATATTTGCACTGAATTTTCCGAAGTATCGATGTCCTATGTTTTTTTGTCCTCTTTACCGTTACTCCTGCGGTCATACTGGGGCTGACTTTAACGAGTCCGAATTGTTCGCGAAGGAATTGCAAAGGCTCGTTCGGAATTTCAAATTGTGCGAACGGCAAAGTTTACTCTGTCACGATTTTCTTGGAATTAACTCTGAATATTTTGTCTGGCTTCTCTCGACGCCATAGAGATTCTTCCGTGCGAATTATCTGATCGGCAAACCACATGGCTTTTCGTATACATGCATAATATAGTTTATGCAAATGTAAAACAAGTACAATTAGCATCACGTGCCGCTGTTCGCGAACGTGTGGATCGTAAAATAATTTTACGTGCGAACGGCTGCCTTGGAAAATATTTTTTGGTGTATTGATTTTTTTTCCCATTTGATATATATATAACCTTAAGGTAAAGAGCGCACGATTGTGCAAAATAAATACCAAATCCTTTCGAAATACTATTCCATAATGCATGAATGCTTCTTTATAACTGTTGCATTGAATAAATTTGCAAACTCTGATTTTTTTTTTCAAGATCATTCATACTTTTACTATGCTAATTTGACTGTTACCGAAAGTACAGACACCTGGGAAGTCAAAGGCTAAAGAAGAGAAATTACATATACAGTACAACCCGAGTAAGAATCAGTCTCAATGATAATTAAAAGTAAAAGACGAGAGAACAGTGAAGAAGAGTATCTGAATATAAAAGAAAGTCCTCTGGAACTTTCTTATTAAATATTGCGAATTCAAATTTTGTATAGTTAACAATTGTCTACCTCCCGGTAGCAGTGTATGAAATATTATAGAAAGATCATTAATTGCCTTTGACACTCAATATATTTGAGAGCAAGGGTACATTTTATACGTGCAAAATATTCGCACAAATTAACAGTGGAAATGATAATTATATTTTGTGTGAATTTCGTTAATAATTATCGATCCGAATCGCTACTGTCGAATTTTCGATGAACAAGTCAGTACAAAGTTCGACTAATTTTTATTCAGTCGTTACATTGAAATCAGGTATAACATATCCGGATAAGTTTACAGATTTAAATTAATCCCTGCCAGAGATTGATTAGCGGACCAAGGTTCGTACCCAGGGAATAAGATATATTTTTATATTTTTTTGTTCATTTATAAATTTTCATTGTGGCGAAAAATAAACTGTACAATCGAAACAAACATTTCTCGTATGTAATATGAGCTTTACGATGGGTAAGCAGGGCCGACTTCATAGGAGGGTTTCATAACGTGCAGTGGAATGGGTACCCTATACCCTTATAGACATAAATGTGTTTCGCTACCTGCAGACGTTCGGGTAGCAAGAAGAGGTAGGTTACCCATCCAGCGACCCGGCAACCTTGCATACATTATAGCACGAAGGCTTACAGCTGAATAGGAACACAGGAGAAACTTAGTAACTGCGTAAAGGGATGCCGATGTGTAAAACGAATATGAGGAATTTATCTGATAACGCCGGAAGGAACAATAGCGATGACAAAAAGCCAAAGGAAATAACTGGTTACTTGGGGTACCTGGGCTTTCCAACGGAAGGCTGGTGTGTCTCCTGCCGTCACGTAAATAGTTTTATCGCACTGCTTATCCTTGGGTGAATTTTTCTTTTGATTTACGCCACAACGCGATAGTGTAATTTTGAAAAAATATTTTTGAGAAATTTATCGAATCCCTAAAAAAAATTGTAATAACAGACTTCACGAGCACGTGAGCCAAAACCGGAGTGCACTGGGCAAAGTAGGGGTTGACAATGGTGGGAGGAATAATTTTGCGAATTAAAATACCTGTGCCGTAGTCGAGGAATATCTAGTTACAGATCAAACCGGTATTTATATGTAACCGGAAGCTTAACGCATTCGTAGCCCGAGGGTCGGCTGGAAATCAGCCAGGCAGTCGACAACCATCCGGTCAAACGGATAGAGAAATAGACGGACAGACAGAGCCAACCTAACCTGCGTTAGCCAGCCATAGCTAGGGGGGTAAAACAGAAACCTGTAATTTTTCATTTTTCTCACAGGTCCTGGGAACACCGAATAACATTTTCGTGCAAATTTTAACGCTTGACGTAAATAAACCCATTAATATCCGGGAGTTTTCTTCTTCGTTGCACGCTGTTTGTGACTCTCTCTGTCTCTTTCTCTCGCACTTGTATTCGCCATTGCTACTATCTTTCCTATGTTTCTAGCTGTCACTTTTTCACGTTCCTCTTGTAACTGGCGGTTTTTTGTTTGTGGTTAAATTTTTAGATTCGCCCTTGTTGATTGGCTTTTTTTTCAGTAATTTTTTTATTGTTTACTACGTGTATTCAAAGGAAAAAATCGGCTCTTGGGTAAAATGATATTATGGCATTTTTTAACAGTAGTTTTAATATCGCAGTCTTGGGGACGATCGAGACGTTAATTGAGAATAAGTTTTATCCTCTTTTACGTATATTTTTCTTCTACGAGGATATAAAAGAATTCGCGAAACTTATTCTAATTTAAAAATGCTAATTTTATCACTCAATGGCACTTACGTCGGATATTCTGGCCTGTATGGAAACTCGAAGCCAGTGAAGCGAACGCTCTCGATTTCGCAAGTCGTAAGGTTCACTGATAACGTAACCCTTGAGGCTACTTCACTCGCTAAGTTCCTCTGCGTTTCAACTTGCACTGCAGGGAATCCACCTGTACTCTCTTTTTAACGTACGGACCCGAAGACGCTAATACACGAGGAAAATTCTTCGACTGGGTAAAGGTAGCTTTGACTTTGAGATTTGAAGTTTTAATAAAATACGATAAGATATTGAAAATTCTAGTCGGACGGAGTCAACATTTTTGTTCGACGATTGAAAATGGTTGGGTGAAAAAAAAAATCAAATTTCTCTTCCCTTGATTCTTTCGCTGTTTGTCAAGTTATCGGAGGCTCGTACGTGGGTAACGATGACTCTATTTTTGTAATAAAAGTTTCTTCTGTCTCTTGTTTACCTAAATTATTCCTTTGAAATTAACGATCGCCAAATTATCTTCGTCTTCCCTTAACTCGGTCCTGGAATTAATTCCTTCTTCCAGATTTAATTCTTCCTTTGTTCGGAACCTCCCCCACCAAATTTCTTTGGAAATAATAGTCCAGCGAATTACGCTCGTTATCATTACTCTCGCGTAGTCATGCAAATTACGTTGACTTTACTGTTTATCCAATGAAGAGGGAAGAAAATCATGGAATACAAAGGAAAAACTAGACTTCCAGTTCGCTTAATCGAATTATCGTCAACTTTTATAATTTGAACTTTGACATTGGCATTGACAACAATGCACTTTTCACCGTCGACGAGCATTGACATCATGTGCATGTGGGGCTTACGTCAGCATACGAGGAATTTTGGAACTCGAAATCGTATCGTATGCTTAGTGACATCTCGATAACGTCGTAACGCAGTCGTGCTTATCGCACGGCAAAACACATTAGTCGGGTAATTTGATAGACGCGTAACTATTTATCGACGTCAGCCGAGTGAAATTAGTTTGACATACGAACGGCTAATTTATCTTGGGAGTTTAATGTGTAACTTTATGCATCGTAAATTCGCAATTTCGTGATTGCTCCGAGACGTCGATTTCCAAAATTGTTCGCGCACGCGTATTACGAGTTTGTTAAGAAATCGGCGAGTGTTTACGAACTTTGAAACTCTCATCGAAATTCACGGAATTTATGATAAGGGCTGCGCAACGAACTGTCGCCGATCGAGTCTCTTCGGTACTTCGAGCAACCGAAAGTTTTTATGAACGAAGCTTAAGGGTACATACATTACACACGAACGAGTATCCGGTGCTTAAGAAAGTGAAAGAAAAATTTATACCCGTAACAAAAATAGAAATAAACTTTTTGTTCTCTGGTGAACATTTTTATACCCTATAAACAGCAATAATATCTTTGGGGCTTCCGGGTATTTTTTTAGCACTTTACTAAGGCGCTTTGGGGGGGGAGGGGTGTTTGAAAAAATTGATTCTCCCCTGATCCTCAAAAAATTGTCATCGACTGTCTTGATGTCCATTTGGAGGATCGGTATTCAAAAAAATGAGCTGTCGATGCTCTTAATAAAAATTCTGTTTCGTTTTTTGG
This sequence comes from Trachelus tabidus, assembly GCA_030142655.1. Lineage (NCBI taxonomy): Eukaryota > Metazoa > Arthropoda > Insecta > Hymenoptera > Cephidae > Trachelus > Trachelus tabidus. The sequence continues at coordinate 183,837 of JARQTI010000871.1, forward strand.
ATTTTGTACAAAATTTCTTTTTCCACTTAGCAAATCACTACTGTGTTCCTTATCGAATCTCTAATGAATCCGTAGCGTCTCGATCGAGGGTCAAACGAAGAGTGTGGCGATGCAGTTAAGATTTTCGCTTTTACGCTTTTTCGAAATTTTGAACCGTAAACACTTTTTTCCCCCAACTAACCAACACAGTTTTTCAAAACTTACGGGATACCTACGTCTATGTACACTTTTTGCCCCAACAAAATCACTAAAATATCTTCCGTCTGTGTACTTTCAGTTTATACGTAAACGGCAAAATTTCCTATTACTGATGTTTTTATGCCAGAGGCAGTCTGTGGTAAAACCATCGCAAAAAATCCCTCGACAGTCGGAAATTTACCTACAGAGACCTCATAGCGAAATTCCCCATCGTCAACACCTTTACGTCAAAGGTGTAGTAAATGAATGAATGCCGAAAAAAAAAACATTCATTATCTCCGACAGATGAACATTTTTACGCCGTCAGCATTGCCAGTGCCGAAACGATCCTTCTTTCCGCGTATACTTTGACGGACGATGTAATTTTAATGCGTGACGTAAACTCTCCGCGTCATGTAAATAATAATAGCCTTGCGCCAGCCCCCCCTCGTTGCCGGAAACGAGGGATGCACAGTCTACGTAGAAATTTAACAGCGAGGATCCAAACGGAAATGGAGTTTTGAATTGTTTATGAAATAAGGGAAAGAGGGGCAGGACGAGAATCCCTGGTCTAGCTCGAGAATCGTACGTTTCCTCAGGCTTTACGTAATGACACGTTTCCATTGAAAAATGTTCGCAGACTTTTTCAACGAGTTCCTCTGTTCCTCTCCTTGCCTAATCTAACATATGCGTTTTTTATATAACACGTGGGGTCGATCGATGACACTTTTGACGCACGTTAATCAAAATTACGTAAAACCAAAATTTGTCAAAAATTAAAAACGATTCGTGCATGCAAGAGAAATATTTACCCCCGATTCGTTACCCATTCGTTTCCGGTTAAAATATTCTGCCGGCCCGAAAATACGTGACGTGGATTGGCTGGAGCGATCACTCGCGCTAATGCCTACGGAAAGGGAGCAAAAGAGGTACAGGCCTGTGTAGGGCGGATGAATTTGATGCTGGATGATATAGAAGCGGGGCAGGTCTTCGGTAGGCTGGTTACTGGGATAATGGAAAACGATTAATTACGATTCCCGTAAACTGATGCTTATTCACTCATCTCGCTGCCGCGAAGGTTAACATTGGGCGTGCCTGGTTCGTGACCTAGAAGTGGGTGGTTGCTTATGGGGGTTGAAGATTATCCCCCCCTTCCCTTATCATATTCGACCATGGTGCTACCCATTGACACGTTAGGCTAGGAGCGTTATCAATAAATATATCACGCATGGGGATAATTGAAAATGAACATTTGAACGGGAAAAAATGACGTAGGGACCCTATTCATGAAAAATTTTACAAATTTGGATTGATGCTGCGCATTTTTTAGGCTTAAAATATTTATGTCGTCAGTCTGTAGAATTTCAATTGGGTATACCGACGTCACGATGGAGCACTACTTTGTAATTTTTATATCGCCAAATGTATAACTGCCTGAAGTCGGGCACATAAGGCAGATATGGGCAGTTTTTCTTTTTGGGAATCGGGCAGGGTAAGAGATTGGTGAACGGTCAGGGTACGTTTTTGGAATTTAGAAGGCTGAGGGAAACAGCGTACGAGATGATCACGTGGGTTGGACGTCAAAGTCGGGGAGTTTGGAATTTAAATGTTTTACCAGAAGGGAATTTTGAAAATGTGCCGTAACGAGACAGCATTGTCTGGGGTTAAGTTAAATTTTTGGATTTACGGTTGATGGGCGTCAAAAAATTTTTGGGAAAATATTGCTCGACAGACAAAAAATTCTTGGAGGTTTGAAAGTAAATCTCTTGGCTCGTTGCTCTTATGCAAGAAGCGAGAGCGTTTAAAAATTCTTCGGGTATCCCTTGAGATTTCGTGTCAAAGTATTCGGCGAGAAAATATTTTCCACTTTTTTTGCCTGCGTGTCAGGGCAAATCTTGACCAAAAAAATATCTCCCTGGAAATTGCTGTCTTATAAGGGTTGACTCTCCTATATCGGGACGCATATGTTGCAGCGATTGTTTTTACGAGGTTAATCGATAGTGCGTGTTGGGTCACCTGGTGTCCCAATCCCGAGAGACACCAGTTCAAGATACAAGGGTAGATATTTCCTACTTGTGTAACCGCCGCGTTTAAATCGATAAGCCAATATTTTCTTTTTTCTCCCAAAATCCCATATCGACCTAATCAATCAATCGATTGGAGCTCGTCATGCCGAAATATCCCGACGGTTCACGAAGGTTTTTGGTAACTTATATTTTTCTCATCCATCAATTTTTTCTCTCTCTAAAGTTACCAAATACGTATACAGGGTGTCCCAATTAACATAGACAGGCATCTCTGAAATAAGTAACGTGTCGCTGAATATTAGCAGAGAATTTCTGTTATTACGATTCCTTGTAAAAATTCGTTTTTGCTCATTTTCTACGACACGTGAAGTTTTCGAAAATTCAGCAATCCTTCGAATACGTCGTCGCCTCCGACATTGACGCGTAATTTAATTCGACGTCGAAAACACCGCAGATCCATTAATACTTGTTTTAGGTAAAAATAAAGATCGGCATAGGATAAATTTCTTTGAATTCGTTTCGATGCCAGCGAATATCCTGCACTGAAAAACAAAGTTGGTTGTCATTCAAAAAAATTGGCAAGTTAAAATCCTCCAGAATGGCTGGATCGACGAACGAATGAATGTCAGATGCATTTTTCCTCTTTGCAACCGAAAAACTTTTGTATAGCAAAAAATTATCCATCTACATTTATTTCAGAGATATCTGTCCGTGTTGATTAACTTGGGACACCCGGTATATATCTCCTTGAACTTTGCGTCAGTCCACGAGGTTCCAGTAATGGGACGTATCGACGTGGGACGTAAGCAGCTTTAATTTAGTCTCCTATGACGACTTCCAAATTGTTGACTTTCACTTTCCTTTTTACATTTCCGTCACGCGATTTCAAAATATGACAAATTAAGGGTCCAAGAATTGATTTGCCTCTGAGCCTCTGATATCGTTGCGTCATTCATAAGATTGTCAGGATTGAGTCAGGTTATCCGTTTAGTACTCCAAGCTGTCGCAGCGCCTGGCTGGGGCGCTGTAGTCGAACAATGAGAATGTATCGTTTGGACGATCGCTAAATCCGAGCTTTTCGTACGTTACGTCTGGTCTTACCGGGGAAACTGATCTATGGAAGAGACTTAATGCTTGCAGACTTGACAGATAAGCTTTCTGGCGGAAGCGTGAGATATTGTTTTCTGTTTTCGTGCTTGCAGCTGGCTTACTTGCTTGCTCCTGGCTTCGCAGCGGGTACGTTACTGTATACTATAGGTGCTACAAGACTGTAGCGAACCGGGTGAATCGAGCTTTTCGAAAAGAGTGCTACTTTTCGTGAAAACTTTCTTAAGCGAGCTTTTTTTTAGAAAGTAAAGAACATGCTGCTGCTTTTATGCGAGATTTCGTGCAGCTGCTTGGTGCATATTATAGATATATAGGTCGTCTCAACCTGAGGAGAGATTTTATTTGAAGTAGCTGTAAAATTGGAATTTTTTTCACTGTATATCGAATAATTCTTTTATTCTCTGGAACGTGAGCTTTTGGTAATGAATTTTTTGTTTGAGGATTTTTCTACTTTTATTTTTACCGTCCATGTAAATTTTTGATACTGCAATTGTGTGGTTTTTTTTAAATTAGGGCAGGTGGATTGGTTAATTTATTTAGGGGGGCGAATTAGGTCGACTGTGGAGAAAATTGTTTGGGAGAGAATTTTTAGGCTGTTTTGTTAATTGATTTGGAGACATTTTTGTTGCGTCGATTTGTATATACGTTCAAGGCGGTGAATTCGATAGTCAAGATTTTTCAGAAAGATTATATTTATCTGTTGAATCATTTATATTATATTAGAGGCGACTTGGCGATTTTAATTTAATAAAGCAAAATTTAATATCCTGCCTTTGCCCGTGTCGCTGCTGACGTAGATTCGCAAAAGAGAAGACGGGCACCCTCGTTTCTATAGTTTCGCCATTCATCTTGTTCCTGTTCACACTTTATACATTCTTCATATCTTTTTGACTTATATATCTCAAGTGCAGAAATTTTACTGTGGAAAAATACCTGAAAAACTTTATCCAACTCGATATACTTCGTATACATATGGAGATCAAAATTATAGCAAGGAATTTTTGTTACCGTAATAAAAATTCGATAAAATGTTTGACGTTTTCAAAAAAATCTCATACGTCACTATCTTACATGCATGTGAATTTTATACGATTAAGGTAAACGGATAAATGGGAAGCCGTAAGGTTTCAATTTTTAATCTCATTGATCCTATATACGTAGTCATATATACCTTATATACATATATAACGGGTGATGTCGAAATTCGTATATAAAATTTATCTCACGCGCGAGCTATCTGGTATGTATTTCTATAAGTGCAGAACGCACATTTTCTGGATTTCGTTCTAACTAAATATTGGCAAAATCTATACGTGAGTCTCTAATCTGATCAGGACCGCAGAACGGCGTCGATTCAAATTCCGAAGGTGTATTTGAATTCTGGGGGAAAAACGTGAAATTTTGTTGTCGTAACCTCGTACGAGCGGGCGACTCTGAATTTCAAAGAATCGTATAAAGCGACAGAAACGTCGTGGTAAAAAAAAAACTTGAGATAATGAAGTTCGTTAAAAAAAGAAAAAGCGAAGTGCGAAATTGAAGTACACGAAGCATGAAAATCTTATTTTTCGCTACTTTTGCCAAGAGATTTTACAACGTACAAGCAAAATTCACTATCCTAATGAATTAGTTTACGAGTCCATAGCGACTCGTTGAAATTTCTCTGTTGATTAATTAAATGCACGACTTGAAAATCAAGCATGAAATTTTGACTGTGTCTATATAAAATAATTAACATCGTGTTAATTAACATTTAACACATTTTATTCGCCCGGCTTTATATCCTTGTAACGCGGAGGAAACACATGGTAATTTTTATTATTATCACTAGACATAAAATTTCAAGGTACATACATTTCTTTTTATCAGATAAAATATCTCGACTTCAAAGTGCCTCATACTTTACATCTCAAAGCTACATCACGGCATCCTGATGATCTTTTCCTTAATTAACACCAAATCTCAATACTCGGACGATCCACCTTAAGAAAAAGTTTAAGGAACACGTAATTAAACCCAAAAATCTTTTTCCCACCCACAGGAACTTTTCACAAGAGATGATCGAAATTATTTCGTTGAAAAATTCATACTGATTTCGCATCCAAAATTTGAGTATACTTCAACCTCAAAATTTCCCTTTGACAGCTGTCAAACCCGATCTACTTGGTATAACCTCAAAATCATGAGGATACTCGACAAGTGCACTCTGTTATCGGATAATAGGAAAAACGAAGGAGAATCAAAAGATTTAATTGGCATTCTATAAAAAATATTTTGCTAATCACTCCAAAATGAGATAAGACCAACCAGTATGACTAATGAAAGTAATTAGAATGTAGATAATCCAGGCACGTTTCGCTAGTATCTATCTACCAGTTGCTCAGGGGCATTGCGCATGCGCAGGTACGGTCGATAATATCGATCTCGCTCGAAGTCCATGTACCAGGTGAGAATATTCGCTTCTGCGACCTCTCGTGGATACTCGAGGCTTCAAGATTTGTGCTTCGCCGCAGACTCGTTCGTTCTGAATGCCAAATACGTCATTGGAATATGGGGTTGCCGATATAAGAGGTTTCTGATTAATTAACGAGATCATCTCGAAGCTCGGGGTCATAGGGCGACTGGGCTAACGCGATATGATCCGAAATACGTGATAGGTTTTATATCAGATATATTGGAATGGTATGTATATAATACAAATACTGTTGTGACAATGTAATATATATATACATACAAAACACACGATCGCGGACAATTTAAGAGACTCTATACTCGGTAAAAGTAACCCTTTAATCTTACCCAAAGCCACTCTGTCCTCATGTCGGTCATAAACCAGCTCACCCCTTATATTTTCCATAATATAAGCCCCTTATTGCGCATAATGGGATTGCAATAATATACCGGGTGTTGGCGGTATAAAATGGCTGATCAGCTTCTGATAACCCTGGCAGAAGTTTTTCTTTGGTAAATCCAGGGACCGTCGAGCTCTTTGCAGACCCAGTCCAGGTGGGAGCTCGATGGACCCTAGATTATCACAGTGAAATTTTTACTGTGGAATTAGACGCCATTGATAAATTTTCTGGTTAGAGATCAAAAATGGTGCTAAGATGTTGAGGGTAGGTTTTTTTAATTTCATGTATGCTTTCGCTTACGATTGAAATTTCTAGGGAATTTTTTTTTCTTTGTCTGTCACCGGCGATCCTTATGAACAGAAGACGCAAATTCCGAGTGGTAATCGCGTTAGCGTAATGTAGAAAGTTTTCGGGAACTAGGACCGACTTCGTAATGCAGTTAATCGGCAGTATGGGCGAGTTGCGAACACGTTTCACGGAAGTGTAGGAATCACGTAGGCGGAAGCTCGCGTTTCATGTGCCTATTAATATATTGGGGCTCACTTCAGTCCAAAGCAACGTAATTAACTTATTTCCAAAATTCGTCGTATCGGGCAGAGATTATGAATTTTTGAGAAATTTTTCCAATTTTTGTCACTGATTTTTCTTTCTAACACGCAATTGGCCGAGGGAAAGAATTTTGAATTTGAATTTAACGTGCGAATTTGAAAATTGTACATTTTGATTCTTACGTGCGTACGATTTGTCAGGCTGTTTTTGATGAAAAAGTAATTTGAGTCATCTAACGGATACAGGCTCTTAATTCCTTAAGGGTGGGGTTTTTGGACGACCCCCTTTTCTTTTTATTCAGAGAAAATGAAAAATACGTAGACGCTGTTTAAGTACGTACTTCGCCTCGTCGTTAAAAGTTTTCATTTCGTATTTGTCAGACTTTGGAGAAACATTTGATTTTGAAATTTTGAAAAATTACCTCGATCTTCAATTTTGCATTTTCTTTTTAAATAATCATTCCCAAAAGCTTGTTCTACGATAATCATTAATTTTTACGAATCCACCGATGACGATATCGAACGACAATTTGATAAACGCCGAATTAACTATATAATTTGCAAAATAATTTGAGTAGAAATACGACGGAAGGAAATCGAGCGTGTCATTAACCTCAAAATATGAAAATCAAACAAATAAAAAATTTGACATTTCCGAAGTGATACGCGCGTCAAATTTTGCTCGACCTCTTATCAGTATCGACAATATCGCTCGTTACCAAGAAATGCATTTTCCACGGTGAACTTCACGAATTATATTTTTCAGGTTCTCCCATTAATTTTTCGAGCACTCGATCATGGTCACAGCTTCCTCGTGCTTTGGTTCACGTGGCAGTTCGTTTACCTTGAACGATAAAAAAAAGTCTTTTATCACAAAGTCCTTTCTCCTCGCAAAGTCTAAGTAATGGAACATAAATTTTAATTAGGCAGCATTCGATTTTGGAATACCTAATGCACGAATAATTAGACCGCATAATTAAACAACCCTGGGATTCGTTACCAATTTTCATATCTACGGCATCGGGCCTCTTTGCCGCGCAAGGACCAGATAAGTTCAAGACTGTAAAAAAAACTTTTTTGCATAAAAATCAAAGTCACTTCTGCTAACATATTTAATGGTCAACGCGTGTGTCGAATTTTTTTTCCCACAGCCGTTACACAAGTTAACGTGAATTGGAATTAGCGTGACTCGCTTGTATTACAAACGTTCCCAGTCGACTGTCATATAAAGGGACAGGCACAAGAGTACACACCAGTAGGAGTCGGTCTACAGTGTGACGAAAAAAAAAGAGCGTATCGATCGGCAATCAAAGATGAATAATTCAAAGGGGTAAATTAACCGTGTCGCCATTGTCAATATACAGAGTGATAAAAAGTATATGCAAAGGCAAAGACGTTCTTATCACACTGTCTTAAAGGCTGAAATACGATATCAGAACAGATGTTACTTTATTGACGAGTACTTTCTATTGTTATATGGTACATAAACGGTGCGACGTTGTCCAATAATAGATTAACTAAGGTATTGATTATTTTTTTAATATAAAAATAATGGACCACAAGGTACCGGAGACAAAACGAAGGTACACTCCGTGAGAAAATCTGGGACACTCGCCCATGTCCATCGTCTTCGATTAACGAGGGGGTCAAATTTGTTTCTGTTGAGTTTGCTGGATGAAAATTTTCCCCGTTTCCATGATTATGCCAAAGACACTGGATGATGGCAACGATAGAAAGAGACGTGTATATATATATACACACACATGTATATCCTTATAAAAAGAGTTCGAGAGAGAGAGAGAGGGGGGGGGGTGGGCACAGCTGGCTGTTTCGCATCACGCGACCTGGAATTAAACTGTTGGGAATGGGTTCTGTTGCCGTGCAATTTCTGACCCGATTTCCCAGGAACGAAACAAGTAAACAGTTAAGTTGCACGCCAATCCAAAGGGAGGGGGAGGGGGCGATCACTCGCCAGAGATTTACAAGATTAAATTTGACCCTCTCGGGCGACCTCGTTAAACCTCGAGCACCTATTCTCGCAATGACGTCTGATTCGGCCCGAGCTGCGACTTCGGACTAAACGTTTTCAGCCGTCGGGACGTGCCTTTCGTTAAGGTCGATTTGTACGGTAATACCAAAGGAGTGACATTTTTCGAGTTGACTGTACGTCAAGTTCGCGGACACTGGTTAAACGTGTCCGATACGCAATGAGCGAAATCGCTGGAGAATCGATCGGGTGGAATTTAAATAATGATGGATTTAGGTAAAATTTCAGATTTTTATATTTCTTTGAGTTTAGGGAATCGCGATTTATGTATTTGAATTTTTATGGAAAATTTTAGGATTATTATCTTTTATCAGTTGTTATCATTGCCTCGGGCTTTCATTAGGTTTTATTTGGTTCAAACGTGAGTTTTTGTTTTTTCTTTATGCTCGAGTATTTTTCTGCGGTGGGTTCGGGGTATGGTTGTTTCCTTGAGGGCTTTTTTTTTCTTTGGCCGTCTTTTGGCTCTTGCGTAGGTTCCGCGCAAAACGTTAAATTACGAGAGGAAGATTGAAAATTAAGGCGGGTCTTCACTCGTTTGCCTTCTGCGCTGAAACACCGGCTGTTCTATTTAAACTGGTATATTCTGGGAAATCTGATTCACTCGGAGAGAACACGACGATGGTTGTTTTTTTATTTATTTATTTTCGAGAGTTTTAATCAAGAGAATCTGCACTGCGAGGCGTTTCAATTTATCTTTAATTATGACTATGTAGGTATGAAATTTTGCAAATTTGAGAACAATAATTCAATTATTGTATCAGGATGTAGATTTTTTTTCAAGATGTATGGAATTTTGAAGCAAGAAACGAGTTTATGGTATATAAAAATGCAAATTAAATTTTGTATACTACAAAAAATGACCATCTCTCCCGTAAAGCTAAAAAACCCTTGAATCGTTGAAATCTTAGAAAAATTGTGAAGGTCAACGTGAATCGTGATAAAATTGCAATTTACAAAGAAATTCACGGCGCAACTTGGTGACGTATTTTCCTGTATTTTCTACCGAAGAAGGCGTCGTTATCCCGTGGGAATTTTTCCGTGCCGGAAAAGCGTGACTTCTCTTTTTCCCAAGCCCGGTAGCACTTAATACCCATTATCGTGTGATCGTCTTCCGCTTTCGTCGTTTTACTCGGAAAATTAATTATTAAAGACCTTCGCGAAAAGTTTTCCACTTCCACGTGTTTCAACGTTTTAAATTCACCGAGCGAAATATCGCGATAACGGTAGTCCGATAGACATTGAATTACAAATGGCAATAAATTCGCGCGTATACCCCGTATTAGCGACTGGCGAATTTCCACCGTCGAATTTCATGAATTTCGTACGAATTTTTACGCCATAAAATTTTCCCTGCGAATGCCCCGAGTACAAGGAAGTTACTTTACGACCACCCGGTATAACCGTAATTTATCTCAACGAAATTTATCCCATACCCATACATAACCACCGTTACTCACATTTCGAAACTCAACACCAACCACAATATTTTCATAAAAAAAAACCATAGGTATATCAACGACAGCATAAACACACTCGTGGACCGCGTATAGGAGTAAAGATAAGATAAAGCAAAGAACCACTTCTCGCCAGCTCCGTCCCCACGTGAGGAGATGAAATATCACTAGGAGGTCAACATACTAGTATAGATAGACGCTCCTGGCTTATTCTTCCTCCAGCAAGACGCGACCTCAACGTCAGTCGTTCTGCAGCTTCACGAATTTTTGTCAGACGTATCAAAGATCATCCGTGAAGGTTATATTCGGACACCATGTATAATTCCCTAGATAATTTACCAAGTGGCCGAGCGACACTGTCGGCTACCCAAATATCATCAAGTTAGGAATTCAAGCCTGGACCAGTGCATACCTAGTCGCGTGGATAATAAATTTAGCGTGACCTAACCTTTAACCTCGAGCAAGGTAAATGGTCCGAGTGATAATTTCCATTTAAAACGAGAATTGATGTTAATGCCAAAAAAGTTACCCAAAAAATTTTTTTATCCAGTTACAATCAAACTTTTCAATCTCCGAACTCTAAATTATAATTTACAGTCGCGATCTACCTTATCGACCGTTCCGTCTGCAGTAGCGATGATGTAGATAAGAGTACAGACAAGTCATATCAGATAAGTGGATAAAGCGAGCAAGCAATTCGCGTTTTCAAGGTTCAAGTTCATACTTTGAGAATGAGAAAATTCCCCTATGCGATCTTCAGGGATAGAATTTTCGACACGAGGCAAGAATGGGTGAACGGTTTCGGAGGGTAGAGAGGTAAGGGAGGTAGAGGAACGGCGCCGCGATGCCGGGCGTCGTAATTATGGCCCCCGGCACCGCCCGAGCTATCGCAGCCTCTCTGCCCCTATCATTACATCCGGAGCTTCAAACGCGGGGTTATTGTCACTGCTTATCCGATAATCTGTCCTCTTCACTGTAGCGAAAGGGGTAGATTATATATAAATATATATATATAGGGGTACATGCTCGAGTCTAAAGACTCTTGGAGATAAATATGGGGTGGGTACTACTTGCTCATCGATCTGTTATAACTGAGTTGAGGAACGTTCCTGGCGAATTTTCTTCAGTCTTATTATTTGCTGTAGCCGAGTGCGGGTGCACCTTCACTTTTTGCTTGGCGAAGTGGAATACGCGAAAGGTAGTTCCAGAAAGTATTATTATAAAAGTTCCGAAGATCCGATGAGAACCGGGTGGAAGAGGATTTACAATGTACTGATGTATATATGTGTATACATATATATGAAAGAATGTCTATGAGAAGACGGGCGAGGGGGGCGACCTATAAACTCCCATGTCTAAGGACGTCCCAAGGACTTCAGTCTTCAGGAGTAAAACTGGGCTTTTGGTTTTCTCTGCACGCTCGGCTCCTCTATACCCTCCGAGTACGACGACGAAGAGCCTGTTACTTCGTGACACACCCCTCACGTGTACCCTCTTTCGATGCCTTCTCACGCCCCACAGCACCCCCCTCCGCTTTCTAACACCCTTGCCTAGGAGGAGGTCTCTTTTGTCCTCTTTGGACGGCCCACCTCTCGCACTGGGGAAAAGTTTGGTTCTTCTATTTTTTTTCTCTTTTCTTTTCTCTTGCCTTCTTGAGTACCGCTGAGTCTCCGAGATGAAGATGCTGGAACGTTTATGGGAACGTGTGAATTACTCAGTGACGTACTTGGTATTTTGCACTATGAATTTAAGTGGGTTTTGGGTGTTGACGACGAACCGTATGGGGACGATGACGCTGGGAAGATTTTTTGGTTTATATATGGGATTACTTTATTGTGTACTTTTATTCAAAATTACTGGGCCAGATTGACCACGCGAAGTTAGCCACGGTCCATTTCATTTCTATGGGAGAACAGAGTTCGGTTGGTAGTACTGCAATGAAATCCTGAAATTCGATATATTCAGTGTACACGATGGACTTAAGGGGATAACAGATTATAAAACTGGAAGTTTTTTTAGGAATTTTGAAAAAATAATTTTCAAGCCAATATGAATTCCCTGCATATAGCATCGTTTCTATAGAAACTCCTGCTATATTCAAGCAGGATTACAGATTTTTTGTGAACTGGATTTTTTTTTCGGACTGTTGATTTTTAATCGGTAATACTATTTGAGAAAAAAAACTTTTTTTAATGGTCCATCAAATCCACGTACGCTACAATGATTAAGTGACACTGGCACAATCCTTATACAAAAAACTCTTTCAATTTTCATTAGAACCAACTTGCGGGTTGGATAACCCATTACGGAATATCAAACGTAAATACATAACTTCCACGTCGAACCAGGCGCACCAGAGTAGCATTTAAACGGTTCGATAAATCGTTTCCATCCTCTGTCTCTTCCTCGCTGATAACATCTCCAGCTTCCCAACGTGACTCTATACCGAGGAAACGGGTACCTATAAACTTTATATATATGTATATACACGTAGTGTAGACTAGTTAGAAGTTTGTGGCTGACTAGTGTGACTAGTGCCATGCCTTGATAGGATGGGTGTGCTTTCAGTGCCAAGGGAAGAAGGGGAGACTATCATTTCCTCATTATCCACTCAAACGTGGTGCCGTTCGATTCCACCGTGGCATATCGAGCACATGCGAGTCGCATGTGTGTCTTCTTTTGGCTTTTGCATGATAAATTGATAAGTTGCTTGGTAAGTAATAAATGGCTGAGTAAGCATATACTATTTTTTAAAAGTATTTTTCTCTTCGTTTCTATGAATTTTATGAACCCTTTTCCTTTATAGATTGTAACCTCTAAGTCATTATCGACCCTGTCCTTGTGTGTATCTCGTAGGAGTGTTCGAGAGATCGATTTAAATAAGGTCTAAGTATTTTATTATTTACATTTTGATGGTCCATCCACGACGTGGCTGTTGCTCGAACTACGCCTGAGTTTTCTAGATTTTGCGTTAGAGATTTCCTTTGGCCAGGATCGAAGTTTTGTTCCATATGGTTTTCTACGGTTGGTACTCGTGTTTTATATTTATCTTGATTTCCTTACGCATGTAAATAATTTTTTGCTCTGCTTCTCTTCCGAGTCATTTTTTAAGCCCGTTCGTTACGTGGCGACCGGTACCGGCTAAGGGTATTACCTAGAGCCCATATATATATGTTGCAGGTACAGGCTCAGACGCTGACACCGGTGCGTCTGAAATGAACTTTCAATTGTCGGCGCGATATACATTTTTCATTTTGATTCCTGCTGCGCCACCCTGTATACGCTAGTAGAAACGAAGGTCAGACGTTTGGTTGGTTAAAATGATTAATTATTCGACAGCTTCGACCAAGAAGGAGGGGGAGGGGTGGATCGTTAGATATCCATGTTATTCAGGGCGAATTTGTTTCTGGTGAAATTTCATATTTCTTTTTTAACTAATCCCTAGCTTGTTCATAACAGCGGAATATTTGTCGTGTCGGATGCTGCGTAATGGGAAAACGAAGGGTGCGGAGGCAGATTGGATGAGCTTGCTGCTACTAGGTCTACTGTAGGGATCGTTCGAATTCAGCGAACGTAAATCGCACCGGCTATTTGTGTTTGTCAGGTGTTTGCATAGAGATTTCGTATGATCGAAAAACGACAATCCCTTAGGGGAGCAAGGGTGTTAGACTCGTGAAACTTTGTAAAATTGATGTGAAATCAAAAAGGGATTTTTTGACGAATTTTAGAAATAATGAGCGAATACCAGAGGAGGCTTTCTGTCCCTCGTGTGTTATGCATTATGGAATTTATTGTACAGCTGATAATACAGCTGGAATGATTTTAAAATATTCGACCACCCCTAGACGACTGGACCTCTGTTACGTTAAAGGGATGCTGGTTCCGTTAGGAATATAAAGAATTTCAGTTCGAAGAGTGAGAATAAAATTTATAAATCCGCTGAAGGGCAGTATTTCATATTTTACAGAGTTTCCAATTTTAATTTTGACTATAAAAAATCAAGTACGAATAAACATTTCGTAAGATATATTATTTAATCGAATAATTCGTTCGTACGCTCGATCGTACCGCACGATTAAAAATTCTGCGTGAAAAGGAAAAAGATCTCGAAACGCGATCGACCTCGGAACTTCAACGCCTGCTTGACACAATTAGTCAAGAAAGACGTCACCCATGAGGAAATTCCGATGGAAACTGCAGATAAGGAAAACGTGCAGCTGCTACCTTTTTATATGGTCAGGCCTTAACGTTCTGCTTAGTTGCTGTTTCGATCATCCGCCACCAGAGTGCGCTGCTCTTCGCCATAGTTTCCTACGGTCGATTTGCTTACGACTTCTAAAACAAAAGTAAGAAACGCTTCTTGGATTCTTATCACCTTCCGGCTGTTGCTTCAGCAAACGACCAAGGAACTTGGAGGATCCGAACCTACTCTCGTATTGTTTTCTTCCCTTGTTTTTACTATTTACTTTATTCTTTCTTCATTCTTATCTTTCGTTTCGACCTCGTCGAATCAGCCAGCTGCAGCCTTTGGACGCCGCTTTACGTAAGCGTGACTGTCGTATAAATTTTTGACCGCGAATCAGACGTAAGATCTTTCTTTGCTGGAATATTTCGGTTTGGTAATAATTTGAGAATGAGAAAATTTATTGGAAGTGTCTTACGAGTATAGGAAAATTTTATATTTAATAGGGAAGAGTCCGGTTTGAATTTCTCTGGGGAGGAAATTTTTTTCTCTTCATATAATATTATTTCGATTATGTATTGGAGAATACAGGGCGATTCGATTTCCAAGGAGTGACCCTCAGATATTCTCTGATTTTTTTTCGATCTCGATGAGACCGGATATGTCAATGCTCGACAGAATGGGAATCGGGGGAAGTCGAAAGTTGGAATTATTCCATAATGCATGACTGCCAAATCCCTTCAAGACAGACTTTTCTGATATCGATTTCCACGAGTCATCCATAGAGGACGAATTTTTATAGCTGGTTGCTGCTTTATGAAAGTATGACATTCGGGATATAACGTATTGTCGCGATATTTCGATTTGAGCGAGGAACCCTCGATTTCAGAAATAATGTTGTTTTCTCAATAAATTGACTTTTTTTTTCCTTCATCCTATCATAGTATTTGTTTCCACGTCAGACAGTTTTTTTACGAATTACACGTTTCCGTCATAATGTTATACTCTCAATCTATCGAGCCGACTCCTCTAAGTTCTCTGTTTTTCTACCAATCGCGAAGAATCAATCGATAAAAGTAATCGAGTGAAACGGAATCCCAATGATTGAACGAATCGCTTACTTCGCTACTTTCCCGTATAAAAATTTCATAAGAGTCTTACGTCAAAGAGTGAAAACTATCTCCAGTCCACTTGAACCTCTGGCCGCTTGAGAAAGGTTCTCAAACTTGAAAAGTCTATACAAACCATGACTTCCGGTTATCCATTTCCTGTTTCCTTGGCCGCACAGAGTTTCGAAAATTATCAAAATAGAATATACACAAAATATAGAGGTTTGAAAAATTTCCATACACGAGATACATGTTAAAATGGTATCTGACTTCGAGATCTAATCCCATATAAGAAAAATTTTATTCGAGTCTCTCCATGGTAATAGAACTCTTCGGTAGTAAGGGGCGCCATCTAGTGCCGCGAGGGACCACTAAGAGTTGGTACTCAATAAAAGACTAAAAGAAGGAAAAGAAGAAAAATGTGAAGGAAGAAGAAAATTTTTTATCCGATGAACCCTGATTCCATTGGTTCGATATCAGTGAAGATTTTTCAGTGTCTCTTTCGGAGATCAATCCCTCTGAAGATTACTTTCACGCGCGCAGTGCTGCGTAAAACGAAATCATCCCTCCTGGATGGTTCGAACCCTCGAGACGCGATTGGGTTGTACAAGAGACTGGATCCTCGTAGTCATCATTTATTAAAGTGATTATCTTGTCTAATTTTTTCTTTTTTTTCATATTTTTAGGCCCTTTCCCACACTTCCGGCAAAAGTTTTAATCCATGAAAATCCCGATAGCCCGCTATACCGAGACAAGGCGTCATTACGTTCTACCATACCGACTGGGTAAAATCTCACGCGTGCGATACCATCTCCTCGCTAGCGATATGTATCTTGTTATCTCACGCAAAATTCGACCGGCCCTTAAAATTATGCAAAACAATTCGCATGCCACTCGACTCTCTGATTCCACGAGGAAAACTTCCCCCCTGCGAATTAAATATTCCCTATTAGCATTTTTCCGAACCATGGTTCGCGTCCGGGCTAACCGTTTACATCCCTCTTTACATGAAATAAAGGTAGAAACGGTCGAAACCGAAAACTAAAGTATGTATAACTCACTCGTAAAACTCTACCGTCTCAAAATTAATTCAGTTTCAATTCCGTCGTATCGCCGTGCGCAGAACGGCTAAGATTTTTCACGATTTACTTTACGACCTCGTTGTACAGTTTTATCTTCGCTCTGGAAAAGAAAGAAGTGCATTTAAACTCACAGGGAGGAAATCCTCCATAGCGTAAAGACTGAATGTAGCCAACAAGTTGCTGGTGGCGAATCGATACTGATGGGTGAGAGCCTGGAGCGGGCAGGTGAGGTCGTACCTGCCAACCCTTGGTTGCCTACGACACCCTTTTCCACCATCAACCATGTCACACTCCCTCTTTGTCGCTCCCCCCTCTCTCCTCGAACTCATCTCGCTCCAACGGCTGTCACTACGAGCTCCAGTCATCTCTCTCTCTCTCTCTCTCCTCCATACCTACTATTTCCTTCCTTTTCCATCCGATTGGGTATTTTACGCGCAGCTGTCCTTTCCCCCTCCCTCCTCGTCATTCTCTCCCACTCCTTCTAAGGCTCCTCCGACCTCGGAGTCTCTCGAAGTTCCAGGAAAATCAAGTGACCTGTCCTACCTTACCGACCGATCTACCTACCTGCCTACCCTAAGCCTCTAGTCGACCTCAGGAAGCCTCCAGGGGCCACCACGACCCGTAATTGAGTTCTTCTGCATCGGACATTGCTTCCGTCGTATAAGTCTGTCTCGGAAAAGAGTAAATTCTTCATTCTACCAGTCACAGTCATTCGTGCCAGGCCTTTGACGTTTAATGCGATAAGTGGCTAAAGGGTTAATCGGTAACAATGGAGAAAACGGTGAACCCAATTTTTGCCCGAGAATTGGATTGAAATTGAATAGAAAATTTTTTCTATGCTTATTGTTATTATGTAACATATACCTGGCGTTACATAAGCTTGCGTGGTACCTGGTATAACGATATCCAAGTATTTACGCCCTCTAGCGACCGGGACCATAATGGCGTCTAAGGGGATGATATCAGATAAACCCACATAGGACCGTCTACTAGAAGTGCTCTGTCCTTCTCTATCCGTCGTAAGGGCGTCGCGCTGGATTCAATAAGCCGGGGGAAATGAAGACGCGTGCAAGTTTCGATAAAGCACAACTCGAGCCACGACCCTATAAAGTTTACACCCTTCGATAAAGTGCAACCCTCCCATAACTATAAACTCCGTGTGCTTCTTGACTTTTGGGTTATTTAAGAATAGCGATGACTTTTGTGTACACCGGGCAGAGTACTTTTCTTTGCTGGTAATAATATTTTTGAAAAACTTATCATTTCCATACACGCCTTATGGTAATTGCTTAAATAACTGTATATAATATACAGCGTGTATTAATTATTTTTTACTGATAAAACCATACGGATTTATCAGTAAGATCCGGACCTACCAATGTTTCTTAATCTCTCAACCCTAATCCAATTCATCCGATATTTCTCAAGGGGTTGTCCCCGTAGACGAGGGAGCCTCTTTTGGGTTCCAAAGGCAAATTGCAGTTAGTACTTCAGAGAGGCTACGAAACGATTCAAGCCAAGCAGAAGGGCGTGGAACGACGTCGTTAAGGGTAAGAACCCGCAGATTTTACGGCTGTGGAAGCAGAACGATTAACCGTCATGAAACGAAGGTTCCGTCTTGGTCGGAAAGGACGGATGACAAAAAAAAGTCAAAGGTTATGTAGATTATTAACAGTGTGACGTAACAGGCCAGACCACGTGGCTACTATCCGTCGGTTCTCGAAGTACTCGAGGTACCAAGCAGTAGGTACCAAACGTCGTTCTAAACGATATCTATAGGGTGATCGAATTGACCCGGATCGGTTAAAAA
This sequence comes from Trachelus tabidus, assembly GCA_030142655.1. Lineage (NCBI taxonomy): Eukaryota > Metazoa > Arthropoda > Insecta > Hymenoptera > Cephidae > Trachelus > Trachelus tabidus. Next base: position 202,230 of record JARQTI010000871.1, read on the forward strand.
AATTTTTCAACGCTAAAAAAGGTCTACGCTCACATCAAAAACGTGTTCCACCTTCAATTGAATTTGTAATTTTTTATCTTTTTTTTACTAGCATTGAAATATGGCGATACGCGTAGGGTATTTGATATCATTGATTTTTTTTATTGACCTTCACCTTCAAACAGTCGTGCTATTTCGTGATATCGATACCCACTCGTGAAAAATAATACTCGAGGGATACATTAAGGGTTCATCATCATTATCTCGGCGTCGTCAATATTTTTGTTGGTAATCGGAGTACATGGATGTCCGTGTGCGGTATCGATACTTGATCTATGATTTAAGTGTCCAGAGCGATGAGCTTAATGAGACGTTATTTGGTTTATCGAATGAATAAAGAATTTTTTTTCTATGGCTCAGGGGTAGTGACATCTCACAGTGGAAAAGCACTTCTCGCGGTAACCCTTAGATACGTTTTCGCCGTTTCGAAGCGCCATCCCCTTCGGGTGCAGTTTTAGCCGTCGAAAGGGGTGAAAATCGCACGAAAATAGACGCGGAAAATGGGAGGGCCTGTTAACAGCTTCTCTTATAAAAGCAGGCTGTCTCGAAGCTTTCCTTGGTTAAGTAGAATGGTAAACTTAAATAGTCCTGTTCAACTATTAATATACGGGGGGAGGGTATAATTTAGGGGGGGTTGTGCCGGGTAAGAGATAAGCTATGTATATCTGTAAGGGGCAAAGAGGCTGTTTTGGGTCTGGCAATTTGGTTGGTCGGTGAAAAATAATGTCGAACTAATTTCTTTGTTTCAGGAACTTATTTCATCCTGTACGACTTCATCGACTATTTCGAAAAGGATCACGCCAGCATTCTCGAGCGTGACAAGTTCCTCAACATCGTCAACACCATCTTTAAGAATATGTCGCAGCTGGAACGCGACGCCATTACATTCCAAGTAATTATTTTAATGCGTATATCGTAGATTTGAATTTTTTAGAAAATTATTATCGTTATCGTCGTCATAGTAATTAATGGCGACGTTTGGCAAAGGTTCATTTTATTCAACAATTTTGCACGCCTTTCGCACCCGAAAGCTTCGTTTCCAGGATGAAATCACACCGGCGTTAATAATTTCATCATAATTTCGAAAAACACCTACCGAACCAACTTTATAATCACAAATGATCTTTGACGCGTTAGAAAGTCTGAGCTTCGCCGCTGCGAACTTGCGAAGCAGAAGAAATGTAATTCGACCAAGTTTTTAAGGAGAGTTCAAGTTCGTCCTCAACGATCTTCTGCTCTCTCTGTCGGTCGTATTTTTTTATATCAGGCGTTCATTTCTTTCGTCTGTTTTTTTTATTCGCCCCTATTTTCTCACTTTCTTTAACAATCGTTCTTGGGAATAAATCTTTACGCATTCTCAGCCTGTGTGTTTTCTTAGTTCGCGAGTGGTCCAGGAACTTGATAGAAACTTTGTATCGAATTTCATTCCGCGTAAATATTACAGTCCAGAAGAAGATCGAGATAGGAGAAGTCTGCTACCAGAAAAGCTTTTCTACCTACTTCAGTCTCTCGTATCACGTTTACGAACATATATATAATATAACCTAACCATATATATATATATACATGCCTAACGTCAATAGTTACCTATGTATGTCTACCTCTACCTACCTAGTCTTTCCTATCTAACCTACCCTACACTCTATCTCCACCCTAACCCCTCGTTCAGGTATATCATACCAACCCAAGCACATAAAATATTGGTGTAGCCTTGAACTAAGTTACGTTCGTGCTATTTGATATTACTATTCCAACCCTATAGTCTCTTCGGATAACGCGAGTTCTTGCGAGAGTTCGTCCTTTGTTGTTCTCACAGCTTATATCGATGCTCGATTACTCGATGCTCGATCACTCGAAGGTCGACACTTTTAACGAATTTATCGAGAATCCAAAATATCTTTTTAATCTTAAAAATTTGAGATATCGCTTGGTCCGTGTCGCGTGTCATTTTTTTAGTTGGGTGAGTTTCTGTAAGCTCGCTCTGTTCGTAAATCGTATTTGGTTTATAAAGTGGCAATTTAAGGGTAACTCATGAACACGGGATTGGAACTGAGGTCTCGCGTAGATTCCATGAAGTTTTAATTAAGGGTGCTTTTCGAAGACGTACGTCGAATACGAAAATCGTGAAGTTTTGAATTATTGATTATCCCTTAAAGTTATTACGTCAGGGAGTACCTCTCCAGATCTATAAAAGTTAACCCTCCTTTTTCGTTAGCTCTTTCGTATACACTTGGGATTACTTTATCCACACTTTCACTCGGTTCGACGAGAAAATGACGCGGTCGTCAAACGTAGCGTTAGACGTCCGCAGTTACGCATTTATATTTCAAAGTGGTTAGAAGAATTACGCAAAATCGTACTGCATGAACTTTAGGCGTCAGGGGACTAAGGTGGGTAAAAAAAATATAATTTTTGGTCTACCTCATTGAAGCCGTTCAGTCGCCAGATTCGCTGTAACAGGAATATGGGGGCTGGAAAAGTTTGTTCACGTAGCGCCTGAAAAGTATGTTTTTCGGCCGATAGATGGCCGACTATCTCGAGATGTCAGATGGGTAGAATATGACTGAGGACGGCGTAGAAACGAGGAGAAGAAGGTCGTCGGCACGATCGTCGGATTCCTTGGACTTTACGAGTTCTCGTTGCAGCTTAATAAAACCTTTGGCAATTGGATGGGGTTGATCATGGGCGGTAGATCCACGCGAAGATCCATTAACTTTAAGACGCGGACAGCTTGAACGTAAATTATTCTCGGGAAAGTTTACTCGCTGTTATAAACCGTTTCTTTTTTTTAGGTCACTCACAAACTTCCCAATGATAGCATCTTGCTGAGCTTTCCTCTTGATACTTAATCAAAAATAGAAGTTAATGGTATACACAGATCTTCTGTTCAGCCATTGTTATGCGTACCGGCACGGATAATTAGGAACACTGCGTTATATGTAAGAGCTGTCAGTTTTATTATTTTCTAGAGAACTTTCGCGAGATGATTTAATTTACAATGATTTCTAGCTGTTTATTTTAATCGAAAAATTGTTTCAGTTACGAGAGCGTTATGATTGTACATAATACATACCGACGAAAAAGTTCGAGAACCTTCTCTGTGAAATGACGCGTTTGTATTAATCCAAGAATCGAAGTTTACAGTTTCTGCCGCTAGAGCGCCGCTTTTGTCCTTCTCGACCGGAGGGAAAATGCGGTTGACAGTCTTGTAACAGAAGTTTGTTTAGCTTGTCTATGGCAGCGCGCGCGAGTAACGTGGCTATCTTGGTGATGGACTAATATAAGATGAAAGCCGTATTCACTGGTGCAGTTGCCTGTGTATTCCTAAGCGTAATATAACGCCTCGGAGATATTCGTGTAATTAAAAAGCAGAAGCGAAGCGGCAAATGATAAATGAGTAAGTACTCGGTCACGTCGTGTTGTACCCTCTAGGCGTCACTAGGACGGAAGGAATGTGCAAGCCCTCTTTTTCTTTTTTATTTCTATGCAGTGTACAAAGTAAAACAAAAGGCTTTGTCTCTTGAAAAATTACACCTAATTTCTTTGGCAATTACCGTCGCGGACTTTTGCCAAGAACGAAGCCACGGACAGACCTCCCACGGGCATCGGGTATAAAATGTTTGACGTTGTGCGCTCCAGAGGGAATTCGAGGTGAACTTACGAAATAACATTCTTCGATTATTAAATACAGTACTTGGCAGTTTTACTGACGTACTAGAGACAGCTTCAGTCTTGGGATCTTTGATTTTGCGAGAATTACGCAAATTAGGTATTTAGTAATGCAAGAACGGAATTTCAGTAACTTTCACGAGGCAATACGGTGACACGCCCTGGTTGGCCACTCCTACCCTGGATGTTACCCCATCGTATTACATAATTTCTTGGAAATTCTATACGCTCCCTGTTCATAATAGATAAATAGCCGCCATCCATGTTTGCTCGAGACGTGTCTCTCTGTGCGATCTTCCTGCCGGCAAGATCATGAATTTTGATAACACTTATAACGGCTGCAGATGCGATATTCATCAGACAGGATAAGTGCTCGCTTTGCTCGGTATATTGAAAATTTTTCTTTAAAATTATTTCGATAGAAATCTAGCAAGTTACCTGCCATTACTTACCCCTTGTTCGTAGGTCATAGTTGAAATTGATCACGTGACCGTGTATGTCTAAAATTTTTCATGCTATCTTAATCAAATTCTCATTAAATTCATTAATAAGATTAATGATCATCTTTTGAATCTTCCTTAGAGCGTTTTATTCTCTTATCAAAATGGCCTGGGCCTCGATTGCACCGTGTCACTGTGTGATGCTGCATGAATCCATAACGGAATCTAATATCACGTGGAATGTACAGTGCCGCGATGTGTCGTTATGGTTACGTGACTTGGACAATGAAAATCGATGAAATATTTTCAATGTCTTCTGGGTCCAGGGTGGCCACCCTGTGAAACCAGTAAAAGCGTTCAAATTTGTTCGGTACATAGGCGATCAACCGTCCCTTCAGCGTCGTTTCACATTTGAGGTCAGACATTCTCGGTTTGACTTGGCAGCCATATTGAAGCTTTCTAAAGAAATGACTACGAAGATCAAAATGCGACGGAAGTCCATCGTACATATATTCACAAGAAATGACGGTTTACATCTGTCAAGCACGTCACTTAAGACACGTGATTAAAATTGAGGACGGCCTGATAAATTCTGATTAATTAAATGTCTCGTATCCTAAAATCGTAATTCCATCTCTTAATTGCTAAAAAGTTAACTGACTTTACATTAATTTAATTATCAAAGATCCTGCCGAGTTACGGATGGCGTATAAAATTGAAACGACTCTGGATAATCTAAGGAAAATACGTTTCATTTTGAAAATATTAAATTTAATTTTTAAAATAATGTTTATACACTAAGATTGGTCACCCTTCGTGGTTCTGTGTGAAAGATGATTTTTTTGGATAATTGTGGTGTGACGCAATTGTGGGTGTATATATGTATTATTTTACGAAGAATTTCGGTGGGGTGTAGCAGATTGTGTATAGATAGAGATTTCGTGTTTTGGCGTCTTTTCTCCTTCGTGGAATTGGCTGAAGGAAATATTTGACTGGACCATATGAGTAGGCAGGTATAGCCAACTGGGAAAACTTGCAGGTCGAAGAAGGTGAAATGGTGACGGGCGGCTCTTGGTTTTATTGTGGCTACGCGGTTGGCAGTGATGAATCGTTCACTCTAATCCCTGGATAATCCGACGGGACTGATTTATCCAGTGTTACCGAGCTAAATTTCTCCTCTCACTTTCTCTGACTATTTTGACTCCGGCGGTCGTCATTGTTTATATAAAAATTAGTGGAATCGCAATAATTGTTCGGGGTATAGGCATTATGCTTTGTGGCAAATCCGATTAATTTCCACGTTTCGTGCCACTTCGAAGAATACAATGGCGCATTGAGGAGATACGAAAGCGCCCAGACTCCGTCGGGAAGTCAAGTTATGCGAGTAGTTTGAATTGGCTGCTTAACGATTCATTTGAATTATAACTTGAATTTAGTTGAAATTGCATTCGGTGCCACTATCTTACGTAGATAAGACGATGCACTATGCGATAAACTTTTTTAACAATTTACTAGCAAATATTTTTTTTATTTAAATTTCGCTCGTCACACAACCAATTATCGTCAGCGAACAACTTTGCACTTGGGTAATTGTTTTCGAGATAACGAAGTCATTCGTACGCGGTACAATTTACATATGGCTAAATTTGTATATGAAAAAAAAAATGAATAGCACTTTTTTTAACTGAAAATATTTTTATAAAATTTAACGGGCAGTTTCATTCGAATTTTGTGTGAAACGGGAAATTCTCGAGGTTTTTGAACACGCCATTCGTATTCTACGTGGTTTGTTTCTTATTTTTCATTTATTTATTCAGTATGTTATTTTATCGAAATTGTATCAAGAAATAAATTTACGAATCCCTGCGGCCGTGTTTAAATTCGATTTCTGTCGTTCGACAATGTCCGTGTGTTTAAAATAAGAAAAAAAAATAACAAATTTACAAGGAAGCATTGAGAATTTGAAGTGATAAAAAATTTTTTTATAATTCATTTATAAATTCTGTTTTGTGATAATTTTGATACTGATCGAGGTATGGTTAATTAAATTAAATTAGATTAATATGACTCACGATTACAGCATTCGTTAGCAAAAGTTCACTGCCATTTATCACTTTTAATAACTCCCGAATCCGTTTCGTGCGAAACACGTACAGTTTGAAATTTATAAGAAAAGGTGTCCAACTTTTGATAATTTTCAGGCACTAGATTTTTTCCCCTCCAGCTGGAAAGTTCGGCGAGCACGAGATACGCCAGATAAGCTAATTTACACGTAAAATCGTGAAAATCAAGTTTACACGTAGATTTTCATTGGACAATTATTTAAATCTTATGCCGCTATCCGCGAACGCTTTAAATTTTTTGTTAAAATTGCAAAAGTATCCCAAGAATATAGATACAAGTCTGAAAATTCTTTTATTTCGAATTTTTCCAAATTACATCTTAGATACGAAATAAAAGTAAATTATTACTTCAACGTTTCAAGTCCACGAAGACAGACGGGATTTATCCATCGTATGAAATTAGTTGAAGATCGAAAACATATCCAAACCCTGTAGCAGGTTTCTCGAAAATATCAAATTACGAGGTATTTCAATTTAATCTCAAATGTCTTTCAATTATCAACCAACCTTTCCAGTCCCTCCGTTATCCACCTAGACGTTATTTCTATCAAGGAAACAAATTTTTTTTTCAAATATCCCGACTCCTACAAAAACTCGAAATTTCGTAAAATACATATCAGGTTGCGCCTCATCCTTTTATACGTTTGCTTTTCCGAACTATCGTAACAATGCATTTATCTCATTATCCACATACCACAAGTTCTCAGCGTGCATCTGTCGTGGGTCATGAAAATATTCTTGCCCGTTTATCCGGAAGCGAAATGCATCCCAGTGTTGCCATTGTCAGAGCGGAAATTGGGAAAATGTTAAAACGAAATGCCGCGAGATCCAGCGTGCCAAGGGATTGCGATGTTACAGTGAAACGGGGTAGACTCGGTTAAAACGTCAGTGTCTACCTTACCGACATCTCCATTTGCTCCCGAGGATGACGTGTACGTACCTATCAACCCCACCATTTTAACTACACTGACAGGATATAACCGTGTGCGGAATGCGCGTAGGGAAGCCATTTTAGAATACCGCGAAACCCACTCCACGAAATGGAAATTTCATTGTGGATCGTGTTACACCCTATGTTTACTTTTGTCTTTCTATTGGCGTTTCATAACCGAGTAACCTACGTAAGCATTATGTATTTTTAGTATAACCTCAAAAATTACATTATTCGCGTACCCAAAGAAACGTAGCTGCTGGTCTGATTCGAATGCACGTGAATTCATGGGATTCCTCGAATTCTAGAAATTTTTGTAAGGTTGTCTGAATTCAGAGAAATTTCAAACGAAATTTAAATAGGACATTTCCAATAATAGGAATATACTCCAGGTACTAGTATATGGGAATATACTCGCTGCGATTTCCTATTGAAAACTTTGAATTTTCTTTCTAAAATATGTCAAAATTTTCAATTTCGCTCTACGAGACGTACTAACGAGTGTTAACGTAGGTTCAAGTCGACGGGTCGTTGACTGTGCCCTCTGAAAAGACCTGTAGCTACTTTTTAACTTGGAATCTGATTGTGAGCACGGTTACTGCCCTTTCTATTCGATTTCACGGTCGGATTTGAGAGGCGCGAAAATTTGAATTATTAGTGAGATTTTTTTTTCAAGGGAACCCTTTGGCCCGGATTACTTTGTCTCTCGATGCTACCTATGGTCTTAGGGTCTCAACGTGGACCGATCAGGATTCTCAGAAGGGATTCCTCAAGTCCTTTAGGGGAAAAAAAAATTCTTGATACCGAACTGTTCTCATGGGGAGTCTTTACTCTTGAGACAGATTACCATAAAACTGTTTTAGAAACTTTCTACATGCAATATATATCGATCTTTATATCGATATTCACACGTGTATCGCCTAGACTTCAGTTTTCCAGTTTGGTAAATGGTATATTTATACTGTATATATTGTGTGCTTGTTTTCTCCTATCAGTTTTTTTATTGGTTTCATATTTTTTTTTACACGTGTTCTTTTTAAGTACTTCTTAAACGTTACAGAGAAGAAAATTGTGGGCTGATCGAGAACCAAGTACTTTTCGCGAAGTATACTGACAGCTGTCATCGGTTCTCCTTTTTTGGGATAAACTCAGTTAAAACAGGCTCTATAGGCAGCGGCCTGATTACACTTGATTCGTTAGACTGTGATTTTTAAATTTCTTTGATCATAAGAGGAAACGATCGTCGACTCGGAACATAATTGATTGTTGATTTGTTTGTGTCCGATAGACGTACATCTGACTGAATTATGATGAATCAAGTATTTTGTATTTTGAAAATTTTTATATTCCTGCCATTATTTTTTTCACTCTGCGTGCGTGTATATCTATACTTGACTTTATGGACTGTATGGCACAGCTACGTTTCCAGCAATTGATTTATACTAGCAGAAGGCTAGTTTAGAAACTTCCAATGAGATTCTAGCTCGTATCACTTTACTGTACGAAAGAAGATCGTACTTCTCACGAAGTTTGTTCGCTTCGATGATGAAGTTTGCGTTCATAATGAATTTCTGAATATATAACAGGCATAAAATTTGTGAAAAAAAATTGTATGTCACTTTTCATAAGCTATGTTGGATTTTTTCGTGGTAATCCAAATCTATTTCTTCAAGTTGTGATTTTTTTTCAAAAATCTTTGAAACCATATATAAATACTCAATTGCAGGAATTTCGTTCGGTGTTCTTTAGGCGACTCTGAACGTCTGTCCACTCGTATAGTTTTTTATGCCAGGCGTAAAACTCAATGAGCCGCAAGTCTTTCGGGGGAAGGTAAATATCCAAAACGCTTTACGATAGATGACTTTATTGAGCGGATTACACGATAAATTCATGCGCAAAGCTTTTACGTTCGGCTGGACTGGATCGAGGAAGAGAGTTTAATTAAGCTCACGCGCTTTTACTTTCACTTTATTACCACGATTTCACTTTCTACGCGACCCATATGTCAAAACCATTGTTCAAAATCATTCTAAAAGTTGTATAGAGCTTGTTTCTACTTTTTTTGCATTCGTTAATAAAAAAAATGATAGATTTATCGTTTGGATATTCTTTTTTTTTATTATTCTGAATTCAAAACTTCCATCGTAACTTATTTTGCGTCTATCGTCAATCTGAGACTACATCATTCACGATAAGAGGTTTCTGATAAAGGCAAGGTATTGCATAGCGTTTTGCTTGACGAGGCACAAATATAAGCCTATAACACTTCGACGCTGGGGAGCAGAAAGGAAAGAAAAAAATAAAAGAAAAACCAAGCGAGCTACTGAAAGTTTTTTTTTTTATTCAATCTCAGGCCAAAAACGACTCGTACCGATAGAGTGTCGTCTCAAAGAAGTTCATGGTTCGTGAGTCAAGTTTCGATAGCGCGACTTTAGCTGTATTTTGTCTCTCGAAACAAAGACTTGTTTCTTTGATATGTATATTTTGAGAATAATTCTTCTTTACCGACGAAACAGCCATGACTTTTTTTTATCATAATGGTATTCGATAGTATCGATTCCATGGAAAGGTACTTTTTACTCAACCGTCATTCGTGATACTTGTTTATTTTATGCACGTGTACTTCTCAGAAGCACAACCGTCCTGTGGTACTTAACGGACGTCTGTTCTATTCGTCCTTCAGTAATCCTCGACGTTGCCACCGAGCTCGACTCGCCGTTAATCCCGGCCATCTGGCGCGTCGGATTTCTCAAGGGCAGAGTAACTAAGTGCTTTTCAAATGCAGAACAAAATCCCGATCATTCTCGTGTTAAAGAAGCTTCGCGTGAACATAAAAAAAATTATTTCACTAATTTCAGATTGCCTACCATTAAATATTTTTATTGCTCAGAATCCGAATGTTTAACGAGCAAATAATTTCTTTTATTTCAGTACACGGACTGGGAACGCTTGAACGACGGAAGTCAGTATCAAAAAATGGTCGCGGACGTCGTGGGCGACTATTTCTTCATATGTCCATCGATCCACTTCGCACAGCTTTTCGCTGAACGCGGCATGAAGGTTTACTACTATTTCTTCACACAGGTGAGTCAATTTTTTTTCTTTTATCCAATTTGTATGATTTCACCATAATGGATGTATGCTTATTTATTGTTGTGCATGTATGGAGGCATGGGCATTTATATATCAATTTGTCAGATACAGATGCAAGAAAGTCAATTTAGGATTTTCATGAAAACGACAGAATCGAGTTTTTCTTTGTATTGGCGCTCAGCGCTTTCGTCGCGCTATGGAAACGTCCAAAGCTCGAGAGCCAAGTTCTGGCGGCAGTGACGTACGCCAAAGGGGCGCCACGTATATTTCTACAGGTAACGCGCGGGGCACCCGCGGCGATTTATATATATGGCGTTGCCATAACGAGCCATTATTAAAGTGAGTTATGTGGGAAATTGCATGGGGGTCGAAAGTGCCGTTAAGTCACGGTCCTCTTGGGATGCTGGTTGACTGTTACTTCGGCAACCTTTTCGTCCCACTAGCGATCCCCTTAATTAAAACCTGAAAACCACCACTGACGTTCACCGCTAATTCGAGCACTTTCTCGCGAGCACTTTCATCCCACTTTGTTCTTGCTAACCGCCTTTGCGTTTATTTAGGTCTTTTTACTCGAAACGTTGCTGGCAATTGCGAAATTCTCTCAGCCACCGAGGCTGCTGCGTTACAGGACGGCGAATAAATAGCACTGCTAGCAACAATGACGGAAGTGGCACTTGTGAGTTTTTGAAAAAAAAATGTAAAGAAAAAAACACTTGAATCTAGCATACACTGAAAAGTGAAAAAGGTAACGAGACACTTTCGAAAATTAATGAGACATTTTTTTATTCGGGCTACAATGGAAACGAGTGATTTGCTTACGTATTTGACTCGTGTGATTGACCATTGAGTTATGTCGAAGGGAGTATAACAATCGAAAGCTCGCATTATTTTCCCAAGGGACGTTTTTCCCTGAAATGATATATTTATTGCTGGACGTAGGATAAAACTAAGCAGCCATTTTTTAAATTAAGTTTCAATGTTAGTACGATCTTATTTTTCATTTTGACTGTCAATTTGCGGTAATGACGTCAGTTTAAAAAACTTGTTATTTTTATACAAAATTATTTAAATCCCTCTCAATCTACCCTGTCCCATAAAGTATATCCTGCAAAGGCAAGAGCGACTTTGAAAGTTAGAATTTTTCGATTTTACGTACAAAATAAAAAGCACACGGAAAAAGGACAAGTGCTTCATTTAGGAAATTTCGTAAGCATCGGTGCACTCGGCGCTCGCTGTGTACTCAGCCTTAAGTCAAAGCGGTCTAAACTTTGAAACGGGCCGTAACCTTATTTCTCGTTTTCCATGCTAAATTCAAAGAGTCGCAATCGTCTATTAGAAACGTGCCTCACATGCATAATATTATATATACGTTAAAAGTAGCGTCGGACCAGCATTGAAAATTTCCCAGGGCACATGTAAACGCGACGTAAGGCTTCAAACGTAATAATTATCGCGCATGGGATTTACAGCGACAAACAAGAAGCCTTCCTTAACGATCCAAATAAAACGTAGCCATGCATTTAAAAAAAATTCGCGAAATGTCCACGTGGCTCGGCAAATTTTTCGCAAAGACTGTACTGGTGAATCGGATTCGTTTCGGGTGTTGAAATCCAATATTTTCGCAAGACTTTAAGACAGTCTCCTTCCGGTCCGCGACCGCGAGAGGTCCGAGAGGCGTAATAAAGTTTTGCGAAAATTCGCTAAATCCGCACCCCGCACTTAACATCGTTCTCAGGTCACCGGGGTCGAGGAAAAAGGTTGCGAAAGGGTCAAAGTGAATTAGCATAAATTAGAGGGTCTCGTACCGGCTGACTAGACGTCTTGCCTGACAATATGGAACCTCTGTGGTAACAACACGAGGGACTAGTCTCTCTCTTCCGGTCACATCCGGTCCTCTCCTGAACTTGGTCTGGACCAGCTTCCGGTTTCATTCTCACCCACAGAAGATCTCAACGTCAGCCAACTTGTCATGCACCACGCGTCTCGACGCAGGTTCTGATTACTTTTCACTATCTGGCCCTCCCCCTCTTCACCCCCCTCCTTTCTTTCATCCTTTCGAAGGCTGGACTAGATTCTCTCACCCAACCTGACCTTACAGCTTTTCAATTGCCCACCTCAAAGAGCTTTCTTTAGCTCGTCCTATTGCACTTCGCTAAAATCACGTGTACATCCCGATGCCTCCGAGGTCGTCCACCAGATTGCGAAATACTTGAGCTTTACGAGAGACAAACCGGATTACTCTGCAGGCGAAACGTACATGGAAAAGGTAAATTTTCAAGTAATTCGCAATCATTTCGTTACGTCACGGTTTTATATATATAATATTAATTTGCCACCATCAAAGAGAGAGACTCCGAGCTGCACAGAAAATATTTCGCAAAATTGCAATATTCAAAATTAACCACGAAACATTCGCGGATTACACCCCTGGTATAATCCGTAAAGTAATAATCATAATTGGCGAGATAAAAAAGCCAACCTATACCATATCCAGTAAGTAATACATTTTTTAATCTTTATTCGTCCGCGGCAGCCCCAGGCTGGGCTCAACTTCAGTCGCGGAATAGGGCTTGTCTTGCCGAGCCGCTAACTAACCGGGACGTGAAATGCATGTAAGCGTGCCATGGCGGTATGGGGTTTGAGTAATTAGCGAAGGAGGTAATTTATCAGATGGGTCAGAAGCGTACGAGGGGGGTGGGAGGGGGGCGGCGGAGGGGGTAGAGAAAAGTCAGTGAGCGGACATGAAAGGGGGTGGGGCGGGGGTAAAGGGTAGTCGAGGCCAGGACAGGCTCTGCGGAGAAAAGTCGAGGCAGGGGCCAAAGCCTGGATGTTGATACGGGAGGGGGGAGGGGACGCGGATGGGAATGAGGTGGGGAGGGGGGGGTGGACGAAGGTTGAAGCAGGAAGAAGGAGGTAATCGTGGACGTTAAAGAGGATGTCATTACTCATGCGCAGCCCTAATCTTAATAACGGTACCAAGTCACAGGTAAAAGGTTGCTCTTGGGAGGTATAGTCACTTTTTCTTTTTTGACCTCCCCTTTTTTTCTTTTTTTTTTCTTTGTTCCCCGCGGTCGCCATTCTTTTCACCTTATTTTTCGCTCCCCCTGCTTCCGCTTCCTGGATCTGCAACCCTGCGTGCTTCAGTCCACGAGCATCCCTTTTTTGCTTTTGCCTTAGAATATCCAACCCTCTGACCATAATACGGTGCGGCGTCGACGTCGCGACGCCGCATAACGTCACGAAACGTCGAAGAAAATTCGTCGAGGAAATCTTGGCGTATCCAGAGACGATCGACGGAGAATTTTTAATGATTAATTTCCTTTTATCGCTGAATTTCAAATTTTTGAGATTCAAGATTTTTCAAATTTTTTTTTATATTGAATATTAATTTCCCTGTATACGTAACTTTGCTTGGGTTTGTATTGTCACGTATATATGCGTATACGCATGACCGCAACTGCATCGAATAAATCATTCGGCTTGAAATGCAATTTCGAAACACGAAGAACGTTAGGTTTTTATATTACAATATTTTTACGCGATATCGATATCTATTTTTAATTTACCGATAACACCGAACCTTTTTTTAAACTCCATTCGACAGACTGTGCGCGGTCGGGCATTTGGCATTATTGGTTTATTCCGGCAGTATTATTTTTATGATTATTAGCCTATACCTTACGGTCGCCAGAGATATTAGCCTTATCGCCGACATAAAACTGTACGCTCCGCGGCTATGCGAAACGATCTCAGATCTCGTTATATGGGGAAATAGGTGAAAAATAAATATGTTTCAAATTTATAACCACGATGAATGAGAGTACCCATTTTTCATTTTTTTTGACGCCGGCTTTTGGATTTATCGTAAAAAAATTTGTGTAACAAACAAATCATTGCTACGATAGTAATTTGACTCGACATTGCTCGTCGGTCTGAACCAGCTCGAAATTTTTTCTTATTTTTACACTACTCACAAGTTCTTACGAGAAAGCGATAAAAATCGCTAACTATTTGCAAATCGCCGTTTTCATCGCGCACGACACTTGTTGCACTTTAGTGCATTAATGGCGTAACCATTGTCGTATGTTGCACGTCACACGGTGCAATGGTTCGTTCAGCATAACTTAAGGAATCAGCATAGAATTTCATACTACGTTACCATCGATGTACGATAACAGCGAATCGACGTAATCCATTGATAACAATATGACTGGTTCATGTAACTGGTATTATGACATGTTTATTATCTCGAATGACAGATATTTTCACACAGGGTATAGGTTGTCAAAATTGTCAAAATATTGTTTGACAGTTCGATCGTCATGCTGAACCAGTCTGACGTAACATGCTATGTAATCACTGTCGGTTTAAAAGACTTTTTACTACTGGCTACGTATTGATATTAAAAGCACGTATTTTTATGTGCACACTGGGTGATAAAAAAATAATTGGATTAAATTAGAAAACAAATTTTAGACTAGGTAAATATTTTTTTATCAAATTAACAAGAGTGAAATTGATGAAATTTTTTTTATTTAATCAAGTAATGGCACAAGGCAGTGTTTTCATCACGGTCGACGTATTTAACTTTACTGTCCCGTGGTACCTGTTTCTTAACAATTGTTAAGGCACTAAGGAATTTCAATGAACATCCGGAGCCCTGCGATAACGTGCACGACGTAAATTGACTTACTTATACATTTGTCACGGAATTAAAATCTAGTACGAGACTCGAGCTCTGTGCTTATCTAACATTATAAATGTGCTCCCGATGTGCGGTAATGCTCGTGGGTAGATTTAAATTTTCTCACTGTGTATAAGCCAACCCCAATGAAATACTAGGTTATAGGATTACTTTCATGCGCCACATATGGCTATACATTTCTTTCGCCGAAACCCTTATATTACATTGGCGTGAACTGTGGGTCTAAAAAATTAATAAAAAATTTGATAAAAAGAGTCCAGTCATATTCATCCCTTAAAATTGAGTCCTTGTATACCGCGAACCGCGACCTCGTAATGTTCCAAGATCTTCCGAGGAGTAAAATAAAAAAAGTGTATACCTAATTGCCAAAAATATTGGCTTCTCAAAAAAATATAAGTAAAAACCCGTCATACAAAAAATAGTACACCCTATTGGTGCCCATCCACTTCCTATGTATACAGGAAGTGACGTCAAAACCTCGAAAAATATATTCACTTCCGAAGTGCGATTCTCGAAAAGAGTCAAAGTTCGTATAAGTAAAAAATGTTGAAAAAAGAAACCTTGATATCGCAACTGCACTACTCGGGCAGGTCCCTGATGTTGGGTGCGAGCAGCAGGAAGTCGGTTCAAGCTCAAGAAGACTCGGCCCGAGGCCACGCATAGGCGTAGGGCGTAGCGAACAGGGGTCAGAGTCGTCCAGTGGCATTTTCATAAATTATCGTGTCGCGTAAACAGGAACCAAGGTACACGGTAAGGTTGCGTGAGCGACTGGTAAACGGTAGCTCGAAGGTGGGTGATTTTGAGCGAAGGAGGAAGCCAGTCAAGTCGAGGGGGACGGATAGTCGTTAAATCCCAAGACTCGGACAAGGAAGGACGCGAAGGCTGACACGCGATTAGGTTACCCGCGAGAGACTCTGGAGATGCTAATCTAGGTTTATATACGACAGGCATTACACAGGCCTAAGCCCTGGGTCCGATCCTTGGTCGGCCTCTTTGCGTCCTTACCAGCTGAAGCCCCAGTGTCTTTGCCTGCCCTAATCTTGCCCTGGTTACACGAGTAACAGCTCTGGCCCGGACCGTCCTGAGGTCGTGCGCCATCAGGCTCTGAGTGATGTTACCGGATAGCTGATCTTGCTGATTGGCCTTCAGATTTTACGAGGATCGTTTACTCATGGTCTGAGCTTGCGGCTCGCCATGGACCTTGAATCAATTTGGGGTCTGCATACGAGTTCAGGCTACTCCGATTGATCATTTTATATGATGATGATTTTTATCATTTAAAAAAGTCCTATATCTTAAACGTACAATTTTTTACCTAGGGCTAAGGTAACGGGGTACCGATCTAGTTAGGCTGTTAGAGTTATAACGTGCTGTAAGATTCGTTGGTACGTAGATACCTGGAAGAAATGAGGCTGCTAATCTCTTTTCTTGCTCGCATGGGCTGTAAACCTCGTGGGAGCACTAAACTTTGCAGTACCTTCGGTTGAAGTGTTATCCCGAGCTTTACGAGAAATCCGGTAGGGGCAGAGTTCGCGGGGGGGGGGGGGGGGGTCGGGAGGGCTGTACGCGACTGGTCGCGCACGCTCGTCTTCAAGTTTGCGTGAGTTTCTGGGGTAAGAGAAAAAGACGCGAGGAGACGGCGGTACATGGTACAAGAAGTGCAGAGGGAAGTAAGAAAAATAAAGGTAGAGGCACGACTGATGGTTAGAAAAATAATAAAAGTTTTTACCACGCTTGATATATGGGATTAAATTTGACGTGATATTTTTGGGATAGTGAACATGCAATGGTAAGTCCGATAAGTTCAAGGTCTTTCGAGGGGACATCTGGTTATGACATTCAGCGTAAAAGAGTCCCTTGGACACGATCCTTTCCTCGTGAACGAATCCACGTACAGTTCGCGTAATCAAGAATGAAAATGAGATTCACGATTTTCCAAGCTCGACTAATTTTCTTCTTGTTCTCTCTATTATCGTCGGGATCTTTGACTTTTGAACTTTCGACGAGTCTACCGTACGTTTAATTAAAAACGCCCGTTTCTCCGCCACCGTTATCTTATTCTTCGAGATATAATCTTTCGACCCGTCTTTGACCTTATTCTTTATCATTCTCTTTTTTTTTCTATATATATCTCACACCATCGCTCGAAGTACTATCTCACTTCGTGCACGAGCACTTTCAAAGCTCTTTTACTACTCGAACGGAAAGTGGTCAGGAATTCACGGAATTTCCACTTCGCGATATACCTATTGCAAATTGCAGCCGGTTCTTAAATATTTTTTTTAACTATGTAATCACAAATCAATCGAGCGATAGCGTTATCTTTAACGAAACGTATTTCATTGAGTGAAATTATCGAAGTAGATCAATTTTATTGGTACCGATAAGCATGGCCTTTTGATACCTTAATAAAAATATATAAAAGAAAAGTGAAATTTCGACAGAACCGAACGATCGTCTCACGGTATATAATCACAAGAATATCGTTATCACCGAACTAAAAATTTTCTTCGATAAAAAATAAATTCGACCGAATGCAGTCCTGATGTCATTTATAAAAATTCTTTTCATCCGACTAATTAAAACAGAAATTGAGACCCTGTTTCGTATATCCTATTTACAGGTCCTTTCAAAGTAGGCTGGACCCATTACCCAATTAACTGTTAACGGCACTTGGCGTTCTAAAAATAAAATTAAATCTCAAACCACCATTAATGGAACCTCAGCAGCCTCAATTTAACGGGCACAACGTCAAGCCATCTCTTATCGCGATCCTACAATTTTGCATAACCAACGAAGATGATGGATACACCTCAAAGTCTTAATGAAATTAGTCTGCCTTTTTATATAAGATAAAAAAATTAAGAAAAAAAACATCTGATACCAATTACTTCCCTTTGAAATGTATTGGATAAAATCCAATAGCCGTGCTCAAGGGTTTTCGCGATAATTCAAACTATCGTCAATGCCATATATCGGGTGTTAAAATAATCTCTGATCGAGAACACGTCAAATTACTCGACAGTTTCACGCGGGGACTGTCCATTTATCAAATGATTTTTGACACCAAATAAAAGATCAATCCATCTCTCCCTCGAGGGAGCCTCAAGTTTTAATTCTACGGCTAAATGTTCCTATTGAGGGAAACTTTCTGATCTCTGGAGTCGCGTCCGAGTCACGACTCTATTTTATATAGAAAAGTCCGAATCCGGGGAAACAATAGAAAAAGTTTCATTGACGTAACCACTCCCTTTCCAAGCAACGTAATAAAACGTAATTTTAGGTCGACGAGGATTTCGGAAACTTTCGATGTCGCGACACAGCCAACTCGAGTGGCTCGAATTAATAAGCTTTACGAACACACACATGACGTAACGTTTCTTCCGATAAGTTATTCAATGTTAATTTTATAACGTGACGATAGGTTAATTACTACGGGCAAATACCATGTCGATCGAGTCTACGAGATAGGCTGTTGAATTTATAGCACGACAGGTCACGCGCAGCTATATATATATTTACACATATGTGGATTCAGGCGCAACATCGCTGGTTGCGCATCGTTGCACATAGTTGCATGTGCATTGATGCACATGCTACATATTCTACGCATTGTTAGATACACGAGTGCTAAAACACCTGTGCGGACTAAAGCCCCATTTAGCCTAAGCTAACCTAACCTAAATTTGCTCTAACTTTATATAGCATACGTATGAGGTGGGCGCAAAAATAATTGTGGCTTCTGTTTTTTTTTCTTTAAAAAACCACAATTTTTTAATAATTTTCAACAATACAAGTCATATATATTTCACCAATAATGTCACGTGTGCAGGCTGACGTCTTGTCAGAATATATCGACACGTGTATTCATTGTCAAATATTCGTAACGACCGCATTCGAATGGTCTGGTTGGTTTGGTAACCCGAATATCCTGTCCTTTGCGGTTTCCCTGTATATCTCAACTGTTAACGTGTATCGCTCAGTGTATGAAACGCTGTCACTTCAATATCTTCTATCTTGATACGCGTAATCGTACAGGTGGCACCCAGTGGCGTTATGGTGCCACTCTGGACCTTCGTGCGACAGTACGCACTGTGTCCGGATCGATGTAAAAACGATATCCAACACGCTGATTCATATTTAATGAAGCGGCTGCCTTCTGGAAGGGACGAGTTGTCGACCTCCTCTTTAGTACCTTCGTCCCCTTCTGGTGTGCCGGTGTGTGTGCTGCTGGCTTCCTTCGATATCTCAAGTTATTATGCTAACGACACCGCCGACGGCAGTTGGTTCAGTTACGGTGCGCGCCACTCGCGGCGCTGCAGTCGCTACTGTCGCTTTGCGTCGTTTCTCCCTTAACTATGTATATGCGTATGTTGTATATGGACGGATATACGTATATGTATTATTTTAATGATTCTTCAAGTTTTAGAGACAAGTGTCACACTTTTACTAATTGTAACCATCAAATTTAAATCACCTACTGAAGTTCAGTTGCGCACTCTCGAGTTCTTCTCGAAAGTTTTTTTTTATGCAGCCCATGTGTATCAACTGTTTTTACGTGTTTCCAATGTAATTAGTGAACTGCTGCCTTAAAGTCGATGGATAAGGATTTTGTTATATTTATCGTTTTAAGTTTTTCAAGCAGCCGTTCTTCTCTCGAGATAAGTTTTAAAAAGTTTAAAAAGTTACATTTTGAAGTTAACAAATAAAATTTATTTTTTTTCGTGCTCACTTTGAAAAATCACGTGTAATCACCCCCCCCCCCCCTCCCCACCTTGTCCGATTATGTTATCGAGCAAGTCGTAAGGGCTCCATTACTTCCATCCGGTGCCACGCCCTGCACATTTTCAGTTCCACTTCAACCCTCTGCGTATTCCGGTCAGCTAGTTCAGCTGGGTCAAATATAATTATAGCAAGAGACACACACGAGCATCGAGCACACTTGTGGACGTACCTTGAACTCTACCGTGTGAACGAATCGCACCGTTCGTAAAGTTCCAGTCAATTGGAAACTCGAGATCGGCAACTTTGACTCGTGTTCGTAAATAGGATCGTTTTTGCTTCCTTATTTTTCTCTGTCTTAGGCTCAAGGGCTACGATATGTTAGATGCTAATATTGACGTGATTACTGATATAGATCCAGATAATGGGAACAGATGATTAATTTCGGTAAATTCGGTTTCGAGGAAAGCATCGCTTTCAGCCCCACCTTCGTTTGAACCATACATAATCCGTTTCCTTTCAACTGGAAGGACCGCACTACCCAGCTCATATGGACTTCCTTTCCACAAAGTCGATGTTCCATTTAATTAGTTTCGGACTTGGAACATTCCTTTTCGCTTACCCAACCAAGAGAGCGAAGCCAAGAGTCAGGCTTAGTTCCAATTTGCAACGTAAAGAAAGACGGAGTTCCGGGAAATGTACTAGCGCCGCCAGACCACCTAGCGGCAGCCTCGCTAACTACGACGATGAAAAGTTACTTCAACGTGAAATCGTCTGGGTACGAAGAACAGGATTATTTTCATTTTCACACTGTACTTGTCAATGTTACAACATTACCCGAGGGACATGACCAAACTAATTACAGAAGGAAAAACCGTTTCCGCCTGAAATACTTTAGGTGCGTTGACAACCTAAAAACCGAGCGTGTCATTTTGAATCCCTGGAAATAAGAACCCTTGATTGGACGTGTTCGTCCCAATAGAATAATTCAAGTCGTCGGTGTGGAAGTCACTGAAAGTCCGATTGGAACTTATTGACGTGTCACGGAAGAGACTCAAGGGGAAAAAATGCTTGTATAATGCTCGAAGAAATTTTTTTTATCAAGTTCACACAGCAGCATAGAAAGTTTAGATATGCAAAGTGCGGCAGGAAACAACTTCCGGTATTTTTGCTCGAGTCAGATGTCATATCTACGTCGTATATGCCATTTACCTAAGTGCCCACGCCGTAAGTGCTTTTGACGCTTTTGCCATAAGTAATAAGCCACTGTTGAAAACGAACCGTGAAGTTATTTGTGGCTCTTTTCATCCTTCTCGAAGTCCATGTTTTCGACTTAAACCGTGGCGCCACTGGGCTGTTCCTTCGAGCGTCTTCCGCAGGAAATAGCCCTTCGAGGCGTGGACAATTGCGACATGAGGAAAGGCGAGGTGCCCGATTTGATAGACGGTAGGCGCTACAGGAACGCGAGAGATTGTCCAGGAACGATAGATGGTCACGAAAGAGCTCCAACACGCCACCTTCCTTGTTTCTCAGGTTCTTTAATCCAGTAACCTATCCCATTTAAGTTGGCGCCACTGGTCAACTGCGTACACATAGAACATTCTAGAAGAATATTTCTATCGAAAATATTTTTCCTTTGTATACTCCCTTCTAATTTTTTTTGCAGGTCCCAAATATATAACCCGTGATCGCTTTTCCTTATTTCTTTTTTTCGTAATTTATTTGAGTAATAAGTACGAAGGCCTTTCCCATAAATGTTCCATATCGTGTGGATCGTGTGGAAAATGTCACGGGCAGTGAAGGGTTGGCACAGGCAGGAGGAAAGAGAAGGTTAGACATTTCTATGGCAGCCTGGATCGATCTTATCCATGCAATTTACTATCGAGATATTTCGATCATCGTTTCTCGCAGACCTGTATGATAGAGTGCACAAATTTTGCGGAAGTTGATCAGTTCCGAGTCACCGGGTATAGGTGCCTTGTAATTATGCTTTTTAAGTAAATACTAATCCCATTATGGTTCGATATTATCTTTGTCGAGTCTTTATCGTAGATTTGTTGAGTTTTCGTAAAAATGAGGTAAAATAAAAAAAATTATTTTTAGAAACTTAAGCTTTCGCGCTATTGCAATCTTTGCTTTCAGCGGCAGAGGCGGGAAATTAAAAAATTATTAATTTCCCAAATACTGTATTTACATTCGATTTCTAGAAGGACGCTCGCACTTTTGCCATCCGATCGCAGGCATTATGCGTCTCTTGGCGTCGGGACGCGTACTTTGCCAACGAGAAGAGATCGTGCGCGTGCAAAAGCCCCTCGCAAAATCGAATTTTGACAAAGTGACTATTACTTGCGTGTATATAAGCTTCCTGGGTATCCTGCAAAGTCCCTTTCCAATATATGCTTCTTATTGTCCTTCTTGCAGCATATACTCCCGTGAAAAAAAACCTTGAATTTTCTAAGGATTCGGTTGATACGATCGGAGGATATCCGCATTACAGTCACGATCCATGTGGTTATCAAATATAAATACCTCGGTCCTGATAACGCCCATTCTGCCGGGACTGGAATCCGTAAAATTGCAAAAAAATTCCACGCTACCGTTTTACGAAGCACGAAGTGAATTGACTTCGATAAGAGTAACCCGCAGCTAAAGTCGTTATCACCGTGTAAAACGATCATGCAGATCAATTTTGACTTTATTCTAAATTACCAAAAAAGAAAAGAAAAAGAAACCGAGCTAAACAAAATTTTCCTTTATTCAAAAAATTATCCTCATACCCAATAAAGAAATTTGATTAAATTTTTTTTATACATATACCAATTCCTCATTCTTCCTCGATTGTGCCATTTTTAGGCGTTAAACCTAACGATGTCGAGCAACCTTAATGAATTCGTGCTGCGTAAAAATCCCAAAGGTTTTGTACGCAAAAAGGGATTCTTTCTGCCACGCATTAAGTAGTACCAACCCCATTACTCTCACGGGACTAATATCTACTTTACTTGGTCCCTAACTGCTCCTGATTTATACCTACATTTATATTGCGCACCCATATCTCGGCCGGTAAAAAAAAAACATTCCTTGGAGACAGAGCTTTTTTTCGTTCACGATTCTGCCGTTGAAAACGCTCTCAGGCCGATAGGCTTGGCACTGTTGCTTGATAAGGCGATAAAAAAGCAACCAATGAAAAAAAAACCATACGTCTCAACTCCAAGGGTGATGTGTTATTCAGTTCTTCGGATTTCTGTTACCGATGTGTTACGTCACATATGGTATAAACGTCATACGTGTACGCGAACGTCCCGTGGACACTTTATGGACATCCTACAGACATTTTGCCTATTCAAAATATTTTGACGTAGCAAATTCGTCTCATACAGCACACGTTCAATCCTTTGTGATAGCGGTTTTGAATTAATTTTGAAAAAAAGTAACTTTTTTCATTCGATAGCTAAATTCGAGCAACGACAGTGGGACAGCTGCTGTTATCAGGGTGAAACAAAAGTGAGGGGGTGGGGGGTGTGAAAATATTCAATTTACGGAAAAATCAATTAAATGGAAGCGCGGACCACGCAATTACGATAGCATAGCAAGACATTTTTTTTTTCAAAAAAATTCAACGCTCGGAAAACTTATAATACGTAAGTTTGGGTACTTAACGAACTTTCGTAATTTACCAAAGAGAAAATGACATGTGGAGCAACTCCGAAAATTTCCCATGTGTTTCATTAGTATTTCATGATAACAAGGCGGTTGATATTATACATTTCGTGTACAGCACATGTGAGACATTACTAATGTCATTAATTTTCACAAAGTTTCCCTAACTGTATTGTCCATTTTTTATTACCTCTAAATATTGCAAATCACCATGGATACAGTCTTGCGTAATAATATAATTGGCAATTAATAAAAATAATATTGACTATGATTATTGAAAAAAAAAAATATAATTAACATTTTACACAGTTTCCAACTGCCGATACTTCATTATCTTTTAACTGTGACGTAGATGATTGCCGAGTACAAGTTTTGCCAGATAATTTTCTAAGTCCTGATACCTCGAAGAAAAAGCAAAGTGATACATTTCTCAAGTTGTTCAAGTTGTTCGCGCCCAACCAGAACTTGGGATCAAGATAAGTCAAAGTTTCCTGAAACCATACTGCACATATAGATATACTTGCGTGTAAAATAATATATCAACTCTGCATCCAACCTACATAGTCAACATTACTGCTGTTACCTGTTTCTCGAAATGATCGGCCATCATTTAGTAACCCATTTTCATTCCAGTACGTTAGAGAACATGTCCGTGCGAACTTCGACCTCAAGATTACGTACTTTGTGGAAAGTAAGTGATAATAATCGGAAGTCTCTTTAGTTTGACCGACAGCGCCACGCGGTCGTCGGATGTACTTCGGACGTTAAGTTTCAATAGTTTTGAACTAGTTTACGGAAACTGGAGGCATTACGACTGCCGAGGTACAGAGTTGCCACAGGAACAATGGTTATTTCGTTACGATATATCATACGGTATGCATATCTTATCAGCGTGTCACGATATGCAGATAATTTTTTTTTACGACAGTAAAAAATCAAAACAGCTGACCGAAAATTTAATAATTAACTTATCAATGCTTATTATTTAGACATCAATAAAAATCTTCTAAGTTGAATTTTTATAATTGTTAATTGAAATTTTTTCATTTTCAAATGTTAACCGTTCCCGTTTTTGATTAGTAATTTGACTTTTTTTTTAATTTTCAAGTGTCCACGTGTCAGATAGAAATTGGATAAGGGATGGAAAAAAATATTTCTCAGGTACACTTATTGACTTACTTCGGTGTATACATATACATGTATACGATCTATAATGAACAAAGTCGTAACTTTGAACTTGAAAGTGCTTTTGTTAATGGCTGATAAGGGGATCCATGCCTACGCAGCTGGGAAGTCGAGTTAATGGGAACTTTGAAGGGGGTATGACGTGTCACGTTAAGCGAATATTGTAACGCAAAGTGTCTCGTTCGCTAAGTGTCAACGGACGTGGGAAATGGCGGAGAACGTTTGAAAAGTTGAAATAATAATTTTTAATCAAAAGGAGAGAGATAAGAGAGGCATAAATTATATCAAGGCAAAACGCCTACGAGATCGTAGTTATTTTCGTACGGCAAAAACTTCCGACAGTAAAGGTTTCCGTTGTGAAAAACGCCCCAATTTTACAACGCGACTAAATTGAATTTCCATATTGAAAAATGCACAAGCGCCGTGGCTCCTGCCTTTCGAGCTAATCGCATTCGGCATGCGAAAAGCTCCCGGTGAAAATGTGCGAAACGTCTGACGTGAGTGTGGAAGCTGAGTTGACGGGTAGCAGAAGGAAAAAAAAATTGCATTTATCTGTGTACGTCGTGAAATTTTCAAAAAAAAACAGTCGCGGATCGACTCGTATTAAACGTCAAAAAAAATGGTAGCGACACCAGCCTCTGACACTAACACGTGCTTAAAAATTTTTTACGAATCGAAATTTGCTTAAATCGGTTAATCGGGTTTTGCAATAATTTTTAATTAATTGCAAACGTCTTGCGTCGACCGCGAGAACTTAACTCGAAACTGTTAGGGATTAAATTTAGACGCGTACGAGACGTCTTCATCCATCTTGGAAATTTGATATGGTTTAGCATAACGACTGTATTCAAAGCCCAACTGTTCTGAATATTGCGCAACTTTCACCCGAATGAGGATTCCTCGTATATTTTCAGGTTATGTCGGGCAGGAAGGAACTGCTGTTAAAGTGGGGTCGGTATTTCTATTACGTAGCTCACGCGCAATGTTTCTCGTAGAAAATTCACGTGCTGTATATAGGTACGTATTTACGTGTTATATATAGACATACGTAGGATGGAATATGCGAGGCGCTAAATCCACGGTATAAGAGCTACGATGCAGAATGATACCGGATTTCCTGCTTCCTGAGTACTCAGTTTCAATTAATGCCACTTTAACGGTTGACTTATTCAATAGCGCAACGTCATTGCTTCTAGCCGAGAACCAGTGTTTACCAGTTGTGCGAATCGCGAGATTTGTGCAAAAATTAAATGGCGCTCTCGAAACTTTCGCGACGTTCGTTTTTTACCCCTTTTGGGATATTATTGCATTATCTTGTAAATTTTGAAAATGTATCGACTCAACGTTTCTCGACCCCCGCCCCCTTGCCACAGGCCCATTTCTTGTTTTCCCGTAACGTTGTAAATAGAAAAGTTACACAATTGACTGTACTCTTGTTTTTCAAGTTCGACATTAGCGTACGATATTGTACTTGGAGTAAAAAATTTCAACTAAATCGATAGCTCAATTATGTTTTCTACCTGTAACTTCCTTAATCTTTATCAGCTCCTGAGATCGTTTATAACGCTGCCAATCTGGGTGTTAGGGAAAGCAACAATTATGTTTTAATTGTACGTCTATCAGAACTGTCTGCGCCAGGTTATACCCATTAATCTCACATAGAGCGAACCGTCTAAGACCATGTTTTTTTACGTTTACGCCGTTCGCACTAAAAAAAATATCTCCTAGCAAAATTTCTCATAGCAAATACGATTTTGCCAATCAATGACTTTTCATTGATTTTCATTGATTCGTCACTAATTACGTATAGAAAAAAAATATGAGCGATGGGAAATTTTGAAGTCGATAAAAAATCAGGTATAATATATATATACTACCTTTATTCAATGTTAAAAAGATTCATACGTTACCTGATATTATTACGCATGATAAGGAATAGTTGGCCACGACTTAAAAACCGTTGATAGGTTAAACTGCTGTAAAAAGAATCAAAAGCCACGTTCACACGGTGCACGCAAAGCAAATTAGCAGCGCGCAAGAGCTGTGTAAAATTTGCATAACGGGTTACGTTATTTCAGACTCTGTTTCTTTTTTTTTTTATATTCGGTCCAACCCCTCATATTTTCGACATTCGCCACAAAAAGTCCGTACTTTGCACGCACGTTAAATTTCGCAGTTTTTTTTCACTTCCAGTGACCCCCATAGAAATTGCAGCCTTTTTTGCCAAATTCTATAGAGCGTTATTTTATCAAGCTGACATGTCGAACTTGAACAGGTGAATTTTGAAAATTTCTTAAAGTCCTTTATGAGATTTGCATTATCTTGGAGACAATGCGTAACAGCCTAACTGACCTATCCTTCTTTTTCTTCTTTTCCGGATACTGGGGTTTAGTTCCTTAAGCAACAATTATCAGTAACTGATCTACCCTAACAGCTCGTTCGCTATATCTTCGCTATACCTTAATCATGATAGTTCAAAAATCCTATAGCTGCTATACATATATAGGTACCAGCTGTGCATCATTGGCCACGTATCAGGCCCTTTACGCACTGTTTTCATGCTGAAAAGCAATTTTTCTACTTGTCACTTAGAGCAATAGCTAGCCAAAAATCCTATATAGCACATACCAAATAAATCCCAAAGAAAAGACGACCAAAAAGATCGACCTTCTTCTTCTCTGTGAATATTTAATTCAAACCCTACAAAACGTTTGAGAATTTCTGAGATATTTTTGTTACTCAAAATTATATAATTCATGTTAGTATTTTCACAGAGAAAGCAAAAGGTGAAAATTTACCATTGGTGTTTATCATGAAAATTTAATAGAAATTTTCTCACGGTTGCAAAGGGGAATTTATACTTGCATTTATTGCTGCATAAACTAATCTGGCTGATTCTACGTTAAAGGGTGGCTGAACTATCGTAATAATTAAATGCTGTTCACCGTAAGAACGCAACGGGAAATGGTATGTTGAAATCTACGTGGATCGTGCAAGAATTTTAACTGTATCCGTTATTAATTTTAATATTAATATTTTACTGTTAAACAATTTTTTTCATAAACTTTTCCTATCTATTCACTGTGAATTATTTAACAACGTTGCGCCATTGATTTGTGTTACAGAGAACAAGTACCAACTTATGGGGCGAGTGGATGGGGGTGATGCACGGAGATGAAATTGAGTACGTGTTTGGGC
The DNA here is from genome assembly GCA_030142655.1 of Trachelus tabidus. Lineage (NCBI taxonomy): Eukaryota > Metazoa > Arthropoda > Insecta > Hymenoptera > Cephidae > Trachelus > Trachelus tabidus. The sequence continues at coordinate 229,992 of JARQTI010000871.1, forward strand.
ATCCCTTAAACAGATCCCTGCAATACACCGAAAAGGAACAAAAACTTTCTTTGAGGATGATAATGGCCTATAAAAGTTTTGCGTTATTTGGGTAAGTCATTTATCTCGATATTTCATCCCCCCCACCCTTACCCCCAGTCCTGTGAGATTTCATCCCTCTAGAGTGTAGAGTATGCCACTCCATCGACCCCTATATTTGTAATACTTTGCTTACACATATTTTCATGCAAATATTATGCCCCGAAGATTTGCAGAAATAAATTCAGAATATCTAGAATATAGTGGACGAAGGGTAGCGTGGAGAAATGACATCTCACCGTCACATCTCCCATATGGAAATTTTACGTAAATAATAAAATTCACATTTTTGCTTGCGAAGTAAAAGAAAAAGAATGCGTGTGTTCTAGCGCGTTGAACAAATTTATTTTAGTCTTATCTGATTAGGCGTTATGTCGTATAAATTAATTTCTACGTAATCGTGTACCCTGCAGAGTGTCTTTTTTCACATATGCCTGAGCAGTGAAAAAGAGCAGCAGCAAGTGGCTATTATTTGGTATCAAAGAAATCGTGCTAAATAATTCAAATTTTTTGTTACAAATTTTTATTGTATCTGGGTAAAGAATATATAGACATGCTACGGGTATCGATACAGTTGGTATTATCAGGGAATTCTGGGTCAAAGTAGAAATTACCCATCATTCCCATTTTGTATTCATCGTGAAGGTAGATATTATCGATCGATAAATTAGTAATACCAGTGATTAATAAAAATTGAATTGTTAATCAACAACGCAAAAAGTAGGTTAATCTTCCCCTGTGTAACTAGTGCGATGTACAGTGAAAGGAAAAAAGAAAAAAAATCTTGTCTCCTTGATTTCCAAGCACGTTCTCTGTGTAGCAGCAACTGATGGAATATTGACCCTGAGGCAGAATGAATTCCGTCTCTACGTATTATATTTATGCCGTGCATAGGCTCGGATATGTCTCCCATTTTTTTTCTCAAAAAGTATCCCCTACTGCTTCTAGGTGCCAGTCTTTATTTTACACATTTTTCGGCGCACTCTTAAAAATGTCTCAAAATTATTCAACAATAAGCTTTTTTAATAGTTCTCGAGGAGTTCTATAGTTCCTGATAGGTCTTAAAAATAGTTCTGCTACGTAACGTCGTTAAATTACAAATTTTTTCTTGATATCGCCTAAAATCGTAGCGTTGACTATCTCCGTATTCATCTCTGCTATAACTTTTCTTTCTCGTTCGACCCGCGACAACTTGAAGTTGGCCGATTTTCGACAGATGCGATATACAGTACGAGCATTGGGTTTGGGCTGATATATGTATGTCTTTTACATAAATACTTTTTTATGGTAAATAGACCGAATGGAATATAAGGCGCCGTACATTTCTTTAAATTTCTCAATGGTCAGCCAAGAAGAAAATCCTTGGCGAAAAAGAGTTATTGATAGTCGGGATAGGGCTAGAAGGAGCGAGAAAAAGGATCCCCGTGTAAAGCGGCGAGCCTTGCCGATGTATCATAATAACCTTAAATCATCATCAATTCGTAACTCCGCGCGACTGGAGGGAACTCGTAAAAATGAGATATCACGCGATCGTGCATAGGCCTATGAATTTTTTTGGGGTCTCTTTGCTCGTCTACCACACCTCTGCGTTATCGATATTGTATTTATCGGAACAGAAACTCATAGATTTCCCATAATCAATTGTTTCATTTTTTTTATATTGATATATAACTCGTATCGATATATTCTTCAGTCAGAAACCATTGTCGTACGTATAAAGTTATATCTACTAAACTACCGTCTGAAGTTGGCGTACCTGTTCGATCTGTCACGAAACTATCTTCAGACCGTGGATTAATACTGAATATTACCGTATAGCATAGGATTATAAGAAAAATTGATTCGCATAATATTTATAACAAGTCTGAAGTTGGCTCCATGTCGACGGTATAGAAAGAAAACTTAAAATTGTTCTAAACGACTTTTGCATTTCATTTTTTTGTTAATACAATTCACAAATAGTCCTTTTTATTTATCACTGACACTTTCAAAATCTCTAATACCAAGCTTTGCTTAGCATTATTCTACGTGCACTATAGTAATGGGTTTGCACAGTATCTGCACACGCTTTAAAGTTTGTGGGAGATTTTATGTCGTACATATGAAAAATCCCTGCTTTACATGGAAGCTAGTAACTTTTCACCCAGCTTGGTTTTTTTATGATATAAAATCTGTAGCTTTGCCTCAGAGGATTTAGAGCCTAGGGAGAGAAATCTATTGCGGCGTATATATATATTTATTATAATCAACGATGCTTGACTCATGGTTCTTTATACGTCTCCCGACAAATGAAAATTTTTTAACGATTTCTTACGGCAAGAAATTCAATTTATTTCGTATTATTGGGTGATAGTAAACACGTTATCTAAGAGTGAAAATTTTCATTTGCACTATTGCACAATGCATTCTGCTCTAGGTCGTCGATGCAGTGTGCATTATGGATAGGTGACCATTTATTTTTACTTGTCATGTTTTCCTAAATGCTCAGTAGAGTAAGAATTATTTTTGACAGACTTAGTTTCTGCTTCTCACAATACTTTGGAACATCGGTAGATTGAATGTAAATAAAATTTTGAAAAATTCTAATATAAAATGTCCGACGGCCTTTGTAAGATTTTTCTTACTGCGTGTAAGATTTTAATAGTCGATTCCATTGTTTTTTTATCTCCTAACATTTTTATGTCCTCCTGCACTCCGATGTCTCTGTAATATTGTTCGCCCCCCTGTTTGAGTACAGTCTAGTTAGACACTCGTTACTTCGCGTATCACATGGCTGCGCCGTGAACTTTTATGTCGATCCACTTTTCCTCTTTGTGGAGGAAACTAAGACCGTAAAGCAAGTAAGGACATTATTAGATCGTAGATAATGCACTGTTCTATTAGCGAATAAAAGTATAACTGCAAACGAGGATAACAGTGATAATAGACGCTAGAAGGAAAAAAAAAAGATTACACCTCGTATAACGGATTATTATATATTTTATATAAATTATAAAAATTTATTGATAAGATTACAAAATTTTATTCTTCATTGCAGATCTTTTTTTCCAAAATTTCTCAAAATTAATTTTCCTTCTGGGACCTAAGTCGCATCCTCCTCTCAAGCTCTCTTACTATCCATCATTCCTTGACAGCCGAGTGACTTTTTCTCACTGCCGAGACATTTTTTTTTTCAGAGCGACGTCAACGGAGAAACGGAGTTTGCCTTTCATTGGCTGGCGAACGTTATGAATCACGATATCCGTTAGAGCGACGTATATGGCGAGAAAAAAAATCATTCGAATATCTCGACGTCATATGAATTCCGTATTAGAATTCTTTGCTGCTTTCTGTTGCAGGTTATATTGGTATTTTGTATCGTGTATAATGCACTTTCGTGCAATTTCACGTAACGTGGTATCGTTATTCGGTATATAAATAATTTAGTACAGTCTTTTCAGGAGATAAAGCGTATTGGAAAAATATAATTTTAGAGCATTGGGGTATTACAGTTTAAAATTAAATCGAAATGCAATCGGATACAGGAGCACTTATCAGATATATATGTATATATTGTAACGTTCCGCTCATATAACCCCCTGCCTTTGTCTTCATAAATACCTAATCTCGAAGATCTGATGAGTCAAAATCATCCTAAAGGTAATAGGTTCAGCAAACGGGGGTCATTGTGGTCATCCGTGGGTTCTGAATCATTATCATCCCTATCTACATCTGGACCACATTCTCCAGACGCATTGTGCAATCTGCTGTATTTTAGTTCCAGCTATTTTTTTCCCACCCCTATAGAAGCCAGTATAGGGAAAAGATAAACAAATAGACTTCTTGTCGCCAGCGGTAGAATAAGAGACTTTACACAGGTCATGTCGAATATTGTGAATCGACCCAGAGTTAGAATAGTTAGAGCCTAGAAGAAGAGAAAAAAAACCTGTCATGGGAATAGTCCCCCAGAGGAGTGTTACTGCGATACGTTCCATCTATTCTTATTCGCACTTGCGCCTGCAGCTTCCTACTGATGTTCTACACCGTCACGGGTTTTTCTATTTTCGAATGTTGAACCATAGTCTATGGTTGTACGATGTAGCCAAGAGATCCGACTGTGTCCTATTGAAGATAACTTCAGTCCAGCATTATTTTTTTAGGTCCTGTGACAATTCTGTAGAGAGTGACTAATCTAGGTGTGAAAAAAATGTTGGAGCAATTATTAAAAAAGATCAATTCGATATCAATTGTTGTATGGTTATCTTATCTTTATCATTTTCTTCAGGGATCTAAGAGATGACGAAATCGAGTGGCCAACGTATTCGAGAAATCATCCTCAGTACGTAATCTTTGACACCGAAGAGAAAGGAATAGGAAATGGTCCTCGTACAACCGCCTGCGCTTTCTGGAACGAATTTCTACCCAGGCTTAAAGGAGTGCCTGGTACGTCAAACGAAATATGTTGAAATTCTTGTGGGAGATGAAAATTTTTTTATATTCAACTTTTATTGCGATTACAGTGAATTGCGGACAGTCTCCGTTACTTCTGAAATCATTCTATCTTAATTATCTTTAGGATTGAAAATGTTTCAGAAAATTTTATTCACTATCAGTATTCTCGACTGTGAGTTTGATGATACGAAAAATCTTCAAAAACTTATTAATTCAGATTAAAAGTCCTGTAATGCCTTGGGCTGCTCTTTAGTTATCTCAACCAATATCCCTACGTGACGCGTACTTGAACTTTAAGTCTGTTTCTATGTACATTCAAAATAATTTCAAGCGTCGTTCAGAATTAATCAATATTTTATTGAAATTAAATATGACGAAATTAGTTTTATGAAAATTTATCAAAGTTCCAAAATTTTTCATAATTATTCAAATTGTTTCCCTTTATTGTCTACGAATGTCAAGAAACGGTATTAAACGAAAACTCGAATGATATCAGTAAAAAATGTTTTTTACGTTACAGATCCTGCCGTAAAATCATGCGACAGTGCAATCGCGTCAAGCGTGTCTGCCGGTGCGGAGAGGCTGCGTCATTCGATTGATATGACGATCGTCTTTTTCTCAATGATAACGATCGTCACGATGATATAAAGGAAATTACCGACATCTACCACAACATCCCGTTCGCAGCCGAATAGAAGATCGTGGACGCGGCCATAATTGTCATTCACGAAGTTTATCCGGCAGAGTGCGCTACGATCTGGAAATCGATAACTCGGAGAGCTGCGATAACGAATGGGCGACTCCTAACAGCAGTATCGAGTGAGACGTGAGAAAATGCATAAAAGAGACGCATACTGGAAAACTTCGCCCGAACACCGCAAGATGGCTCCACCTCCGAACCTTCGTCTCATGCGAACCGAAGATCATCCGGCGTCGCTCCAGATCACCGATCGATCTGTCGCTCGTTCTCAAAACTCTTATGCATAAAAATTCGCAAGGATTGTCACGCAATACCGATTATGCCTGATGTTCGATATTTATCATTGGGACTGATTCACAAGGTCCGATCAGTTCCTCACGAGCATTGGGACTTAAACGTAGGACCTCAGGTCGACATCTCGAGTTTCCTCAGCAGTCTAGATCCTATCCCTGCACAAGAACGTTTCTATGAGCTTCTCTTCTTCCGTCTGGAAGCTGCTCGGAACGCGACACTAGTCGCCATTATAGACTACAGCGAGAAATGGTCAACGAAAACGAAACTGTGGTGATTAGATGACTCGTGTCCAGATATAAACTCCAATTTACACGTAGTCGGGTACTGTAAATCGTCGTAATTTGTAGATTGGCTCGTCAACGGGAGATTTTTATTCTTCAGACTTTATGTAATTATTGCTATTGTAAAACGCTCCTCAGTCAGAAACAATGGTAAATAATTATGGGTGAAGGCGCATGTCTTATTTTGTATATGCATTTAGGTGCACATGCGGAAATATGCAAAGTCGTGAAGTCTAGGTCGATATGTACAGGAGAGTAAAAATGAGAGTAATGATAGTCAGTGAGGTAGTCGGTCAGGTAAATAGTTTATATGTGTGTATATATACATGGATATAAATTTTCAGATAAGACGTAATGTTTACAAAGGACTAACGTCCTCAAGCGGTCCTGTCTCTCATCTCAGAATTTAGTTTAGGACGGAAACCGATCAAAAACGAAGGAAGCGCTCAGTGCGGTTTTCAAAGTTGCGCCTAAACTTTGAACTAGATGGAGACACCGTCGAATAAACTGTTTCGTAAGTTTACCGAGTACCGCCATTCTGGTAGACTTGTACAACGTTCAACTTGGCTGAGGTGGTTGGATTGTCAGATTGTTCTGCGAAAGGAAGGAGGTGAGGGATCATTCACCTTCGTTACGCATGCATATCACTATTTGAAAATAATGTTGAGAAAACAAATTTTGACGAATTCAAGTGATATATGCAATTTTGGATTTGAGAAACGCTGCTGTGCAGTGCAGTACTGCTAACTGGTCGAGGAGCGAACGGGAGTGCTTTGTAGGAAAGGAAAAAAAAATATGAAAAAGTAACCAAGCGTTTTCTGTACTCGTAGCAAGATGCCAATTCGTTCCAATTGGTTGCTAGGCGACGGAAAAGGATGCAGCCAGCTGCATAATCGAGTGAGTCTCGCATAGGTATATCTAGATATATGCATAAGACATCAGCGCATTACGACTGGTTCGGTTCATGCGTTGCAGGGGATGTCGATTTTGGGATGAAATAGGTAAAAATCTACTGGTAGAAGGTTATATAGGTAATTAGTGAAATACCAAAATATTAATTTAGGTGTGTAACATAATTGGATGTGTATGGTGATGTCACGTGGGTAATCCCATTTACATAAGATATTGGTAACGTTTAAGGCGTGAGTGTAATTTTTGCGATGGGATAGTCGTTCCGGTAAAACGTGTTATAATTATTGCCGATTATTAGAGCGTAAAATCGTTGAGAACTTTAAGAAGAAATTATAGGGAAGCGATTATTACATTTATGTGTATTTAGAAATACGAATGGGTTTACGACGGGTGAATAATGCTGAAGTGCAATTTTTCGAATGTACTTTCGCACTTGGATTTAACGATTTTCGCTCCATATGCTCCATATCCACGACGAAATAATTATATACGATTTCAATGTTTCGATGCATGACATTTCGCCAAGGATCAAATTTGCCGGTTTACTCTATCGGATAATTTGATCTTCGCTGAACCGTTTTGGAGGAAATCATAGTTATTATTAGATTAACGGTAACGGATGTGTTTCTTATCAGTCTTTATGAAATAAATCGACATCGACACTGCCGGTTCGAATCGCGTTGAATTTATTGATAAAATATTGTTTCGTTAAAAGATCTTTCGTAATTATTGAACTCGAATAATTTTTGGTGACTAAAAATTCATTATTTCTCATAAGAGAAGATCTAGTATTAACTGCAATCGTTGAAGAATCCAAGGATTTATTTACAAAAGCAAAATATGTATTTCCTTAAAACGAAGTAAAAATTGGAATATGCAAATTTTTCACGAAAACTTTAACATGGACCAGTAAGAAATATTTTTAATTAGTACGAAGCTGCGCCATCTGGATTTCAAATGTCTCATGCTTTTTTGATTGCCGACGTTTCAAGCTAGGGGGCGTAAAATGTTTTGTCATTTTGTTCTCACGGCTCGCCCTTTCTCCATTTTTTCGCCGGCAGAGTCGAGCGTCGGCGTTAACCAAATCCCCAGGGGCTTGAAATTGATTTTCTTGGAGCGAAAAAAGAAAAAGGAATGGCGAAAAAGTTCGAAGCAGTCCACCGAGGACTCTAAACTCAAAGAAACGCGAGAACCGCATCGTACGGACGTAAATCGCGATTAAGCAAAAAAAAAAAGAGAGAAAAAGCAAGAACAAAAAAAATTGATAAAACGTAAGAAAGGAAAATACGATAAGAAAAGGCAAAAAAATAAGAGGATTAAAAAAGAAAAGTTGCAGAATTACGAAGTGCAATCTCAGAGAAATCCAATATATGCCGCGTTGTAAATGCGTGCGTCTAAATAAATGACGCAAGAGATGCGCAACCGACGCGACTCTTCCATTTGGTACATATCACCTCTAAATATACACATATTACATATACAACATACATTAATGTACAATTACTATCCGTAACAGCGTAAACGTAGGTAGAATGGCGCGATCCCCACTAATTAGCATCAAGCGTTAAATATATAGCGCGACGCGTGCGTATCACATAGAAGACTTGGGTATTTTGATTAAAGACAGAAAAAGAAAAATTATTTTCTACGAAATTATTCTAGGGACTATCTAGTTGTCCAATGCGACGTGGCGTTACAGATTTATCGGATCCTGGCATCTGTAGCAGAAGACAAGAAAAAAAAAGCATCAAGATTCACCAACCTTTAAAATCACTCCTCCCCGGAGAGATAAAGGACGTGAAAAGAAATTCCAATTGAATTTAAAAAAAAGAGTTCATGGATTATCAGCTTTCGAATAACTGAATAATAACGCAAAGCCTGTCTTGGAATTATTCAGCATCCCGCATTAAAGTCCTTAAACGTGAAAGCAGAACGAGCGTTATCAGTCGCGATTATTGATAAGAGTAAATAAAAATGTCTCCGCAGCAGTGTGAACGCACGTTAAGAATGACCGTCTATGATATAATCTGTAACGCATTCGCATAAAGATTCGCCTATCACGATATAGCTGAATAGCGATAACTCTAGCTATTAGGGAAGCGTAGGCTCGTTGGCGTAACCAAGGCTTCTTTTAGCGTTAAGCGTGTCCTTACATATCATTAGCATTGGCCGTATACCCCGTGTAGAATTGTTAGTGCGCACGTAGCTCTAGAGTTAGTGCCTCGAGTTTACGAAGGATGTTGAACGTTGAACGTTAAACGTTTAACGTCGAGCGTTAACGTTGTGCGTTTAACGAACAATACAATAAGTACCTATATACATATTATAATAACTGCGTTAGCCTCAACGTAACGTAACGGCGTATCTGCACGTTCCTACGTTCGTTAATTCGCTACGATTGGTAGATTAGTCGCGTGACTTATATACGGTGTCAATAATTGTCAACTGTCAAACCGCGAGAACGGCAGGTTTATAAAAACTGTCAAGGATCTACCTGACTGCACCAGCCTCTATGCTAAAATTATTTTTATACCTTACTCAACTGTCGAGTCGATTTATCGATGAACATCAATCATTGATTGACTAAGGGTTGATATCGGACGAAATTTTATTCGATGCGATACAATGATTTCTTTTATTTATTTTCTATTTAAATACATCCGTACAGGTGTTTTTCGTTGCACAGCCATTTTTGGCACGTTTTGAGTATCTTAGATTAATATTCAGTGTATCTTGGTAACAGTGCAGAAGCCTGGTCTTTCGCTTCGATTTCAATTTAGTTATTTTATTTCCATCGCGATTCTACCGAGTGAATTCGTCGATTGAACTTTGACCTTTCTCGCGTGTACTAACAGTCTCTGCTTTTTCTTTGTAACTACTCCCCGTTTCCAAGCTTCGGACTTCGAGAAAAGTTAGCGAGCTAACAATGGAAGCGCAAGTTGATTTAGAACTTTTGGCTTCGCTTTAAACACATCCTTATACGTTGTGTCGCGTTTCACCGGAAGCTCCGGGCTTTTCTGGCAAATATCGAATCCAGCAAGTTTTCACTTGGACGACTATCGGCGGAAGTATAAAGGGAGAATAAAGGGAGCTTTCGGAATACACCGCAAAAATGTCACGACAAAGCGCACGCGAATTGACGTATCTGAAGAAGATTCGCGAAAGCTGTTAAAAGCCGCTCTAAATTCGAAACTCAAAGCCACCCCGTCGCTTCATGAGAAAGGGTGCTGCGAGAATTTCCGTTGAAATGTAAAAGTTACCGCGTACGGTTTATACATATTCGGAAGTTTTATTTGCACGTAAATGCATGGTGATTTATGTAAATTTTTTTTGGCAGTTTATATTTTATATGGAACAAAGATGGCGGTTGTTTTTTTGAAAAAATTTACTGAAAAAATCATTGAATCGCATCGCGGCTAGTGACTGGTATATTGAAAATCTACGCGACTGATAAGAAATGGCGATTTTCTACATCCGCGTTCTGTTTTAATCTCTGTGACGTCATGAGCATTTTAGAAAATCGACGAGCTAATTGGTCGATGCCTGCGTCTTCTTTTCTATAGATTCGCAGGGCCTAAGCGACGAGGACTTCTTCGTTGTACAGATTGCACTCACTGATTGCACGAAGCACTGTTTAATACACGAGCGTAGATTTTTCAAATATCACGTATTAAACCTACGATACCTTCGGCCTAGAGATTTCCGTGAAATCTTGAAATTTCGAAATTCAAGATAACTTTAACGCAGTAAATAAAAGAGAAGATATAAAATTACGAGGGTCTCAGCGTCTTCGACATTGTCGTGGCGCGAAAAGGCCTTAAATTCGAATAACCCGCTCGAAGTGAAAAATCGAATTAACGAACAGACGTGCCAGGGGAAAAATATCGATTTCGTCGTTATACGAGGAATTCGTAAAATTTACTACGAAAGAAAAAATTGACAAAAATTTCGCGACAAGAAGATAAACTTTTTAATCCCGTATCTGGGTACAGTTTGCACGAACAATCGAGAAGCACATAGAAAAGAAAGTCACTAGGAAAAATTTCCCTATGACTATGCATACACATTATTTACCTTCGACAAAGTATTTCCCCAGGGAATAAAAATTATCCTTCGTAATGGTCCAAGAATTTACTTCATTTTTTCCCCCGAAGTTAATACTAATCGTCGTTTATTCCGATCTAAATTTTCGTTTTATCACGTGTGCACGTTACGCACCATGTAAACAGACATCTCCCGTACATACGTGAGATTAAACGTATTATCGGTAAAAAAAAACCAACACCCTTTGCCTTTCTGTAAATACACGAGAATTAAAAAGGGAAAAGATGAAAAATAAATTTTCCTCGATCATCCGTAACTTAGAACGACGCCACTACCATCTGCCGGCACGAAGCACAAACTAAAGCCACACAATAGACATTCACGTACAAGGTGGTACCGGTATTGATTATTGGCACTATAAAAATATTCAAAATTATTGATACCGATATTAAGTAACAGTACAGGTACCGGTTAACATTTGCAGGGTATAAAGTGGCAGCGTGCGGAACGTATAATTAATTTTTTTTTATTATCCGTTAATAGATTTTTCTTTCTATTTTTGTTATTTTTTATTCAATCTTTCTCTCTATCTCTCTCTCTCTATCTCTCTCTTTCTATCTTTATTACATTAATTTTCACTCTCAATTTATGCCTATCTCTCTGTCTATGAAAACCAAGCCGAGGATGTTGTCGCCCGTTCGAAATACCCCTTGAGGGCACCTAGCGTATCGCGACGCAGAACACGATAAAACCGAATACATTAGATTAACTTATAAATGAAAATGATTAGATTAATTAATCGGCTGTTATATTTTTCAATGTCCGTGCGCTAGGATCTAATGCTGTTCGAACGGTCTGTACTCTACTGTGATGTGCTTTCCTTGTCTATTGTTTACTCAATGTGACTGCTTAGGATTATTAAAAGGTGGAAGCTTTGCTTGGCTGCAACGAATTGATTTTTCGTTTTACACGTGTGACGTGTAACGATTTCCTCGATTTTAGGTAAAATTCATATACTGTCTCTAATCGTGTTATTATTATCGTTAAAGTCATCACGAAAATTTATCTTAAGCCAAAATCACATAATTCAAAAATCACTTTCCCGTCGACCGCGCGTGTCACCGATAATAATATTTGACAATCAGCGAGATCCCGTCGTTTTATCGTATACGAATTATTTGATAATACAAATTCACAATCGATTCGCTGCAACAAGTTCAACTTCAATCTAAATGGTATCTCTGACCCGAAGGCAGTGATGGTTCGTTTGGCCACAACCCGTTTCATCGTAAAGGAGCCACTTGTATTTTTTTTAATGACTCATTGGCGATGGACAATCATTATCAAACAGCTGCGAGCAAATAGATCGAGCCATGAGTTAACGTAAGTTCCAATCAGTACACTTTTGCGTTATAACCTAAATCGCATATGGCCGTAATAATCGCAGCGAAAAAAAAATTCAAAATCGTATAATTCGAATTCAGGTCCAATTAAATATTAAGTATATAATATATATCGTCAATCGTTTACTTTGCAGATAAAATTCACGACGGCCGTATAAGTCGATAAAGAAACTTCCTCAAAAAGAATTATTTCCACAAATCACACATCCGGTACAAAACGATACCAATATCACCGAAATACTTCAAAATTCGTAGGAATAATTTTCTAATGTCAAAATTTCCAATATTTCAGAATTCAAAAATTCCAAATTCACCTTCGTAAACCGGATTTACCACCAACATTGGATACCAATATACGTATACATATAACGAAAGTGACAACTCAAAAAAATTTTGACGAACGTCCGTCAAAACGATGAAACGGGAATTGGCATGGCGTTTGGTGTTCCTCACGACTCCTTCTATACGAAGTCAATGTAGATTATATAGTACGTAGACCTTAAACGTATCGTATCGAATCTGTAAGATGTACATATACCTTATATACTTTGAAAAAAAAAATGTATTTACGTTAAAACTTGTATAACGTACTTGTGCATTTATATAGGCCAAACGGTTTACCGTGTACACGTATAGACACACAAACGTTGGCGCTAACGAATCGTCTGGCGTTATACGCGGATCCTAATGCATCTTCAGTGTTTAGCTTCCCCGACTGACAATGGGGGACAAACGAAACTTCTTTTTGTCCCGACTACAAAGCCAAGTCGTTCCCCGGTATCTGTCTATGTTCTATCTGCTATGCTCTCTGTGACCTTAAAAGCACTGTCTACTCCCCTTACCATTTCAAATTCACTGTACGTAAGAGCAAATGACTCTAGAGACGCCGGAGCAGCTTCTGTGCTCAGATGCAGATCACTGAATAACGTATGAGCGAAATAGTCTTCTGCTACTTTACCTCCTCTCTATCTCGCTCTTTATCTTTCTTACAACGTAATACATCTCGGTCTCAGTTTTTATGTCTTTTTCGTGTAACTATAATATCTGCATCGTTGATCTTCTTCGTATATATATGCTTTATGACCATCCTATATTTTATACACTTCACCTGCACACCTGACAGTTTTATATTATTTACCGAAGCGGAAAAATTGGAAAAATGCGATTTCTCGTAAGACGTTTTTTCTTCTCATCGCGCAAGAATGTGCAAATGAAAATAAAGTATGAAAATGGAAATAAATAAAAAGACATTTGAGCATCGAGTTCTATTACGTGAATATATTATCCGCTACATAATGCATTCTTGCATTTTTATGCAGTCTGGTGCATATGCTGCACAGCTTGTTCTTGCGAGTGGGAATATTTATGAGAAGCGCGAAGATGGGACACGAGGAGAGTAAAAAGAATTGTAGAAATTGCGTGGAAATGGTCCATGGGAAGATTCTTGTGAGGTGGGCAGTATATATAATTTTTTTTAGTCACTGTCTTCTCTTGGATACGAAGATAATCAAGAGTGTCAAGTTTGAGTAAAAGAAATATATGTTCTACGTCAGCATTTAAGTGATCGTTAGGGGTGAGTAATTTTTGGAAAAAAAATCTGGTTTCCCCACTCTTGAAGCAGAATATGAAAAATTACTCTCTTACGAAAAATAACCGTCCCACCTATATCGTACGGAGGTTCAAAAACGCCAAGCCATAAATTAGCCTAACGTTTGTATGCGAACTAGAGAATGCGAAATGCTCCTCTCCTTTATCTTTTAAAGTGCCGCGCGTCGCTTCGCTGATTCTCTTCTCTCATTGGCCAAGAACGGAGAGTCTTGATGCGCGACGGGCACGACCATACAATTTTGCGTATGCCCGGAGAGAAAAGGATAGTTTGAAAAAAAATATAATGAAAAAGATAAAAAAATAATTCCATACGTAAAAAAATCGACGTGAATTTTATGTTTTGTATTTTTTTTTTCCTTTTCTTTTTACCTGCGTTCGAGTATCAACGGTCGGGACCACTTTGCGATGTATGCCACGTACAATACTTAGTCAATTATCGATCGATCGTCAATGATCTTTGCCTAGATACACTTCGGCGCTTATACGTGACTGTTATACTTCGCTTCGTAATGTCGCTGGATCATTTTTTTTTTCAAGCGAATTAATAACGACTCTCTATTTTCATTCGAGTCATCGATTTCATAGCGACGACCTCTTTCGACTTAATGTCCCAATGTTCAGGCTAACGGGTGGTCGCGAAATGTCATTCGACAAAGTGTCTGTCTCTAGGCGTGTTGACTGATCCGACGAAAAATTTCACTCTCGAAAATTATTCACGTAGATAAGAATTTGCAAAATTACCTAGACTCCATTTTTTTATCGTCGTTTTCCGTGCGGGACTCATTTTCGTGCCACTACGTATATCCTGGATCGATTTTATTCGTCGGTTATCAGCGAATTTTATCACCGATCGACATCGATCTCTGGATCGAGTGCCGGGGGTGAGTATGAAAAGGCATTTTTGAAAATGAACGCCGATGAGATCGAGGACGGTAAAAAAATTTGAAAACCCGGTGCATCCTAGATATGAAAATATAATTGATAGAGTTATCCACGTTAATATATTCGAAATCGATGCACCGTGTCCGCTATAAAAAATCCTTATCAAAGTGTAAAGTCAAAGGAAAATAATAAGACGAGCCACACTGACAATGTAATATAATAATGATAGCCTTCGAAATAGCAAAGTAGAAAAAAGTCATCGGTGTGCTATTGAGAAAAAGAAGAAATAAAAAAAAAGCACGTGTAATATTATCAGCCAGGGTTGCTTTGCTTTTACCAAACGAGAGAAGAAATATTACGTTAAATGTTGTTAGGTTATATATATATATAAATATTATAAATGTTACCGTTGTATGTAATTATTATCTCAAGCTATGTAAAAGACATGACTGTAGTTATCACGAATAAATTATACGATGATTACTACGATACTCTCGGAGACGACAAAAAAGTAATTCTCAATTTTCACATTTTTTTGGTTTTGGTATATTCATTTTTTTAATTAATTTTCTACGCATAACTTATTATCTCCTGACCTGTCATCGTTACCGTTATCACTCGCACGATCGTTACTCTCACGAATAGAAACAGTCATCGCACATTCATCACCTTTATCCTTCCGTTAAACTGCGTACATTATATTTCGATGATATCACGCCAATGCAAAGGAGTCTGGGACTATGAATTATTAATGCCTTCGGTAATCAATATCAATTCTTGGATCGCCGAACATCACGAAATTCGCATTCCATTTTTAGCACACGCATACCCCGTGTAACGTAAGTTTTCAGTGAGTCACGGATTCTGACTAAATTCGATTTGCCATATATCGCACGTGATAACGGAACAAGGAGGAATTGAGTATAGAAAATCATACGTATAGCGTTACAGAGACAAAATTTACGTACGGCAAAAGTGGATTAATAAAAAAAATCGAATGGCAGTTAAAAAATTTGCGAATTTGTGTTTAATAATGAAGAAAAAAAATGCAAAATTCTTGATACTTTTTGAAGAATCTTTTATGTATACTTAATAGATTTTGCATGAGAACGTAACTTCCTGTGATTACGTTACATTATATTTCAATAGCTTGGTTTAACGATCGTTACGTGATATAAACGGAAATTACTATTGCATAAAAATTACAGTCAAATTAATGGTCCAGGACGATCATGGTAATTGTAGTACGGTAAAAATCCAACAGGAGCGCGTGACAGTTAACGAGGAGGCGAAGCGTAAAAAATGAGCTAAACGGCGGGACAAAAATATCGAAACTGGGTTAAGCGAGTTAGTGAAGCTTCCGAGGTTACATAAGTATATATAGATAGATAAATACATATATGTCATTTCCTTACAGTCCTCTTTACTCCGGCGGCCTGATTTGATAACGGAAACGAGTGCATCACGTGTTGAGTAGATTATTCTTATCGGAAATGGCGCAAATGCCAGGGTGGAAGTTTGTACTCCTTCTTGGAATATTCTTGTAATAATAGTTTCTTTTAAGAGACGACAAGTTCTATTTCAGTAATAGAATTGTCTCTGGTATTGCGACAGAACATGCACCCTTGGACAAGACTCTTTCAATATTTATATTGTATGTGCATATTTATATATCCTTGTCGTTTCATTGGAATCTAGGTTATAGACTGACTATATATATTTTTCTCCATTTTCTTCTAATTTATCATCGTGTGTGTAACCTTTGTTAGAGGTGAGTAGATGAGTAAATCAAATACACAGAAATGTTGAAAATTCAAAGCGTTAAATAAAGCTTTCGAAATTTTATTAAACATTATTGGATCTTGATTCACTTTCAAAATTTATTCAAAATATAAAATTGAGGCTAAATCAAAATCTCGTAGAATATACGGAGTAGATAAAAATTGAACGTAAATTGTAGAATATCGAAAATAAATTACGTTCAAATTGCAATATTAACAAATTCTGTGTTTGGAACATTAAAATAATGAATTCAATCAATAATGTAAAATATTAACACTTAGAAATCGGAAATTCTGGCCAAGAATATTTAGAAGTACTGGAAGTTGCCCAAAATTGTGTGCGCGCAAATTCTCCGCGCAGGACTCGGGGAGTGGGAGCAGGCGGCGAGTGGGGGCCGGCGGAGAGTGGGGGGAGCGCTCGAGGCAGTCGCCGGACTCGGAGCGCTCATTCGTCCTCGAACCGGTCTCTTATACTGGTCTCTTGGAAGCACTCCTCATAGCCGTTTCCAACCTTCTATTTCTATTTTTATTTCTTCTTTACCTCCTTATTTCTTTATATTTCATTCTTTAATTTCTGATT